>WBMV01002074.1:1246646-1275695 GCA_013396655.1 Campylorhamphus procurvoides
AAAGAAAAATCAGACTTTAAAATACTCCTCGAAGTCGAGGAGGCTCCCTGAGGTAAGCAGTGCTCTAGTTAGTGTGCTGTCCATGGGAGGCAGCGCGACCCTCCGGGACGGGCGGGGATGGGAGCGCCACACGCGGGGTGGCCCCGCACAGGTGCACGGCCCAGGAGCCGCCCCGCCGCCCGGAGCCCTCGGGGAGCCTTAGGGAAGCCCTCGGGGAGCCTTAGGGGAGCCTTAAGGAAGCTCTAGGGAAGCTCTAGGGAAGCCCTAGGGGAGCCCTAGGGGATCCTCTGCCGCCGCACCGCCTTGCACGCGAAACTCCCGAGCGCCGGTCCCGCGGGCCGGGTCAGCCGGGGGGCCCATCCCGCCGAGGGTCGGGGGGACCGGCGTGTGGGGACCGGGGCGGCAGGGAGCGGGGCAGGCAGGAGCGCGGCACAGGGGCTGAGGGCTGCGGACACAGCGGGCAGCAGCGCCGTGCCGAGCCCAGCCCCGCCGAGCCCGNCGACATCACGGGGGCTGTAGTCCCTCTGTCCGTCCCGCTGTCCCGCGCCGCGGCATCACGCGGGCTGTAGTCCCTCTGTCTGTCTGTCTGTCCCTCCGTCTGTCATTCTGTCCGTCCGTCCTTCTGTCCCTCCATCCGTCCTTCTGTCCCTCCATCCGTCCGTCTGTCCCTCCGTCCCTCTGTCTATCCCTCCTTCCATTCCTGTCCCTCCGTCCATCCCTCTGTCCCTCCATCTATCCTTCTGTCCCTCCATCTATCCTTCTGTCCCTCTGTCCATCCCTCTGTCCCTCCGCCACCCCCGCACGCGCCCTGCAGCTCACTTAAAAAGTTTACAGGTCTTCTCGCACGTCCCACTGGCCTCCCCTCCGGGGTTAGTTCTTTGTGCCTCTCCCCTTCTCTCCCAGCGTGTACCTTACTCCAGAGAGAGTTTTGGCAAAGAGCCTCCTTCTTGATGCTTGTTTGTCAGGGTTTTTAAAAGCTTTAGCTGGTCTTACATCTGGAGTAAGAGCTGAAGAAGGGAACAACAAATAATTAATTAAAGGAGGGTAGAGGGAGTGAACTGGTAGAGAGACTTTGAAACTAGGACCTGTTCTTGTAGGTTGTTGCCACTTCTTATCATTAAATCCTAAAGGTGCACCCTGTTCATCCTCACATGTCAGCAATGATGCCAAAGTGCAAGCAAATAAATACAGGATCAATTTGTGCAGCCTCCGTTATAATCACAGTATTGGAATGGTTGCTGCATCCAGATGAACAAATCGGTCTGTGCCCTTAGTTAGGCACATCCAGTGAGCCAGCTCTGCCTTGCAAGGACATCCCAGATGTCCCGCCAGTAATCTTAAGGTCAAAGCGGGTCAGCCACGTTATAATTGGCTTCCCACAAACAGAAGGGATCTTCACCTACCACCCAGTGGCTGTGTGAAATTCTTCATTGGCTCAGAAACATCAAAGGAAAATCAAAGGCATCTTTTCCAGTCTGATCCTTACAGCTGACTGTCACCCGAGCATTAGACTAAGAGGCTGGCTGCAAGGGAGCAATTTGTAGATCCACACAGCTGACTGATCACTCCAAGCGGTGATCATGAAAACTGAATGACGTTGACATTAACAAATCCCCTGGTGGAGACATAATTTTGCAAAGCAGAAATACACATAGAGAAAGTTATTACTATTAACATTTACACTTTTGTGGCATCTTTTGCAGCAGAACCAGAGCACACTTCCTCAGTCACAGCTGGATAACCTTCAGCAAATCATTTCACAGTGCTATGCCTCGCTTCCCATTTGCAGTCGGCCTTGGTTAGCCTGCCTTAAAACAGGGCTAGTAATCCTCAGCTCACACTAACATGCCAGTAAAAGCACACATGAGGCACAGCCCAGGAGCCATCAGAAGGAGTTTGGGATTAGGAAGCTGAAGGGAGACTTCAGGAAGGAAAAAGTAGGAATCTTTTCACTCTACTGTTAAAGGACCCAAACCAAAACATCTTTTTTGTCAATATATCTGTATCACTAACACAGATGCTACCTGCACTGCCACTTCTCATTTGCAGTATCTATTGACTGCACTGGGACGGACAGATGGATGGACGGACAGACGGACGGATGGGTGTGCTGCACTAGTTACCACCACTGCTGCTGCCAACTTCCCATTTTCTAATAATCAGCCTCCTAGTAAAAGGCTCTAGATCCCCAGTTGAATCCCAGTTCAAAAAGAAAACAAAACCTCCAGGAATAGGTAACCTTTTCTAGATGCTGTTCACCTTCACATCCCCAGCTTAGAGCTGAAAGGCTTTTACATGCAACTACCCTGACTCGTCCAGACCTCTGAACTCAGTTAGATATCTAGATCCTCAAAGACTGTTTGAGTCCTCCTGTGACTCTTTTGTGTAGAAAAACGTTACATCTTCTGACGCTTCGCATCACAGTTATCAGTATCAGGCAATGTAAAAGTAACCTCAACGTGGTGGAATATCTGTGCTGTGTCATAACCATACAGGATGTGCTGCCATTGTGATAGGAAAAGATAAAATTGTGGAACATGGTTGTTTTGTCACAGCAGTACATTTTTTATCATGATAGCAAGAAGAAACATTCTCAGGAAGAGAGAAAAAAAGAAGACATGCTATTTCAANGTCTGTCCCTCCGTCTGTCATTCTGTCCGTCCGTCCTTCTGTCCCTCCATCCGTCCGTCTGTCCCTCCGTCCCTCTGTCTATCCCTCCTTCCATTCCTGTCCCTCCGTCCATCCCTCTGTCCCTCCATCTATCCTTCTGTCCCTCTGTCCATCCCTCTGTCCCTCCGCCACCCCCGCACGCGCCCTGCAGCTCACTTAAAAAGTTTACAGGTCTTCTCGCACGTCCCACTGGCCTCCCCTCCGGGGTTAGTTCTTTGTGCCTCTCCCCTTCTCTCCCAGCGTGTACCTTACTCCAGAGAGAGTTTTGGCAAAGAGCCTCCTTCTTGATGCTTGTTTGTCAGGGTTTTTAAAAGCTTTAGCTGGTCTTACATCTGGAGTAAGAGCTGAAGAAGGGAACAACAAATAATTAATTAAAGGAGGGTAGAGGGAGTGAACTGGTAGAGAGACTTTGAAACTAGGACCTGTTCTTGTAGGTTGTTGCCACTTCTTATCATTAAATCCTAAAGGTGCACCCTGTTCATCCTCACATGTCAGCAATGATGCCAAAGTGCAAGCAAATAAATACAGGATCAATTTGTGCAGCCTCCGTTATAATCACAGTATTGGAATGGTTGCTGCATCCAGATGAACAAATCGGTCTGTGCCCTTAGTTAGGCACATCCAGTGAGCCAGCTCTGCCTTGCAAGGACATCCCAGATGTCCCGCCAGTAATCTTAAGGTCAAAGCGGGTCAGCCACGTTATAATTGGCTTCCCACAAACAGAAGGGATCTTCACCTACCACCCAGTGGCTGTGTGAAATTCTTCATTGGCTCAGAAACATCAAAGGAAAATCAAAGGCATCTTTTCCAGTCTGATCCTTACAGCTGACTGTCACCCGAGCATTAGACTAAGAGGCTGGCTGCAAGGGAGCAATTTGTAGATCCACACAGCTGACTGATCACTCCAAGCGGTGATCATGAAAACTGAATGACGTTGACATTAACAAATCCCCTGGTGGAGACATAATTTTGCAAAGCAGAAACACACATAGAGAAAGTTATTACTATTAACATTTACACTTTTGTGGCATCTTTTGCAGCAGAACCAGAGCACACTTCCTCAGTCACAGCTGGATAACCTTCAGCAAATCATTTCACAGTGCTATGCCTCGCTTCCCATTTGCAGTCGGCCTTGGTTAGCCTGCCTTAAAACAGGGCTAGTAATCCTCAGCTCACACTAACATGCCAGTAAAAGCACACATGAGGCACAGCCCAGGAGCCATCAGAAGGAGTTTGGGATTAGGAAGCTGAAGGGAGACTTCAGGAAGGAAAAAGTAGGAATCTTTTCACTCTACTGTTAAAGGACCCAAACCAAAACATCTTTTTTGTCAATATATCTGTATCACTAACACAGATGCTACCTGCACTGCCACTTCTCATTTGCAGTATCTATTGACTGCACTGGGACGGACAGATGGATGGACGGACAGACGGACGGATGGGTGTGCTGCACTAGTTACCACCACTGCTGCTGCCAACTTCCCATTTTCTAATAATCAGCCTCCTAGTAAAAGGCTCTAGATCCCCAGTTGAATCCCAGTTCAAAAAGAAAACAAAACCTCCAGGAATAGGTAACCTTTTCTAGATGCTGTTCACCTTCACATCCCCAGCTTAGAGCTGAAAGGCTTTTACATGCAACTACCCTGACTCGTCCAGACCTCTGAACTCAGTTAGATATCTAGATCCTCAAAGACTGTTTGAGTCCTCCTGTGACTCTTTTGTGTAGAAAAACGTTACATCTTCTGACGCTTCGCATCACAGTTATCAGTATCAGGCAATGTAAAAGTAACCTCAACGTGGTGGAATATCTGTGCTGTGTCATAACCATACAGGATGTGCTGCCATTGTGATAGGAAAAGATAAAATTGTGGAACATGGTTGTTTTGTCACAGCAGTACATTTTTTATCATGATAGCAAGAAGAAACATTCTCAGGAAGAGAGAAAAAAAGAAGACATGCTATTTCAAACTGAGCTTCTGAAAGGTTATATAAAAAATCCAGTTTGGGAAGCTGCAATTTTTATATACAGAAGAATATAGAAAAGGTATCCATGTGGCAACTACAGCTTCTTTTATTCAGTTCGGCTCAATAATTTGTATTGACATGACAGGCATTGCCAAAACTTAAGAGACAAGATCATTGAGCATCTGTCACAGGTCAAAATAATATATCAAGTATCAGTTCTAGACAAGGCTTTACACAGTGGCAACTACTTAATCAATCCAGTCGTGCATTACTAATGAACTCATTACAGTTGTATCTCAGTGCACTGCTACCCAGTGTCCCAAGTTTACCCTGTATCTGCTTGACATTAATATCATATGCTACTTGCTTCTCTGTAATTGTAATATTTGTATATGACATGGCAAAATACTGTGAAAGCATTTATTAATTCACCACTGAGAAGCAAGAAAGCATTACTGCCCTTGGATTATAGATCAGAAAACAGTAGCAGAGAGATTATATGATTTGCTCAAGGCTATAAAACCAGACAGTTTCAGATCATGTTCATTTCCAAAGTCTGCACTGGGTCTGCTAATCCTTACTTGTCTGTATTCAAACACCAGGAATAAAATACAAAACTGGACTGACAGGTGTCTGTAAGGAATTACACTTTCCACATTTCCTATATGTTTCTGCTTTGTTTGACAAGTTTGATTCTTTGTTCTCTTTTTAACCTGAACAAGTCACTGGTGGCTTCTCACAAAAGCTAAAATGAGCCACCTTTACCACAAAAAATAACAGCAGAGCAGACAGAAAAAGATACAAACCAGGTTTGCAAGCCATACTGAACTCAGGGGCAATATAGGCTGTGCTGGGACCCCAAAGTACATAGGATTTGCCCAGGATGAAAGCAGGATTTGCTCACTGCCTTAACTACATGAAGTTCTTCCTTCCAGCAACAACATCTCTTCCTTCTTTACTTCAGCTTCAGCCAACTGATTTTGATCTGCAGGCTTGTCTCCTGTATGTTTTGTGACATCTATGTCATGGCACTGATTGCATCAGCTGAAATGAGACATACGAGCTGGTTGCCATCAACAGATTGATGGTATTGTAGCCCTCGGCTCCTCATGACCTTTCCTACAGCTCTTCAGCACATGATGAAAAGGAAAAGAGACAGGACCAGCCCCTGTAGGACTTTATGTGGGAGCGGTCTCAGAGAAGAGGCACAGCTGTACACTGCTTTTCTCCAGCTGACGCCTGTCAGAGGGGAGAGCCTGAAGGCAGCTTTCCACTCCTGCAGCCTCCTCAGCACCTGACAGCAGGGCTGCAGATGCAGCATATCCATACACATCAACTAACAAGTTCCACGGAATACCATTAGCACACTGTAATAATGGATATGAAGGTGCAGCTGTTACATAAAGGATTGTTTCTTAGGTCACACATTCCAGTTTCATACTTTTGCATGGACTCTTTTATAACACTATTTTAAAATATATTGTGAGTCTCAAGGGACTGCTCCCTGCTATTCAAGCTATGACATATTTGTGCTTTTCACCTGGTTCGCTCTCTGCAGCCAATGGGAATGACATGGAGGCAAGTTCGGATGGCGTCTAGTCTGAATGCTTTAATAGCAATGCTCTGCAAAGATGTTGTATTGCAGCATATAACTCAGGGCCTCCATTTCCTACATCATACCCCTTTACATTCCAGAGATCCAGAAGGACAGTGGACTTGTTTGTAGAGACCTTGCACAACACAAGGAAAAAATACACACATGCTGGGTGCTTTCATGGGAATTTTACTTTTGTACTTTATGGTTGTTGTTTCCTTCACTCTAGAATAAAAGTACTTTTGGACCACAGGTAGACAGATGCTCTTTATATATGAGAGAAAAAAAACAGTCAGTACTGCAGGAGTCAGTTAAAAGTTGAGTACAGATATATTCCAGATATTTCCTCCTAGATATTTTCCATTACAGTTTTTACTGCTTTTTTTAAGTCTGAGTCTGCATGCCCCTTTACATTTAAGAGGCCCTACTGTTAAGAACACTGGAGTTTCTTTCACTGAGTCTCCAAAGCTGGATATAATGTGTTCCTGAGTAATATAAAAACCTTCTACAATACGGGCACCTTGCTGGCAGGTAGTAGATAATTTATGTCTCACAGTTACCTGCTGAGAGAATAGTTTAAACAAGATTAAAACAACCATTGGAGTCTAGCTGTTGTGCACTGACTGCAGTGCTGCTGCAAATTCCCCAAGTACTGTGATCAACAGTTTTCCAGTGATTTGCAGAAGATTTATAAAATATTTTAGCTGTTTTAACTTTTTTTGTACCATTAAGAAAGTATCGAACAATGAGCTTGTGAAGAGGGCTGAGATCTGAATCTGAATTCAATGCAGAGTCCAACCACAGGTTTCCTGCATAAGGTTTTACATGTTGTATGATCTAGAGGGGGCTGACATCTTCATTTGTAAATCAAAAATAGGTGCATTAGTGGAGTTTAGTTGATATCCCTTGGATTGTGATGGCCAACATACTCTAGTAGCAGGGGCCTGGCTGGTTTTTTTGGAACAATATAGGTCACTATTCTGCTGGCAAAATGTTTGACTTTAATGCAGAAGTTCACACAACAAGACTGATTCTGCCACGTGGATCAGGGGTAGCCTCTCACTGACAGCTGGCAACAGAGAAGTACATGGGGCTCCTCCTGCAAGTAAAGTTATTGTACCTCTGGTCTGGGTGCACAAAATATGAATCCAGATGAAGGGCCAAGTATAAAGATAGGACTATAAATACACAATCAAAATACTCTTTGGTGTAAATCAGTGTTTGCACTACTGGCCTCAGTATTCAGTGGAGCTGGCTCCATTCACAGTAGCTAAGCATCTGTCTTCATATTCTATCCAAAAATGTATTAACATTAAACTAATAGCATATATTTGCTGCAGTCTACATTCTACCAAAATATATTTCTAACAACTATCGTATGAGAATTTAACCAATGCATCCAATGTACATATATTCAGTACTTCTCCCTCTCCGTATGTAGATAGGTAACTTTAAATTTACCTTTTTTGCACGTGTGTATACACACATACATATGGTATGTATTAAAGAGGTGCTTTGTATGGCTTTATATGATTTTATAAAATATTGGTAAATATCAAGTTAATATGGTTTTTTCCTCAATTTTCAGTTTTTGTGGAATTAGTTTCTGTTATTAAATACTGCCTGTTTGAGCTCAAGATCGGCAAACAAAATCAGGTGTATGACTATGCAGTCACTAGCTACAATATGTAATAGAGCAAAGTTTAATGAGAGGGATTTTCCTTCTGGAGGATCTTGTCTTTACAAGGGCCACGACTCACAGCAATATGAAAGAATCTGTGCTGTGATGAAGCTAGCATAAAAACCCCCTAACCTTATGATCAAATCCCTTGGCTTTCTGCAGTTGTACACTCAGAGTAGCAATTTAGCAATCCTTTAAGGAATTTACTAGGTCCTTAGGATTTTCTCTCTATAAACCTCCTTCCTTCCCTGCATATTGCAGTAACCCATCTTTTAGTAGGAAAACATCATAGAGAATGCTGCATGGGAAAAGATATTGTAGAAGAAGCAGGGAAGCAAGCGGGAATAAGACCTTGATCCTAAACTCTTTGAAGGTAATGGATTGACTTCAGCAGGCTTTGGCTCAATCCCCAGCTGTCAGGGAGAAAAGTCAGTAAAGAAAGGAGGAAAAACGGCTGAGAATCAACAGGGAAACAAAGGAGGCAGAAAGAAAAGACACTGAAGACAAAAGGAAGAAATCAGAAAGGGTAAAAGGTGGAGTGCCAAGGGAAGAAAGGCAGAGGAGAGCTATAGTGGACACTGCTAAAACATAAACAGCGAAGAGGGAAAGAGGGGGGAAAAGTGGACAATCTGGAAAATTGTTTGTGCAGGAAGCTGATTTGTGTGCACCTGGGTCCTGTCTTGAGTACGAAGGTGTGCTCATGCAGAAGTCAATGGGAATGGAAGGAGCTCAATATCAGAGCAGGACACAGTCATGCCCCTTGCTTCCACTGCACCACTGAATAAAGAATTTAACACAGATCTTATAAGCAAAGATTGTTTTGCAGGCCAAGAACAGGAGTTAGGAGACAAAAATTCTGTTTCAAAGAATGTTGATTGTTGCCTTCACAAGAGTCTGGCAATGACCAGTAACTCTGTGAAGTATTATTTTTCTTATTTTCTTCTCTTGACATAAACATAGACCTGATTTGACTTTGATTTTGGCCTTTTGTGAGCCCATAGGCTGAGAAGTACCTCCAGAATAAGATGAGAACTAGAATGAATCTGTTGGAGACCAGGATGAGCAAGGAAACTTGTCCAGGAACCAGCATGAAGGGCAGATGTAAGAGAGACTATGTAGAGACACAGGTAGGAATGGTGGGCAAAACTCAGGGGAGGATGAGGAGTCTGTGATTGATTGCATGAGGACACTGGGGACAGAGTCTAGGACTGAATGGCGGATTGAATGGGGAAAACTCAATTAAATTTTCAAAATTGGTGGATGAAGCTTAAGGTGACAAGGCAGGAGCTACCAGGACAGCAGAAGCTGCAGGCACACACTCCCCCAGAACCATTAGATTCCCAGATTTCTGGTCTCAGTCAGTATGTGCCTCAACACACCCTTATCTACAGATGGCAATTTGCTATTTCTATGAGTTAGTTCTGGTGTCTTAACTACCAGCATGGTGATGTAGAATTTTGCTGATGTCAAAGATAGAATATAACCTGCAAAGTGGAAATTTCTTTTTGTCTAGATTGCTTTAAAAAAAAAAAAAGGAAATCACATGCACACAAAACTCTGTTCAGAGAGAACAAAATCACTCACTCAAAAGTCAGCAGATGCTAGATTAAGAATGCTTGAAAAATTGTAGTATCCTTTCTTGAAAGTGGTTTGTGGGATGGAGTTTTTAACGACACAATTATTTTTCCTCACAGATTGCCTAAGCTGTTTGTTGCAATAGTTGGGAGATGTATAATTAAAGGCAGGAGATAACTGAAAGGAAAAAGATGGTCTTATCGTTAATGCAATGTGACCTCTGTAACATCGGGGAAAAAGCTTAAATGAAAATTCTCCCGCATTATCTCTAAATGTTCATATCTCTGTTTCTGAGTATCCAACTTGGTATCTGAACAGATTTGTAGAAATGCTGAGCACTCATAAGAGAAACTGCATTGAATAGGAGCAGTGCAGTGAGTACTTAACACTCTGTACAGCTGACTATTCTGAAATGGGAGATCTTTGACAGTTAGACTGTACATTCAAAATAAGAAACTCAACCTCAGATTACCTGCCTAAGAAGTGGAAACACATCCTTTTTTTGTTCTCCTATGTAATGGAAGGACAAACTTATCACAGACATGAAACACTAGAGCTCTTTAGTGATAAACAACATATAAAAGATCCTGTGATAAAGAATATAACTCATCTCAAAGGGAAGTCTGAGTAGCATACAGTAGGGAGGCAAGAGATTTATAGGGATCGTGGAGGTTAAATCAAAATACGAAGAGCACCATCTATCCTGTACGCTGAAGGAGGAAAGGGATTGTAGAAAAAAAATATGGTCAAATATTAACAGATGCCTGTTTATCTAAGAAAACAGTTTTGGAGGAAACGAGCAGTGACAAGACAAGAATGTGTTCAAAAACATTCTGTCAAGCCTATGCAAAAATATGTTAAGGACCTATAAAGCTGAGATAATGATACTTTTCCTTGCAAGCAAAGTGCTTGGAGAATTGCTGGTGAAATCTGCTACAAGACTTAATGCATTTTTCTTTTCATGGGAACTGTAAGATCTTACTGAGTGACTCTGGGATAACTCAAAGGATGAATCTGAAGACAATTGCAGTCAGTGGGAAGTTAGTTAATTTCAGGGGGTTTGGAGCAAAATCCATGAGCCATCAAACCCAGTTTCATTTTACACAGTGACTTGATGTCATGAGCTGTAGACCCTAGAGACAAAACCACAGAGCTGAGGTTCTTAGGGTGACATAAGCTAGGATCTGGATTTGGTTTATTTTTTTAACAAGTTGTGTCTTGGCAGCAATCCAGGAAAAAAGCAATATACGTAATAACAATAAGAGAAAAGATAGCATGGTCATAAAACAGCTACTGAAGCCTGTGAAATATAAGAGAGGGACAACACTGAGTCACTAATAAGGCATTGTCCAGATGAGTTAGTAAAAAGCAATAGAGCAAGGCTTAGCTGAGGCTGCTGGGGTCACCTGAAGCTCATATCCCCACACACGTAGCAGAAGGAACATGGCCCAAATAGATAGTTTTTCCCTTCTGTCAGTTATCCAGCAAAAAAACTGAGCACCTGGCTAAGGCTCTTGTCAATGACAAGCAGTGAATGGTAGCACTAAAAGTGCAAGCCAATGCAGCAAATGTGACCTGAGATATATAGGCTGACAATGAAAAATGCCACAGATCCGAAGGACTCCATAGCTCTCTGAGTTTATGAAAGCAGTACATCTGGGCAGCTCACATGGGAAACAATGACAGGCACATCCATGTCGGAGATGTTACTGTGGAAAGACAGAAAGTGCAAGGTCCTAACCATCATTTAGAAATGGAGTCTTACCACTATAGTAAAAAAAAAAGAGAACCAGATTCCCCATTTTTGCCAAATTCCTGGGCCAATCCTGTTGCCAAATTCCCAAACCCTGCTCTAAGTCAGCTGGACACACTGTTCCCAGCATTGCCAAAATACTCCAAAGGACAAAAAGGACCCAAAAACTTCTTCCCGTCACTGGCACAAGATGTACTCCACTGTGAGTTTCCATTTGTAAGCTTTAATCTCACTTTGCACATGGTTTCCCTGAGCCCTGTTTTATTCCATGCCGTGCTGTGGAAAAAGGCTACATATCCATTAGTGCCATAAGTGACAGGGAGTTACTGTCACTGCAGCTGGGTGGCAGCTCCTCCATGTAGGTGGGGACTCAATGGACTGGGTGTGCAAAGCTTCCAGAAATAAAGGGACATCAGACATTTTCTCAAAGCCTACTCTGAGGGGAATGTGAGCAATCCCACATTCCGTGGATTTGTCTAAATTAAGAATTACCAAATACGTATGCTCGTCTAGTGAACTTCTCAAGACAAGAGCTCTGGGTATAAGCTCTTTTGTTCTGTTGGCATCTCTTTGGAAGAGGAATTCCTCTTTTCTCTAGATAACATCTCACACCATGGTGGTGTTACAACCTTATTATAGTAATATGTGGTTTCCATTTCCTCTTGATTCAGTCTTGAGGTGTCAGAAAAGACAGAAATGGAAATGTTCAACTATATATGATCCATGAATTCTTCGTTACTACAGATCTCTTGAGTTTTGTGCTGTTCCCTGTTATATCAATACCTGATTGGTTGTGTATGCATAAATGGCAAAATTTTCAGTGGGAATGGGCTTGTTTTTAATACTGTGTACTTATAGGAAGATTTTAAGGGCAAGGACCTTTTCTCTCATTGGCATATAAATACAATGTGATTCTGTAATAAGGAATGGGGATATATTTGGGTGACATAAATCAGAACACTCAGCATCTGTACCACAAGAGGGAACGATATGACTTATACAATGGAAAATCATGACTCTCAAATCTTCTGGAATTACAAAACCATAACTTTAATCAAAATCTGTTGGCTTTATGCTGTTAATACTCAAATATTACAATACATGCAAGAAAGATTACATATAGAGACTTAGCAAAATAAGTTAATTTCTCTGCAAAGTCAGCTCATGTTCCTTTCTTAAAGGATGTTGTGTGGAAAAAGCACAGCTGACTTCTGATGCAGTTTTACTTTTGTAATTGGATTTGCATAATGTAGTAAGATGCCCTTTTGAATTTCCTTCTTTTCAAATCTGTTTATTGTTTTTTGCTTATCGTGTTGACAATACTACCACAAGGTCTATTTGATTTATAATTGTATTTTGGCAGATGAATTTGTTAACGTAAATATCACATTTACCACATTACTAGTAAAAAATATTTAAAATAATTTTAAAAATCCAGTTGACCTTTCACTTCTGATGTGTTGCAGAGCTCTGAGCAACTTCACCAAGTGTATGAGTAAGACAGCTTCCTTCCTTTGGAGTAATTTTATGATTTATGTAATAAGCAATGCAGAGAAAATAAATGTTCTTTGTTTACAAACAACAGACTTCCATTCAAGAGTCAAACAACTGTTATTATTAATTATTTACATTGTGATAGCTCTGCAGAGACACCATCATGGAGCATGGCTCTATTATGTTAGCTGCTATACAAACATAGATGAAAAAGATGATCATGACTATTTCTTATGCCCAGTATGCTAAGTTGCCTAAGGTAACAATGATTTGTTTATAAAAAGCAGGAAAAGGCCTGGATTAATCCAAACAAAAAAGCCTAATTGTACTGCTAGAATCATTTGTGGTAAGGAAAAAGGAAACAAAACTAGAAAAGAATGTGCTGTGTTAACCTCACATCTGTTTACTGTTAATAGAGCGATCAGCTATTCAGCCCTTTAGAAGGGCCATTAAAAAACATGACTGAATAGGAATCAAGATGATTGTGAAAGGAAAGTGAGACCTTTTTCAATGGCTGCTTCCTACATCGCCTTCTGTGTGCTGAAACACACCAGTGCACTACAGGAGCATCAAAGTCAGAGCAGACCAGGCTCTAGAGGAAGACCTAGGGACCCCTAACTTTTGCCAGCTTTGGTTAAAACCCAAACAAGCATTGAGTTCCTTTTCCTAGAATCACAGAATCATAGAATATCCTGAGTTGGAAGGGACCCACAAGGATCATTGAGTCTAACTCCTGGCCCTGTGCAGGACTCCTCAGGAATGTCACCATGTGCCTGAGAGAATTGTCCAAACACTTCTTGAATGGGCAGACTCGGTGCTGTGACTGCTGCCCTGGGGAGCTGGTTCCAGTGTCCAACCACCCACTGGGTGAAGAACCTTTTCCTTATATCCAACCTAAACCTCTCCTGACACAACTTCAGGCCATTCCCTCAGGTCCTGTCCCTGGTCATCAGAGAGACCAGTGCCTGCCCTGCTGTTGCTCTTTCTTCCAGATCTTTTTTCTTTCCTGTACACTTCGTCTATATCTTTTTTTTTAGCTTTTTTTAAAGTGAGTTTTGATTAGTTGGCCGGGATCACAGGCCTTCTTGCTGTGACATGAAATAGGCTGATGAGATTCCTGCATTCAAAATCCTGAGTCCAATTTGACTTCTTAGAACTGGACATGAACACACTTTTGATTCACTCATGCTATCAAATTTAAAATAACAGGGATGCAGGGAGCTTATGATCTAGAAGCATTAGGCCAATCTAAAATTACAAAAATGCTACTATGTGTTCTAATTTTGGACCTAGAACTATTTGAAAGTGTTCCTGTTATTAATAAAAACAGCATCAGTAGATGTTAGATCCCTTAAAAGTTGCAGGTTTAAGAGACTGATGCAGGAAGTCTGTGGCATATTGGGATACTGAAGTCTGTAAAACTAGAGGCAAGCATTCTAATTACTGAATTACATTTCTTTTTCCTATCACATTGCAGTTTCCAGCAGATTTGATTCATTATTGCTGCTTCATTTTCAGTATTATGCCAGTTTCCAGAGCAGCCAACACAATATACTGGGTTCCACTGAATTCTCCAGAAGCAACAGCCTGCTACAAAACCCCACTCCCTCGAGAGTGCCTATTTGAGCCAGGATTTGTATGCTAGAAAGCAGTCAGGCATGCCTTTTTCTGTATGCTTGCTAAATGATACTTAACCTACTGTGCCAGAATCTAGAGAAGGCTCTTTTCTCCTGTAGACTTTTTCTGAGGAAAAAATTGTTTCCTTTCTCTCTAAGAGGGTTGTTTCCATTAAGCTTTTGGAGAAGCACTCTCTGCTGGAAGGCATGATCCCAGCCATAAAGGCATCTCAGCACCACAATTCATGTATGAGAATAAGAGGGAGCAGCCCCTGTTATTTAACCTGACTCCCAGAGGGCTGACAAAGAAGCAGGCAGAAGCAGTGTCTGCTCAATCTGGCAGCAGGAAATCTGACAGAAAAAGTACAGTTCTAGTCTGGTTTTGGTGAAGAGCTGAGCTTTTGGTAGAACTATTTTAATTAAAAATATTTCTGGTCAATGGTGCTTGTTCTCTGCAGAAAATTGCTGCTGAAGCAGTGATAATAATCCTAGGTATTACAATTTCATAATATTATTGAGTCTTTCATATATTTACTATGATTGTCTTATACTCTTCTTTTTAGGCTGTTTTATCTCCTTGGTGTGTTGTGGCCACGTGACTGCTGTGATGCACCATTTCCCTGTGCAAATAAAGTGAAAGGAGAGGGCATGTTCATCTATTTATTACAAGAAACTCAACCTTCAATGAAGACTATAATTTTGCAATACCTGCACTACAGTTCCCATGAGGCGGAGCAGCTGTGTTTAGGAATCAAAATATTTTTCTTTCTCCCTGCCATTTCAGACTATTCTACCTAAAAAAAAGTCTCTTTAACTGCCCATTTTCCGAGCAGCTCCAACCAAGGATCCACAATGAAACAATAGAGGAAATAACAGATGAGAGACCTAGTTAAGATAAAAAAAGAAACCTAGACTTTTTTCAGATTTCATCATCTTCTAATGAGTTTATTTTCTTTAATGTGAGGTACTTAGGCTGATTCTTCTGAAAAATTGGAAGTTAATAATGATCAATCTACATTTACTTTGCACATAACCGTAGAGGTTATGATGCATGGCATAATTGCAGTGTACTGAATGTTTCCCTTTTATAGCTGGCTGCAGAGACTGTAATAGCCTGTTACTCATTTCTAGGTGAAGGAATTCCTCCTTCACTTTAGGAATTCCTGCTTCTGCTGCTGAAATTTCTGAACTTGCTCCTGACTGGCAGTTGTAGACAGCTACATTTAATTATCATACAAACAACATTCATTTATCATTCTCCTTTCAAAAGAACCCCAATACACCTGACAACACTACTGTATCAAACAAGCTGAAGATGCTCTTGGAAAAGAAGTTTTACTAAATGCTCTTCTTTGCAGGCAATAATTTATCACATGGTTTAAGTGTTCTTGTTTCCTTGTTTCATTTCTCTTTCCCTCAAAGATGATAAAAAAATAGAGAAGACACAAGGTTAGATCTGGCTTGACTCCAACACCAGTTCATATCTTATTCACTAATTAATTATTTATCTATTTTCCTGAAAAAGACAATCAACATGCAAACAAAATCAGGATGTATTACATGTATTTACAAGCAAACATAACAAAGATAAAAGAAAGAATTGAAAATTTAAATTATTCTTGAGGAAAAGACACCAGGGATAAAGTGAAATTTCATGAATGTATTCAAGAACATTGGCCCAAATCCATACTGGCCATTAATCCATTGCTCACAGAGGAATTTGTTTCACTGTTATTTAAAACCAGAACAAAACCTGACTCCAGAGCAGTTACAATGAGCTGACAACCTTGGCACAGAGCACAATGCAGTGGATTAGACCAGAGAAAACACATTTAGTTAGAGAGGAGCCACCAGAAAGAAAGGATGAACAGGTAGCTGTGGCTTTAGTGCATGACTGAGAAGGGCTGGGATCACTGCTTGTAAAAATCATCCCCACTCTGTGGGTCTGTTCCCTGCGTAAAATAAAACTATTTTACCTTTCTGCATCATGGAAACCTTCAGTGAAGGCATGCTGTGAGACCACGTCTGGGCCTTGGAGAGCAAAAGCCATGCACTTCTTCTGCGTGAAGGACAAGCCCTGCATTTTCCAGGGTGGCAGCTCCAGACATTTCAGCCAAAATGTGGCTAAATTTTGAAGGGAAGAATGTAGTGATGCTGCTGTCCAACACAGAGGATGAGCAGCCCTGCTAGGAGCTGCCCCAGAGGAGGGCACACCTGAGCAGGCAGCAGTGCCTGGCCCTGAGGCAGGACCCGTCCTGGTGGGCTGTTCCACTGACAGCTGTGCCTGTGTGTCATCCCCCTTCCCTCAGGATTCACTGTGGTGCCCTAATAATGCAGGGCGTGAAGAGAGGTGGCCATCTGAGGGGCTGGCAGAACTGGGTCCTGCTGCCATGCCAGGAGCTCTTTGGTGGCTGTCCCCCTGGAGGAGGTAAGGCTGGAGGCATGGGTTCAGTCACCTTTGGGGTGGTGGCAGATCATGGTGTTTCTTGGGGTTTTTTGGGGGAAACTTGAGGCTGTCTCTCCTGAGTGTGACAGGAGGTCTGTGGGCGGGCACTGGGTCCCTGTCACTGCTCACCTGATCTAGAGGTGATTTCATCAGTTGTGAGGGGACACAATGATGTTTGGGCTCTGCTGGAAGGTCCGAGGTGGACAGCCCCTGGAGTCTGGAGGTCCTGAGGGGCCCGTCCCACTCAGGGCAGCAGTCAGCACTGACGAGGCTGCCAGCTGGCCAGGGGCATTATTCATTGTGGATTCATCACAAATATTTGGGGAGGGGAAGAAAAAAGCAAACTTTATTAGTTTCTTGTGCTGCTTCCCAGGGGATGTGTGCCAGGGAGCCATAAGAACTGGAGGCTCCCTGGGCTCTGGGGACAGCAAGCTGGGGGGCCAATGGGAGCTGATCAGAGTATTCAGGGGGCTGTGTGCTACTGCAGGAACTGGGTGAGAAATGGTGTTAAATAGCACAGAATTCAGCACAAGGAAGCAATTTTTTAAGCATTTTTGCTGAGCATGGAACATGTTGTCACAGGGAGCCACTGAGGCCATGACCTTAAAAGATTGAAGAGGGTTTGGTCAGCTACGTTAAAGCAAGATTGCCCAGATTTGGCATTATTGATGTCAGATTTTGGAGAGATTTTAAAGTATGTGCTCCTGAAAAGTATTGAGTCCCTCAAGAGATTATTTTGAAATTTAAAGCAGAAAAAGAGTATCAGATTACGGCCCTGCCCTCTTAAACTACAATTAGAGAGGATACTGATCTGAACAGATTGGCAAATTGATAACATATGACAATTCCTATGCCCTAAGCTGAGTGCAGCCCTGAAAAACAACAGTGTGAAGGGCCATTTTGGATTTTGGATTTTGCAAGGGCTACACCAACTCATCTGCTGACAAATGAAAGCATATCTGACCAGAGCGTCTTTCAATCAGTGAGATTCCATCCTTCAGAAAACAGCCATAACTGACAAAAATGTGATTGCTTCCACAAGTTAATTCAGGTTTCCCACTCTTTTATCTGGTACATAGTGTTTTGTTCTCTCTCTCCCCTGCCCTCCCTTTTTATTCTTGCATACACTGGAGACAAGAATCCTCCATCACTTAGGTAATAACTTGTATTTACAAAACCAATCCAATGTTACAACATTTCTGATGACATGTGAAAAATCACCTCTGGATGTGCCAGTGTATCAGCACAGCAAAGAGTAAGACATGGAATCCTGTGGCAACCCATATTTGAGCTTAGGAAAGTCAGAGTATGTGAAGATGGGAAGAAAGCTGCCATTCCCAGTTTGGGCAGCAAAATGTGGGTCTTCAAAGTATTCAGACTACATTTGACCCTACAGAATTCCTGGGAGCCTTAAAGAGAAAGTTGCATTAGTTTTATCAAGCCTTTCCCATAAAGCACGCATCTGTGTAAAAGGTAACAAATTAGAAACATGTTTCTTTATATACTTTTAACTTCACCTAGCAAAATGCCCAAGCGCTTTGGGAGCTACTGGGATCCTTTGCCTGCCACTGAAGTGCAGTCATCTCTTGGCTGCAAAACAGCAGCTGCTGCAAGTTCCATTATTGAACAGTTTGAACATTATGCATGAAGAATACTCTCACTGAAACCACATGGCAAATATGAACAGTGATGCATGAATTTAGTGATTTCCAAATACTGTATTGTCTCAATCTGTGCCTCAGATCTTCCATGGATTCTGTTTTTCCTTCCGGTGTCACAGTCTTTTTCTCTGTATTTTCCAACATACACTGGAGTTACCATAAAAATAGTTGAGCAAAATTAGAGGGACTATAGGCAACAATGTGAAACTGAGTTTCCTTCAACAGGAGCTGTGCATCTGCTTTCCTGCACTTTGTCATTCAGCATTCTCTTGGCAGAAGTGTTGGGAATTTACACTTGTTATTGTGGACTTTTTTTCTGTTGCATGCAGACATGTAATTTTCTCTCCAGGTCACTCAGCATGTTGGTTCTCTCCTCTTGTTTGTTGCCCTCCTGCTTTCAGCATTGGCTGAAAGTTTGCTCATGGATGGATTGTTATCAGAGATACCTGACACAGAAGGAGTTCAAAGAAATATGCTTATTTTGGAGACTAGCTGGTAAAAAAGATTTGCCAAACAAACAAAAGAACCCCAAAACAAACAAAAAAACCCCACTAAACCTCAAGAAAAAGGGCCGGGGGGGGGAGGTGGGGAGGGGGAGAAGAAAAAGGTTTTGGAAATCTCAAATTCTTCTTGACCTGAGCTTCAAGCAGCAACAAAAGATCACAGATCAGAGACTGACAGATGCATTACTACTCTGACAGCAGTCTTAATAGATTGAAGTTTGAGAACTGCTGCATTTGCTGAACCAGCAAAACTGATTGCCTGGAAACTGAACTCCTAAATTCTTGGAACACCTATGCAAAGATCTTGCCTTGCTTTCTCCTGCTGTTCAGAGGAAGAATTAGGGATGAGAATCTAGATTAAAGTGAATCGGAACTTCCAGAAAATGTGGCTGTCTCTGTCAAAAGATGTGATTGTTCAGACCTAGCTTTTACATTTGGGAGCTGAACCCAAATTTCAACACTATTATTCAGGCTCATTGATTGAACAGCTTTGAGTAACTACAAGTGGGTGTAACTGGGACATGCAGTGAGGTACAAGGATGTGTTTCAGTGCTAATCACTGAACTTCATAAACCCTCAGCACCATCATTTGTAGCAACGTGGCACCAATCTTCAAAGCTTGTTTCCGAGCACAAAGTGAAAAATTATTGGTACTTAGGCAGCATAATCTTTTCCCTTGTTTCATCAGGAGCAAATGACAGTTTGAAGTGAGTATTGCTGCTTCAGCTCAGCAACTGATACATTTGCTTACCTGATACAGTGTTCTTAGGCAGTGATTAATGACAACTCTTGAGTCAGAGCCTTTAACTGTGATGAGCATTAACAGGTAAACCTACAAACAGTAAAGGAAACAGCTCCTGAGGAAGGGAAAGGTACTGACTGGTATCTTCACCTGACAGCTTATATATTAGTCCCAAACAGGTCGTTCAGAGGTTGTCATGTTTCAAGCCAAGAATCTCAGAGGTCCAAATTTATGGCCCAGTCTGACCCTACAGGGACTGGTGGCTAACTTCTCAGATTTAATCAGACTCAGGCTGACAACTCATATTGGAATACTCATTTTCTCCTGAGGTAAAATGAAAAGTGACAGCAGTATTGCTTCTATGTAGAAACAAAGAGATGTAGAAATGCCTGCAATGTTAACAAAACTGGTGGAAGGTCCCCATTTTTTACACAGGGTATACAAGCAAAAACACCACAGATCATTATGCATTTAAGCACATGTCTATCTTTAAGCAAGTGCTTGAGTATCACTGTCCTTTGCTGAACTTTAATGGGACTTTGGGCCACTGTTCAAGGATAAATCTATATTTATGCTCCTTGTACACCTGAGATGGGCTTGTCCATGACTTCTTTGCTTTGCTGGATCAGGGTTTATAGCCTTTATAAAGTTGATTTCTATCCCAGTCTGTTTAAATATTTCAAACACATACACAAAAATAAACCCAATCTTCTGCCAATATTCCACCTCTCTGGTCTCATGACATCCTGGAAACAAACCACTGATCTTTCCAATGATCTGACTTACAAATCTAGTTTCAGAAGGCACTGGCGGCTAATCACTCCTGCAGCTGGAATACCTACATTACTACATCTCTGTTGCATGTGACTAACTTGGAAAATGAAGTTAAACTTGTACAATAGAGGTAATTTAATACATGATTTAGAACTTTAACCATCTTACTACAAATTAATTTGCATGCCTACAAACCTTTACTTGTATGAGTAACCTTATGTGTTTTGATGAAGAAGGAATATCATGAGGTCTGGCCTGCTGACTATAGAAATGATTGTATCATAGATCAGTGATAATATTTACATGAAATGTAGCAGTTCCACTCATTGTTCAGGGGAAAACAGTTTTCATTTTTTCTGTCTTTTTTGCTTCATTATCACTGTTGAATCTCACATTTTTGAAGAAAGGGAGAGCAGAATCAGGATTAGTATATCTCACCATGTTATGACAATCTGTATATAATATAAAGGCAATCAAATAATTGATTACACTTAACCTGATTATATACCAAATAAAATCATAGCTGAGATTTAGATAGGTTACTGCTTTAATAAGCAATTTCTGTTGACCTCTGACAGAACCCTGAGCACCTTTACGGCTGGTGAAAGGAATACTTAGTGTTTTATAGAACTGCATTTTGTGAGATACGTTCATAGAAAAATTTAGGTTGGAAGTAATATCTGGAGGTCTGTATTCCAAGCTTCTGCTCAAAGCAGGTCTGGCTTCAAAATCAGATCAGGTTGCTCCAGCCTTGCCAAGTTTTGAAAACCTCCAAGGTGAAGGTTGAACAGCCTCTCTGGGGCCCTGTCAGTGATGCCCTGGTCCCACTGAGATGATTTATTTCAGTCTTTCCAACCAGTATTTCCCTTGTTGCAGCTTGTGACTGTTGCCTTTTGTTCTTTTGCTGTGCACCTCTGAGAAAAGCCTACGTCTGTCTTCTCCAATGGATTAAGTATTGGAAGACTGTAACTACATCCCCTCTTGGCCTTCTTGTCTGCAGGCTAAGCAAGCCAGTTGGCCCTGCCTCTCCTTGTATATCAGGTGCTCTGCTCCTGTTACTGCTTTACAACCCTGCTCTGGAGTCTCTCCAGGTTGTCAGTAACTGTTCTGAGAGCTCCAATCTCCAGCTGCGGGGCCATTCTCTCAGCTCTCAGCCTGACCTGGCATATGGGGCACTTCTGACCCCAACACACAGCTTTGCATTTGCCTTTGTCAAACCTCATGCGATTGCTCCTAGCTTGCTCCTCTGGTTTGCTGAAGTCCTTCTGAATGGAAACCCTGCTCTCCAGTGCATCAACCACTCCTCCAGCCTGGGTGTCACTTGATGAGGTTGTGTTGTGTCTCAGCATTCAGGGCCATATGGCATAGCAGCAGGGTAACATATTGACTTAGTCAGCAAGTGATAATTTTCAGCTTATCTAGCAGGAATAGAATTCTTGATAATTGTTGACCAGAATTCATGGAATATTTTTGGCCACTAGACTAGACTGAATATACAATATACTTTGCAGTACATGTTATGCTTATTAAAATATAGAGAGACATTGTATTTTGATTATACATATCCAAATATGTTTTTAAATAGTAAAGCTATTTCTGATGAACAACTTTGCATGTAAAAGAAATGGAAAACAGATAATCAGTAATATGTAATTATATACGCATATTGGAAGTGATTGGAATTATCTGAGTTGAATAATTACAACAGCACACTGCTCAATGCCTGTGACCCAATACCTGACTCAATACCTGACCCTGCCTGCTACAACCACCCTGATCTGTGTGGCTGCACCGTGTGCCTGCAGAAGCTCTTGCTTGTTTTGCTGTTGTGCCTTTTGTTTGAGAGTGCCACCACTATATGTTGTGATGGCCAAGCTGAAGGAAGGTAAAGTTATAGTGGTTTTAATTGCTGAAAATGCAAAGCAGAAAGCTTCACTCCGTGCACTAACTCCTCTGCTGCAATCATTTTTCTTTATTGACATCCGTGCGTGTGTTGGTGAGGGAAAGCAGGCACTGTCTATTAGGAAGCAGTGCTGTGTATGGTCTAATATGACAGTGTGCTTAGCCTTCAGTTAACGCAATGTTTGCAGTGTCCCACAATCTCTTTGCTGAGATACTGCAAGAGAAAAAGGTGGCTGTCTCTTCCAACTTTTTTCTTTAACAAAAACAGGCCACGTGCTGTCAAAACATCCAGCCCATCCTCTTCCTAGTGATTAGGTTTAGCAATGACAAAATAACAAGGAATACTCATATTTCACATATTACTAGCTCAACCTATGCCTCAATATTCTCTTTCATCACAGAACGGCTTCCACTATCCTTCTCTTTGTTTGGGAGAGAAGCCACCTTGCCCCAATGAATCAGACAGTGCTGTCTATGGGAAACCTCCAGCTTTTCCCTAATGCAGGGCCTTCCACTGCATTGCCAAGTCACAAAGGGGGACACTGCAGGTCAAAAGGGAACATAGATACAACATGCAGGTCTAAGCTACATTCCCCTAAAGCTGTGGGCAGAGCTTCTGGGTTTAGGGTTACATTTCAGGTTTGTTGTTGGGAAATGTCTCAACCTGTGAAATTGTAGTTTCCCTGTCTAGGAATTTGAAACCATGTTTTCCCAAAAATCGTGGATCTGTCTGCATCAGTTCCAATGGACCTATTTCTTAAGAGATTAAAGACTTTGTGACTCAATCATAATGATCATAGCTGAAGCTACAATACAGTTTCCTTTCTAAGCCTTTATTTCAATACTTGTCTGAAAATCTGCAAAATGGAGGGCTGAAATTTAAACAAATTTGCCTCTGCTTAGAGATGAAAATGTGTTTGCAAGTACTTCATATTTTGATTGAGAAGACTAGAAAAGTTTCATTTAAAAATGTATTTTTTCTCCTGGCCTTTTAGTTCAGACAGCCCTGCAGCCAAAGTGGGTGAGATTTGAAAGCTGATTGGTTTTGATTTGAATTATAAGCATCTGCATAGCACGGACTGAGCAGGTACAGTATGTTTTTTAGTTAAGTTCATCAAAAACATGCAAGTATGGAAGGACACAGTATTAACTGATTGCTAGGAACTTCTTAAGTCCTCAGAATGGCTTTCTAGGTCATGAGCTCCAAATACTACAAGAGAATTACAATCCATGAAACAGATATTCAGTTTATCAGCATGTTCACGTTCCCACTACACTGAGAATTGCATTTGCCAAACCAGACATTGCAAGTTGCATTATCAAGGCATTGGTCATCATGTAAGCAGATGGAGGAAGGAGAGTTAATACTTTCAAAACCAACTCACATTTAGACCTAGACTTTCCATTAGAGCATAGCTTGCAGGACATAGCAGTTTGTTGTATAAGTGTAGAAAAGATCTACCCTGTAGAGATTTCCAATGTAGCTGTTTAAAGGAATATTAGAATAGGGCAAGACACTGCAAAGGTTGTAATGGGAACTCGCAGTGTTGAGCTCATCTTTCAGCTGAATTGCCTAAGGTGGGGTATGAAGTCAGCAGATAAGCTGTCAACAGTCCTCAATTCACTTTCCATTCAAGTGTGGTTCTTGCAGAGAATGTTTAGTGCCATGTCTGATATGCCAAACAACATGTCTTCCAATTAAAGCTTAAGGCTAATTGTAAAGGTACTTATACTTCCCAGGGGGGAAAAATTCCACTTGTATTTGCCAAGGAAGTTTTCAGTCCCTCAGGTAATATGTGTCTAGGAGCACCATAAAGGTGTTCAGTGCCAGGTTTTATACTTCCAGTCTCAAGGCAGAAGTAATATCCAATAAATAGTCACTAGGCTCAGAGCTTGAGTTAGAGGAAGGGGAAAGCAATTTCTGATTTAGTATTAAACCTCCTAATGGTGTTGTTAAAACCCAATTTTTCACTGTTCCTTTTATTTGCCAACAAATAGGTGACTGCTAGGTGATGTATGTCTTACCTCAATGTGGATGCTTACTGGGCAACGACAAGTGTCTCAGTTTAACATTCCCTCCCTCCCAGTATATCATGTAGTTAGCACAATTTTCATGTTTCATGAGTCTTTGTCTGCAAAGAGGGAACTTTCTACTTCTGTGAGACTCAGTGGGAATACTCAGACCTGCCTCTGGGAAGTATGGTGACATTTGCTGACTTTGTCATGTCGAGTGACATATGAAAATTGGCAATTTATACTACCTGGCTTCAGGGGGGAGAAAAAACTGTATAGCATTTGTCTGCAGGCTTCAGATATTATTCTTTGAAAATAAAACAGTTGTCCCAATTTAAGCTCATTTAATTTATTTCCAAAGAAGTTAAATACAGTCACTCCAGTGACAGTGTCAAATCACCCCTCTATATTATTCTATTTGTTTCATCACAGCCTCTTTTCTCCAGGGAGCTCATTTGCATTCTCTTGCTTTCAGGTCATATGACTCTTAGTTTGTGTCATGGATTTAAATTTGACTTCTCTTTAGTATAAACTAAAACATTACTGTTGCCACCAGACTGAGCCCAGAAAGCACAACTGTGACTATTTAGCAACCTATTTTAAATTCAAGAAAAAACCATATACCTAAATATTTTATGGCTAATTGCCATTTGGCTTCATATCTAGATCTCAGTACTTAGGATAATGTTTACTATCACTATTGCTGCATGCCATTGGTTCTGAGCATTTGCTGTATTTAGAAAAGCATTTTTTTTTCCATTTTGTGAAAACTGTACCGCCTAGAAGGGCAGTTTGGGCTCCACTTGGGTCAGCCACTTGCATCAGCATAAAGATATTCTGATGCATATATTTTGACTGATTTTTTCATGTCAACTCTTCTTCTTCCCTTGCAGTGCTATGGAGAAATAAAAACCTGTAGTAGGCTAGTGTAGTGATTGGCTTAACATATGTGCCCAGCTCTAAATTTCAGCAGAATTTAACATTTTTGCCACTGTCATATGCACTTTCCCCTTCTCTCATTTTATGTGAAATGGTCAGGACAGCTACAGCAAAATTGCTTTTCTAATGAAACTGCTACCGATGTGGATTTGTGGTCCAGAGATCAAGTGTGGGTGAATTTCCTTGCCTAGCCTCCAGCTGGGGAGGCCAGGGTTGATTTTCCTCCAGATCACTCCCTAGAACCTCTACCAGGAAAGTTTATCTGAATGCCCAGAACAGACTGAGCTCAAGCAGGTTTGTGCAGCCAGTTCAGTCACACACTGACCTGCTGCATGCAAACAGAGGCTAACACAGCCTGCTGTAGGTAGGCTGTGATTTGGGGGACTGTCTTTGGATGACCCAACTCACAGAAAGCCAAAGTTTGGTTTCTTCCTACCCCCCAGAGCTCTGTTCCTCACTTGCAGGTCCTTGTCCCCAGCAGCGCCCAGCAATACCTGTTATCCTGCCGCCTTCTGCCCTACAGCCCAAAGTGCTCCCATCCCTCAGAGTCCTCTTCCTCTTCCCTGCAGCTCGTCCCCGCTCTGTTAAACTCTCCCTCATCCCTCTCCGTGCCCTGCACCCCTGCGTTCGAAGGCAGCAAAATCCGGACTCTGTGGCCCTACAGGCAGTGGGAGCAGTGGGTTTGCCCCTTCTCCCTGCCGTCATCACCTCTCGGGCAAGCCTGTGCCAGGCAGGCTGCTCACAGGAGTGTCACACGAGCCCACCCCAGCTCGATGGGTCCTCCCGGCTAACGGGGTGCCCTGCGGGGCGAGCGGCGTGTGCGGGGCCGGCGCTCCGGGAGGCACCAGCAGCACCTAGCGGTGAGAGCCGGGTCCAGCCATGAGAGCCGGACCCAGCCATGAAAACCGGGGCCAGCCGTGAGAGCCGGACCCATCAGGGAGAGCCGGCGGGGAGGGAGGACTGCCCTGCCGCAAACTTTGCGCTGGCCAAAGCAGCTGCCCGCAGCAATCTCCGCGTCTCTCCCTGCTGCGGAGAAGGCGTTTCTCCAGCAGCAGTGGCTCTGGAACAGAGATGAAGTTCAACACCTCTGTGAGCAACTGCGATGAGTCTTGCTAAGGGCTCGGGCTTTGCCAAGCTCAGGACAGGAACCCGGTAGATCCTCTTCCCTAGCGGGATTTGGATTTGGAGACTGGAAACTAATTGCTTGATATAAATCACTTCACATGCAATACCCTGACTTTTCCCATGACATTTGTCTCCTTTTCAAGAATCAAACTGTACCGCTTTGCGTCACAAGCCCTTTACTAAAAGGATTTGGGTAGTTTCCCTGTCTGGCCAGTAATTTTGCAGATATCATGCTGTGTAATGGCACTAAAGTATCAGGGCCTGACTGTCCATGGAAATACTACAAAACTTTCTGCATGTTTTATTTGTGAGTCTTTGAGCAATGCATACACATGCCTGACCAACAGAGCTACTCCCAGCTTTACGGGGAAAACAGCAAAATAGTAGCAGGAAAACGCTAGAAGATTTTAGGACAAACACTCAATCTTTTCTTTAGTAAAACAGTGCTATCAGTTATATCCTTAAATGTTGACAGACACTGGGGGGGAAATCAATTTGTATAGTCTTATGTTGTTTATTTTGCTATGCTCAGGGCCTCATCTGGAAGTCTTGGGAGGAAGAAGGGTTGAGCTTTCTTCTGGAAATTACATCTATACTTGTGGCATTTGGTGAGGTGTTTTATCCCTGAGGCTTAGATAACTAAATTACTCATTCTACAGTAAAACTGAAGAAGAAGGTAAATAGTGTCCCAGCACAGAGTACAGCCCTTCACTGTGTTCTGCTCTGACCACCTAGACTGTCATCATTATTTAAAATTCAATTCACTAAATTGAAATATCCTCTATACTAAGGAAATGAAGGAGCAGTTACTTAGTATTCATATGTAAATTAAGACAATAAGAAGATACTACTACAAAAACCTTATCTAGGGAGTAGGGTTTTTTCAGTTTCAGGAAAGACTGGGATGAAAAAAAAAGGCAGAGATGCAAGGCCACTGTGTGTGGAGCAGTTTGCTCAGCACCTTCCAGACTATGCCTGACTCAAGCCTTACCCCAGACTTTGAGTTTTGAGCAGAATACATAGCCACATTGCAATTATTTTATATCTGTTACCTGTCCTACACTTTTCAGTGTCAGTTTTAAAATGGAAAGCAGATAAAAAAATTTATGCATATAAATAATGTATTGAGTGTTTTATACAAGGCATGTCCAAAAATGCATTACTGCATGAGCAGATGTAGTGATATAGTTCCTTGATTAAGGAAGAACTGAGAAATTAAGAACAGGCAAATAATTGCATATTGTATAATGATCATCTCAGTGGATCTATACTGTTGCTTCTCTGACGCGTGAATTGGGAGCACACCCACTGCCACCACAATTGGCTGTCATGGCATTGATGAGCCATCATACAATTACACTGTTTTTATATAGCTATAACACACTGTCAACATGAATGACAGGAGCAGTTTACAGAAGGAAAAAATCCCAGTCTCATATACGCACGCATACATATGCAACGGCATCAGTGCAGGCCATTCTGTCTGGGGATTCAGCTGATAAATAACCGAGGCTCTTATCTGGCGATTTTAAATGTCACCAGCCCAGCCCAGATGTGTTTTTATCCTTCGACTGCCGGGCTGCCTGTCCATCAGCGACCATCCTATGGCTTTATGCGGTTGCCACTGACGGCGTACAGGCGCTGTGCATCACCGCGGGGACAGCGCGGCACATCAGCCACTCGCACAAACATTTTTGATGCAGCCCCCCCGGCCCCGCAGCGATTCCCGCGGGCTCCGAGCCGCCAGCGCGGGTTTTCCGCCGCGGTCTGCGCTTCGGTGCGAGAAAACACCCGCTTTTCTCCCCGGGTCCACCTCGACTCCATTCGCCCTCGGCGAGCAAGCGGACATAGCCCCGGGCGCGGGTGAGGGCGCAGTCACGGGCAGGGACCGCGCTCCCCTCCGGGCTCCTTCAAAGCTCCGGCTCCGCGGCGTGTCCAGGCACAGTATCCCGCACCCCGCATCCCGGAGCCCGGAGCCCGCATCCCGCATCCCGCATCCCAGTGCCCGCAGCCCGCATCCCGCATCCCGGAGTCCGCAGTCTGGCCGGAGTGCCCTCGGTGCCTCNGGCGATTCGCCTGCTAAGAAATGCCCTGTTGAACTTTGAATATATTAGTTGACATCAGTGCGAGTTGGGGCTGCCAGCCCCTAGCTCCCTCCTCCTTCCCTACCTCCTCCTCCTCCGCCTCCTCCTNGTGCCCGCAGCCCGCATCCCGCATCCCGGAGTCCGCAGTCTGGCCGGAGTGCCCTCGGTGCCTCTCCGAGTCCCAGAGCGGCGGCTTCCCTGCGCTCATCCCAGCCACAGCCACAGCCACAGCAAGGCAGCCGGCCCTGCCCCTTCCAGCACGGAGGGAAGAGGCTGGA
Source organism: Campylorhamphus procurvoides (assembly GCA_013396655.1). Classification (NCBI taxonomy): domain Eukaryota; kingdom Metazoa; phylum Chordata; class Aves; order Passeriformes; family Dendrocolaptidae; genus Campylorhamphus; species Campylorhamphus procurvoides. The sequence continues at coordinate 1,275,462 of WBMV01002074.1, forward strand.
TTTAAACACAAACATCGCTCCGTCGCTGGCTCTTATTCTCGCTCTCGGCTAGTGCCTCTCCTCCACCCTCAGCCCTCCCCACGCCGGCGGCACTTGAACCTGCCCGCCTGAAAAGTGCGCCATCCCCAACCCCGACCTCCTCCCCTCCGGCCAGGCCCCTCGGTCCCCCCCTCCGCAGGGGTCCGGCCGCCGATCGCCCCCGTGCTCCCAGAGACACCCCCGCCCCGCCCGGCG
>WBMV01002074.1:1276315-1615907 GCA_013396655.1 Campylorhamphus procurvoides
GGGGCGCGCAAACTTCCCAACTTGGCGGGGTCGGGAGGGAATGCGGGGAGGGGGGACCCCCGGGCTACTGCACGGCTCCTGCTGCCCCCGGGGATGGGGGACCCGGAGCACCCACCCTGGGGGTTCGGGGTGTGTTTGTGCCCGGCGCTCCGGGCGCCGTCCCCCTGCCCGCCGCGGAGTGGGGAGCCACAGGGGGCCTTTTCTTTTTTCTGTGTCTGTGTTCGCAGTCCGGCAGCGCTGGAGAGCACGCTAGCTCGGAGGTGGCAGTGGAGGTGGTTTTTCATCTCTTTCTCTCCCCGCCACCTCTCCAGCTCTTCCTAAACCCGCTGATGGGGGCTGTGGAGAGAGCGAAGGGGTGCAGTGGTGGGAAGCCGGATAGCCTAGACGGAGGGATATTAATGATTTTTTTTTCAGATGGTAATTTGTCTTTGTGGTAGGGGTGGCCCATTAAATTTCAGCTCACGTCCTGATGGAGATCAAAAGCGAAGGGGAGAGGGAGAGGGAAGCAGAGAGCCTTGTGCAGCTCCTTAACTCCGTGCATTGTTAGAAACTTACGGGGAGTGTATGTGGGGGTAGGATTTCCAGAAACAACCTTTGTCGATCCAGCTCCTACACCCACACCAAAAGTTGGAGACCTGTATTTTCCAGCATTACCATCTGCTCCCCGGTGCTGCCCAGGAGCACGCTTACTGTTACGCCTCAGAGGAAACAACCAAAAGGTGTGCTTGCCAAGTCGGTCCTGAACCTGTCTGTTCATGGGCTTTTAGGTGGAGCATAAGTATAGAGGAGTATCTCTGTCCTAAAGGTTCACTGTCCTCTCTTGGCTCAGTTTAGACTCTTAGATAATTTCCTGTCCTTAAAAAGNCGCTCCTCTCCGCTCCTCTACGCTCCCTGCTCGCCCCGAGCCGCGCCGAGCACAGCCCAGCCCTGCCGAGCCGAGCCCAGCGCTGCTGCCCCCGCTCCTGCGGCAGCCGGAGCACGATGTGCCGGTGAGCCCCGCACCGGCAGCCCCGCATCGGCAGCTCCGCATCGGCAGCTCCACACCGGGNCTTTGTGGTAGGGGTGGCCCATTAAATTTCAGCTCACGTCCTGATGGAGATCAAAAGCGAAGGGGAGAGGGAGAGGGAAGCAGAGAGCCTTGTACAGCTCCTTAACTCCGTGCATTGTTAGAAACTTACGGGGAGTGTATGTGGGGGTAGGATTTCCAGAAACAACCTTTGTCGATCCAGCTCCTACACCCACACCAAAAGTTGGAGACCTGTATTTTCCAGCATTACCATCTGCTCCCCGGTGCTGCCCAGGAGCACGCTTACTGTTACGCCTCAGAGGAAACAAACAAAAGGTGTGCTTGCCAAGTCGGTCCTGAACCTGTCTGTTCATGGGCTTTTAGGTGGAGCATAAGTATAGAGGAGTATCTCTGTCCTAAAGGTTCACTGTCCTCTCTTGGCTCAGTTTAGACTCTTAGATAATTTCCTGTCCTTAAAAAGGTCTCCAAACCTGGTAGATGCCAGGTCCTGTTTTGGGATTTTTCCCTCATTTTTTTTGGGGGGGGGGAGGGTTAGATTTTACTTTTTTCTTTTCTTTTTTTTTCCCCCGTTGAACTATTTACGTATGGATATATCGGCTTGGGATCATAGTAAAGTTTTTTTGGTTTTTTTTTGTTGCTGTGTAAGTGTTCCCTCTCATTACAGAAAATACTTCTTTTCCTAAATTATAGTCTGAGCTGCGAGAGGTTAGCTCTCTTTGCCTCCAAATGGGTTCAGTGGTAGGCTGAGACCCCAAGCCAATTGCACTGTGCACAAAATAGAAACCAACTAAGCTAAAAGTTATAATGGGCTTTGATTCTTACTGCTTGTTGAGATCAGTAGAGTTTCTGGGTGAGTGAAGGCAAGGAGGAGAGAGCAGCTGGAACAAGCTACTCATACAGAAAAGTGCTCTCTTGATTATATGTGTGATTCGTAAGCACCCAAGGGAGAAAACTGGTCATAACTGCAGAGAAGGTGACAATGCAAAAGTAAAATCCTGCTGACATTTAACCAGATTTTTAACAGAGATTTAATTTGCAAACATCCACTTGAATCATCCATAACTTCAATTTTTTCTCCCTTTTGAACTAAAACTTTTCTGCTCAGACTGGATTGGATGATAAGTAGGCTCTGCACCAGGCAGACTGTAATAGAGGATCTCTGTGTTTTATGTTATGCTGCTTGTGCTTGCGGTAAAGTGAAGGCACATTCTCCTGTGTTTCTCTCTATCTTGCTTTCTTTCCTCAAAGAGGCTAAGTTTTTGTCCTCCCCTGCCAGGGACATGTTAATCCTGAAAGTCATGGAGGGGAGAGAGATCCCACCATTCAGAATATAGATATTTGCTTTGTTCATCCCCCCAGCCTCTTAGGCTGATGGAATTGGCAGTGGCTGCCCTCGGTGACCTCTATCCCTTCCTGCAAAGAGCTGGGGCAACCAGGGAGGAGAAAATGTGCAAACTCCAGTGAGTAAAAAAGCACAACGCCAGGGGACAAAAGGCTTGAAGAGAGAGATGTAGGGGATGAGGGTCTATGTAGAAAATGACTTTTAACAAGGTGGCCTCAATCAATTCACATCGACTGGAAAAGACAGCATGGGGATAGATTCAGTAGGAATATGTATAGCCCAACAGAAACTTGATACAAGTGGTGCCACGGAATTTTAGTTGCTTTGCAGGAAGATGGAACAAGTGCCCAGAAAAAATGGCTTTGGTCATCCAGTGTGATTGCCCTTTATTCTCCAGGCAGACAGCTGACCTAGGGAACGTACACCCCGACTATAAACTCTTTGCTTCTGACCTAATCAGTTGTAAAAGTCCTGCTTGACTTGGGCTGAGACATGATAGGGCCGTGTTAGAGGGAAAGTTGCTGGAGAGCAGGCTCACTCTGTGATATTAAACATGGCTTGAACAATAGATTTCTATTTTAGTCAGGATGAATAATCATGTGAGCAGACATACGAGGGTTAAATAAGACCATCTGCATGAATATATGTTCTTGAAAACAAATAGATGCCAGGCAAAGTTTCAATGTGCAGCCGGGGCTGTTGCCTTGCTGTTCGGCAAAAGGGGGCAGCATCAAACAGTGCCACGGAGCGATCCGCCGCTGCTGCCTCCCTGCCTCGAGTGCTGGCGTGTGCTCTGTCTGCTGGGGTCTGGGAATTTAGGGTGTTATCCGGTAGCCCTTATTCAGGTGATTCCTTCGTAATTGCCAGGTTAATTGCCTGTCTAAAAGATGAAGGATCAAAGCTGTAATTGTTTTACTTTTTGGTTGCATCACTTCCATATGCTGATGAATGCTTGGAAATTAAGGTCAATGCTGTATGACGGCAAAGTCACTTTTGTTCACATTTAGAAGGCTGACAGCAGTAACCTTACCCTGTTCTTACTGTACTGATTTGAGGGAGAGCATGATGAAGTCCTAGCTTTGGATTGCTTTTGGTATAAATGTCCTTCAAGGAATTGTCATTGTTTTCTGTAGTAAGAAAACCAAACATTTTCTTTCCTGAATTTAACTTTCTTTGAGAACTCATTTGTTTCCAGCCTAGAGACATATATTGATCCATCTTATAAAATAATGGATTTAGAATGCATTTTAAAGCCTTTCCACTTTTCATTTATCTGTATGCCTGGAATTATTAGATTAGCGTTCCTTAGTTCATTTTTTACTGAGAGATATGGATAATTTTACCAAGGGTCTGTCACTGGAAAGCCAGGCACTGGACTCCAGCTTTGTCGGGTCTCTTAAGTGTTGCTCGCTGCCTTCATGGCAAGAGCTGCAGCAGCAAGTGCAGACCAGCCCCAAGAGACAGGGGCGGTGGTGAGGAATAAGGAGTCAGGGATCATAATGTGAATGTGTTCCACTGCTGGGGTACTGCTGAGGTCTGGAGTTTAGGTGCAGTCCCATATGAAGTCTGCAAATGGATTTGCCTTGCTGCAGACCATACCAAGCAGATCATTTCTGGTGTAAAACTGAAAAAAGGAAATTTAATCACCTACAGATAGTGGTGAAGGCAATTCAAATCAGTTCTCTAGGAGTGAAATTCATTGGCGTTCGTTGTGCAGCAGGTGTGTAAGTACCAAGTCACACTGAGATTGCAGTCAGTTTTAAGTGATGGACTTACCTTTTATAGACTGAATACTGTGAGGGTGAGCTGTCACTGTTTTGGGTTGGATTCTTGTGATTTAGTCCAGGAGACAAACCATGAAGTATTGCACTATCCCTGCTGTGCCTTGTAATGGGCTCTGTCGAATTATAAGTGTTGTTAATTCTGAGGTTCTTTATTATTGTTCTGTTAACTTTGTTCTTTTTAAGGGGACAAAAATCAGCTCACCCAAAGCAGTATGTCATATAGTTTTATTGTAGGGATTGTGTCTCTTTGTTTTTTTACTCTGTGGACTGCTGACTTGTCCAGTGTGTCCAGTACCAGCACTCATCCCATCTCTGTCCATGGTGGCAATTTTCATTAGTTTCAGTGTGAGCTGAGTATAAGAAACAAGACTTGAACAGCTATTTGAGTCTGCGGCTTGTGTGGACAGTGCCATATTTGCTGGAGATTATTCTTCAAGCACAATTATCCTCAGTATTTATTTCACCCCTGTTCTCATTGTTGTCCAAAAACTCCCACAACTGCATGAGAGCAGTTGTTCCTTACCCCAGGCTCAAACCATGTGAGCAAAGTGCAGCAGAGCTCCAACAGCACAACTGTGACTTTCAGCACTCAGGGTCTCCTTGACTACAGTGCTGTGAGACTCCCAAAGTTACCTCTGCTTCAGCACTCACATCAAGCACAAATTTTTAAGGTCCACAAAAAATGGTTCAAAGTCGTTTTCTGAAGTTGAGTGTATCAGTAGTAGTATTGTTGTTATCAAACATGTATCTACAAACCCGCAAACAAGCGGGTTTGTTTTGTTTCAGAAGGTACTCAGTCTGGGAGGTAATTTGCATGTGAAGGATGTTACCAAGTTACAAAGTATGACTCTGAATTGGTGACAGGGCTATTCATGTGTTTATAATTAAACATATACCAAAGCACTGTCCTGGCTGAGGACTGGTGTGGCTTTATTTACTTTTTAGTAAGCCTTAAATGAGACCATAAATAAACATGCTGATTACTAGTTTTAATCCCCAAATCAATTATGGACACGTTGGGAGTTTATAAATTGCATGTGTAATTTCATTGGTTTTCAGTGAGGGGTCATTTGTGGAGAGAGCACAGAATATTTCCTTCCCAAAAGCTGCTGTGAAGGAGCTTGATCTTACAAGGTTCTGCGTGTTCTTCATTCTTGTTAATGCGTCTCCGGGAAACAGCACCCTGCAAGACCAGACCCTGATAAACACAAACTGTAGCTGTGTCTGACCTCTGTGGTCACTGGCTTTGTTGAGCAGGCAAAGTGCTTATGGGCTTGTTACTCTGTATAACATACTCCCTATTAGGCTGTTGCTGAAAGCCAAATAAATTGCACAGTGCCAGTTTCAAAGGTTTGACTTTATCCGTGGTGCAGCAACACGTGACCAGCCGGGACATAGCAACCTGCAGACAAGAACCACAGCCATCAGTTTTATTTCTGCCAAATACTGTGCTGCACTCAAAAGCTCCACCATAACTTCAAACCCACAAGGCAAATCTATGTTGTAATTGGGAATATCACGTGAGGATCTGGTGCTGCCAGGTGGATCCTCCTGTAACCTTGAGCCCTTTGTGCTGTGGAGGATGTACCCTGATGCTGGATATGCTCAGATGTTAAGCAGAGATGCCATCTGCGGTCCTGCAGAACAACCCAGCAAAGTCCTATGTAGATGATCTATAAGCCATTTGCAGTTTAAGGGTTTGTGGCTTCTGAAGTTTGTATATTTTGCAGATTGCTTGTGCCATAGTCTTCAAAAACTGTTAGCTTTTAAGACAAGCAGATGGCTTTAACAAAATATATTTGCTGGCACCTGGAACAGGTGGATCTGGAATCAATTTATGCAGTATAATTTTTTCCACACCCCTTTTGGAAAAATTTTATACCCTGGAGCCACCAAAGGTGCTTATTATGTAGCCAATAGGGAACAGCTTCTGTCTGACTACATAAGATTTTACACATCTTTTATAGCTAATGCCTAGATTGAAATGCAAAATTTAGTGCTGGGAGTGCATGTGAATTTGTGAAACTCCCTGGAGAAGATGTGGGTGCGTGTATCAGTGAATGAATTATGCTTCTCCATAGACAGAGAGAGCTTTTTTTAGTGGTAACAAATGTCCTGTGTTCGGTGTTTGTCATTTTAAAAGCAGTATTTTTCATTTCAAGTGCAAACCTTGTGCAAACCTTGTGCAGGTTACTGATGTAGAGTGAAAATGAAAAAAATAGCTTCAACTTTATTTGAAAGGATAACAGAATGAATATTTCTTATGTGGGATGAAAATGTCCTGACTCAGAGATCAAATTGGTGGTTCCAAAATATGGCTGTGACAGTTATGACTCGTTCCGAGGGAAAGGAGCAGAGCCTGCCTGTCTTCTTGAGGGCCAGGAAACAAACTTTGAGACCTTGGCCACATCCTCATTCTTGCAGCAGAATCAGCCCAACAAGCTTACCCAGCTGTGTGGATTCATAGCAACTTCAAAGAGGTTTTGAGTGGGTGCTGTGGAACCATCTGCACAACTGAGAGGGAGGATTAGGAACTAAATCTGGGAACACTTTGGGGCCAGCCTCTTAAGGGAAGAGAAGGCTGACTACACTTGGCCTATTGGGCAGGCTTAATTGCTTTGCTGTGTTGCTTGGCCACGTGGAAGTTGTTTAGCCTGCTGTTTCAGCTAAAGGTTGCTTATTTATCTCCTACGATACTGACTTACAACACACCAAAGATTAGGGAAAAAAATAAGAAGGCAAGAAAGGAAGGGTAGAAACTTCACTCTGGATAACTGAGTTCAACAGAGTAATATAGTAAATTCAAGAACATAGAAAGAGATGCTTTTGGAGCCTGTATATAGAATGCATGGAAGGAAAAATTGGCTAGGGCTCAGAAGTTTGTTAGAGTGCTTACAGATCCCCCTGCCCTGCCTCACGTTCCTTTCTCTGCTCTCCCTTCCTGATTGAAGATGATTGTCTGCCAGAAGGAGATTTTCAAACACACAAGGCAATCAGTCTATATTTATAAAACAGTCAATAATTCACTCTCTGACCTCTTTGGGGTCTGCTCTACATATGAGGGGTAATTTCACTAGAAACACAAAGCTTGAGACTCAGTTTCTGCCTATGTCCAATGTGCTCTTCCAGTCTAAGAGAGCTTAGTTTTTAGTTGTAATTGCAGCTTGTAAACACCTACCTAAAACAAAGGAAAAAAGGGGGGAAATATCATTAGTGGCTTGTGGTAGGATAAAGATATGTACTTACTCAACATGAGCAGAATAGGACTACATACTGTAATTGTGTGGTGTTCTGATAACGATGAAGGATGAATAACACAAATTATGAAAAAATCCACAGTTCCTGCTTTGTAAGAATAATCAAGTGATATAATAGTACAACTTACCCTTATTTCTGATTTAACATCCGTGCTCAGCAGTCAGAGCTCTCAGGGAGAGAAACTGAGGCATAAAAGGACTATGGCACGGAGAATTTTATATCCGTCTGTTAAAGATATCATGGAACATAATGAAGCAGATGGGTGCTCAGTAAGGTTGCCAGTGACTGAAATCAGTACAAATTAAACTTTGAGGTCTGTGAAAAGTCTGGTCTTATGTGACTCGCTCAAGGTCACAGAGTGCATTAGTGGCAGAGGCAAGATTACAACCCCTGAAAACACTTATTCACACACTTAATTCTACATATGCAGTTAAACCCTATGAATGAAATATTTCATCTCACTGCTTTCCTGCATCAGAGTCCTAGACTCGTGCCTTACAAGACCCTGCATTTATCTCCGTGCTAGACATTGCCAGCAGGTAACTTGATTGTGCAAATCCTTTACTCATCTAGGCAGTTCAGTTCAAGTTAGTGTGAGTACAGTTTGAGAAAAAAAAGTACCCTGATTGCATGTGCACAATTGTTCCCAAAATTCTGAAGATAGACTAGGGATCTTTCGTATATTTTGTATTTTTATATGCACATCAGCCATGCATCTATATAGATTGAAATAAAATAAAAGCAAGTTATTAACACCTTTAAAATTTAACATCCATCCCCCCCCCCCACCTTTAACCAACAGAAATTGTTCCCAAGGCAGTAATTTACTAGATACTTTCTGTATTTGTCTAGGACTGCACATCAGGAATACAAAACATGATTTTGCTAATGCTATGTGTTTCCTCTAATGAGTCTTTGAAATATTAAACCGACTTATATTTGGAATGAACTTTGCACACCTCCTTGTCTGTGGTTGCTTTGCAAATCCAGGCTTCACTGTTTTGCCTCAGAGAATTATGAGTTTATTATACTCCTGGAATGCTAATAGCACTTTGTTTTTCTCCTAAATTTCTTCTTCATATTTATTTATCGATTCTTCATTTGAGCACAGTTTTGTAGATAATGATGTTACTACTGAGAATAGCTGGTGTGAGTTAATTTTAAGAAGGCTGGAGTTACAATGCCATCCTTTTTTTGCCAAGGATTTCTCTACAAAGTTCATAAGCTAAGTCATCCAAAATGCTAAATTAGTTAAAACGACTGGATAAGATTACTCCCAGTGCTTTATTTCATTCCTGGTTTCATAAAGACAAAGTGCATCAAGGCTAATAAACCTAAATTAAATTTTTCATTGAAAACTCATTGGCACATTTGCAGATGACGTACTTTGGGAAAGCAGTCTTTCCTAGGGTCACTTGTTCTTTGCTCAAATCAAGTTCAATGACTTGTAAGAGAACACATGTGAACTGGGTTTTTAGCATTTTGCCCTTTAGTTTACATTTTACTTTTGATTCCTGGGATTCTTCCCCATCTAGTCCCTCTTCCCGCAGTGATGGACAGTAACTCCAGAAAGATGCTTCCAGACATGTTATCTGCCTTCACTGAAGGCACAGACCTTCCCTGAGCTGATTCATGTTCAAGTTGGTCAACTATTCTAAACAAATACACAATTTTCATATAAATATTTATGAAGGAAGAGAACATCCTACAATTTTTGGCAAAGTGTTTAAAATTCAGCAGCCCTTGGAATTATGTTGCCTCTTAGTTGCTGAGCTACAAGGTTCTTGGTCCTGTTATGCTTTTATTGGGGCAGGAGAGCATCCCATTTTCTTGCTGTGGAAGTACTTGTGAACTGCAGTTAAGTCATCTCTGAATTTCGTTACGATATTTCAGTATGATATTGGATTTTTCAGTGTTTTTTCAACACTCATTACCTGGTGGCTCTTCTCTGAGTGCTTTCCAAGGATGCTACTGGCCAAGGAAACAGTAGTACTGACAGCTGCAAAGGGTGGGGAGAACTGGAACAGCAGAGATTGCAGAGCAACCCTGAGCAGATAGATGGCAGGAGGCAAGGGCTATAAAGTTTGAAGGCAGAAAATAGAGGTAGTGGTGTAGAAAGCTCTTGGCATGAGGAGCCTGGTGTGTTACATGCCTGGTGAGGAATTGTAGTGGTAAAAGGCAGGTTTTCACTGACAGAGGAGGATGGCCAGGAGCTGGGTAGGGACTGCAGCAGCAGCACTGCTTGGAAATCACAGCAGTGTTATATCAGAGGAACTCTTTGCAGGGAAATGTCAAAACATCTGTCTGTACTTTGCCTGGGCATAACCAGACTCTTTTTCACTGAGGAGCACTCTGATGCAGGCAAAGAGAAAAGAGACACTTTAAACTAACTGAGGGCAGAGTTCAGGTAGAATTTCTAGTGAGGAAGACACTCCATTCTTGCAAGTGTAAGATCTAAGCCTGCAGAATCACACTCGCTTTTGCAATCTCTACAAGTCCAAGAAGGTGTTACTAATTTCAGTGAAACAACCTGTGGATGAGATTTTACCAGCCTGGGTTCTTGATTGCTAACACAAGGCAAACACACTTAATCTATTTCCAAAGTTATACCAGTGTATGGTTGAGGTGCACTAACCTTAACTGTGATGCTTGTGGTTTGAGAGGACAAGAATCTTCCTATAAGTAGTTCAAGTTCTGGTTTTAGTTTGGAAAGATGTTATCATTTAATGAACACTTGTTGTTTTCTGGCAGCCTCATCTTCTGTCTGTTTACAGAGCTCTCAAAGGGCTTGGATGTCCATGAAAAGTTCAAGAGTCCAATTCTACTCACAGGTAGGCGAGTGTGGCCCCAGTGAAGAACTGCAGTTGTGCTTGACTGAGGACTAGTAATATGCAACCAAAAATAAAAGACAAGTTTGTACCTATGGAATCAGATTGTATGGGGATGATACTGGTCCAGAGCTACTCTCCAAAATTAGGTCGGCAAGATTATGCTGTTGCAAAACCCGAAACCAAGAGAAGCATTTCCAGTTTTAATTAAAACCTAAAACAAGAAGATCTCTATTTTTGCTGAATGTTAAGCTTCCCACATATTTGGGCATGAGATGCAGAAGTAATTGATTAGAAACAGAAGTAAAATAATGAGGCTTGGTATTTTTTTTTATTATTATTTCCCAAACTGATTCAGCTGAGGAAGGGAAAAAACCTCTGAAGACTTTACTTGGGCTGAGTAAGATTTTTCTTTACAAATGGACCAAATTAACTACTGAAATGCATCAGTGAAGCTATCACAATGGCCTGAGTCAGTGGGATTATTTACATGGCAGACATTTACTTGATAGAATAAGGGGTTTAAATTAATAGTCTAAACAATTTGAAATAATCTGATATCTGTAGTTCTAATGGTCTAAGATATTTGTAGAAGATACAAAGGCCTAATCCCGCACCAAGGGACATCAGAAGGAAAAGTTTTATCTATATAAGTTAAAATTGGATTTTTCATTTTAAAAATCCAAAAGAGTTCATATCTTGCTCTCCTTACCCTAGGAGTATTTGCTTTTGAAATTGGCATACTACCTGAGTCAGCTGCAGGACTTGGCCCCAGGTTTTCAACCTGACAGTACCTCGTTAAAATGCAGCAGTAATTTAGGCATCTCCTATTTGTTTTGAATAGCAGAGCTAACATGTCTGTCAGGTACAATGACTTGATAGACATGATTAGAAGGCAGGAGATCAGGAAAAATGTGTGCTTATCACAGCCAACTCTCCCAGATGAAAAAGTAAGTGGGTCGATGGCATATTTGCAATTGAGGTGCAACTGAAAGCTTTTTTAGAAATGTCCTTTGTGGACTGCTTTGAAATGGTGTTTTCTATTATGACCAGTTTCTGGAACAGATTATCATGATTGTAGGAAGCACTTCAAAGCAGATTGATGTAGGAAGATCTTTCACCGAAAACTTTGGCTTCTCTGAAGACAGAGAACCACAAATGTGTCTGCAATCTGTGTTGTTTCAGCTACAACAGCATTTATTTGATAAAAATGGGCTGCTCTTAATTTGCAAAATGCTACAGAGCTCTTTTTGTTTTGCTGGCCCCTCTGTTTCACAGAGGGGTTCAAAGGTTGTGTTTCCTTTCTCCTATATCCTTCTATGTTTCTGGTTGGTATTTTTTAAAGGCTGAGATTTAAAGATTATAATGAAATATTGAGCTGCATCTGATAAACAGTCAGATATTAATTTAATGTATCAGCAGCCAGACTTTCATAGAACAGACCTTAACGCATCATCTAGTCCATTCCCTCAGCTCCTGCTGCATCAGCCAGATCCCCACCAGTCAGTTGGACACAGGCTCAGCAGAACTCAGCAGTAGCTAAACCTTGGTAGGAACTGGAAATGCCCCTAAAATATATTAATCGTTGAATTTTCACCCACAAGAGCAGTGATATTCCATTTCAGCAGGACTCTGAAAAGCTTTAATTGTAGGCTAAAAGCCTGTATCTCTGAGAATTGAAGTTTTCCACTTCCTAGCAAACAGTGGAGCAAATGGGAAAAGCCATCTTTCTGTTGGGATGAAAGCAGGCAGTAACAGCACACTGAGCTGTGGTGGGATGCCAGTAAATTCTTGTTTTTCAAGGATGTTGGAAAGGGAGAAAGCTTGTGGAGAAAGTGAAAGGCAGCAGTAAGAAGAAAGACAAGAATCAGCTAGAACTGTCTTGCCCTTCTATATTTTGTAGCACATACAGAGGACAGAAGGAAGAATTCACCAAAAAAATCATTGTGTTATTTTTTACCTTATCCTGCTGTAACATGACAAACCCATTGCATTGTCCTTTATGATTCTTAAGTGAACAAATTTCTTTTTTACCAGAAAAGAAGCTGGGGCAAAGAGAAGTGAAGTCACTTGTCTAAGCTCATAGAGGAAGGCAGTGAATGACAGTCCTGCAACCACAGTTACTTTTTCTTGTTTGACAGCAGAAATATGATGGATTCTTTATGTTAAAGCAGAAGGGCCTTGAAATAGTCCCTGCCCATTCTGGGAAATTATTTTTTCCTGTAAAGCAAGGCCAGGTGCTGTTGAAGGATACCTTATGAATGCTTATAGTAACTGTTAAAAAATACATTTTCTTTATCAACAGTGTCTTAAATGAACAATTCTGACAAATACTGTGTTGCTTTTGTCTATCAGCTCTCACAACAGCTCAAGGAGTACACTCTGCTCCAATCCATGGCTTCAGTTCAAAGTTGCCATCTTGCTGTTTGAAACATCTCCAAGACCTTCTCTTTGCTCTTCTGCTCAAGTATTCATTACCTCTTGGAGGCTGGGAGTCTGCCTTATTTATTAAAGAAAATAGCTGTTGTCAGAAAGACTGTTCCACAAAACTCATGCTGTAGGTTGTCTATTGCATGTCTGGTGTTCACTACAGAAGCTGGGCATGGAGGGCCAAATGTGCTGCGAGTTCCTGTATCATCAGACACTCTTCAGCACTGGGCTGTTCTGCTTTGACTCGTGTAGGACTCTGTAACTATGCTATGTGGCTCTTCTTTAACCTGTTCATCCTCACTCAGGCACCATGTCATCATTTAAAAACCCACTTTATTTATTGCTTAAGGTGCTTCACTTCTTCCTCACTCTCTTACTTAATTCCATAGAATTTATTCACTTAGTCCAGACTACAATTTATTTATAAAATGTGGTAAGTAAATGAAGTTATGTTATGCAAATTACTTTTTCTGGTTCTTTCTGAAAAAGTACAGGTCACACTTACATAAACTTCTAAAGCAGACAACTCTGAGCACTTTCTTACCCTTTCTTTTCTACAGCATAGAAAATTAATAACTAAGTACCAATTTTGTCTGTATTTTTGGTGAGCATAAATAAATTTACTTAACATGTAGTATGCTTTTTGCACTCACATGTAATTAAACCATATTTGTTCTTAGAAACTCTTCATCTACTGTAAACCCGCTTCGTTAGTAAATATTCCTTTAATTACTAGAACAAATAGATTGCGGGATTTGGAGTCAATTATTACAGCATTTCTTTCCCTGGTGTCTGCTTCAGATCTACACAGCAGAGAGGTCTGCTAAGTACAGTCAGGAAACACAGCAATAAGCTTTTTTGCAGTTTGAAAATAAATACATCTTATGAATACCTCACACCTACGAAACCCTTCATTTGGGAACTACAAAGTGCTTTGCCATGCTGTGTGGGCATTATTTATTTCCATTTTAGGGAAGGATCACATGGAACAGAGAGAGAGGCTAGGGCTGATACAAAACATCCCCAAGTTGTATTAATAGATGTACCTGTACTGAAATGTGTCTGGTTGTACACTACTCTTGGAGAACAGCAGAGGACATGGCTTTTCACACAGGCTAATGAGGTACAGCCTCCATTTTTGGATGTCTGGTTGTGCATTTCTGGTCTCAGGGGCCCTGAAAGCTCAAAGCAGATGGAAGTCATGGAGAGTTAGAGACATTAGGGATCTCAGAGCCATGTCTCTCCAGCAAGACACCTCATTTTAGGATTTGGCTGCTGGTGTTCAGTGGGTTACAACTGGGGTATGCAGTCAGTGGCAGAGCTAAGAGAGAAGTGCAGGTGGTCCATTTCCTGGTCTTGCTGTGCCAGAACAGAACAATTTAGTCCCAAATGCATATCCTTGTCTTTGTTGCCCAACTCATTTAGGAGTTTGGAAGCTCTGTGTGAATAATACAACAGCGAAGCCATGTGCCTGTCCTCAGCGTTTCTGTGCTTGCCTCTGGGAAGGTGCATGTATATGTGGGTGTCACTGTTTCCCAGGATTTTTTATGTTAAAACTGTATAGGAGTAATTCCCCAGAAGTTATGGGAGAAATATATTTCCTGTGGGAGGAGTGTTTAAGCGTTGTCAGCAGCTTCATGTTTCTTAACTGCAGGGTAAGGAGTTTCTGGTAGGGAAGGGAAGATTTTGAGCTCTGCCTTTCTCCTGCTGAGTTAATTAAACAGAGTTTAAAGCACTTCCTCTCCTGAGCTGGAGTTTCTTATGTGAGAAAGAGAGGTAAGAGGCCATAGCCAAATGAGGGCCCCAATTAAGGACACAGGTGAACAAGGCTCATAAATGACTGTCTTGAGCCTGAGCAGAAGACCGTGTCTGCCAGTGAAATACTGTTTGGACATATCCTTAATGAAAAGAAAGGCTTTACTGTGGAGTCAGCAGTCAAAACATCCTTTCTGCTGTTCCAGTGCAGCATGCCACATGTGCTGTGCTTCCTCCTAGCTTTTCTTCAGGATTGCAGGCCATAGAGTAGGCATTTGGGGGAGAGTTGGGAATATCAGAGTTGGGAGGGGCAGTGGGATGCTGCATGATACCACATTATTGGGAACGGTTCTTTGCACCTGCTTGTCTTTGAATGGGTTAAATTCATAAAGTCATCCCGACTCACACACGTACTTATTTACAGAAGTCTTCTCTTCTGACATTTGCTATTTTCTTTTTATCTTGCTGGAGCTTTTAGATGTAGCTGAACCTGGTCAGATAATGGACTGTAAAGGAATGAATATATTGTGCAAACAAAAATCTTTAGCAGCTCATAGATTTAGAGTTTTATTTCTCTATGCACTCTAGCTCTGAAAGCTCACAGGCTGTTCCTTCATGACTGTGAGGGCTCTATTTTAACAAGGTCATCAAGTGCCCAAATAAGTACCTTGGACACTGGTAATGCTAATACAGCCTGCACCTCGACTACCTGTGCAGTGGTTACATCTCCTGCCTATGGTGGAATGATAACTAAAGAGTGCCTTTATGTGGTTTAGTGCAATCCTCTTAACCATGAGAAGATGCTCTGACTGTGTAACGCAGTATCCACTCGGGGAGTTAGCAAGAATTACCTACTGCAGTTTAGATTTACATCCTGGATTACTGGGCAGTAATTTCCTTTTTGCAGGAAGTTCTAATTCATGCAGAGGTCAGATGGTGCAGGGACAGGAAGTTTAAACCAACTCCAGAAGGATGTCTGATGAGTGCTCTCTGCCTCAACTTTTCATCATGAATGACCACAATAGTACACATAACCTGTTTTGTTCATTGAGATCAAAAGTTCTTTGGGGATGAGAAGTTACGCTGCGGATAGCAACTTGTACTGTGCCACTCATGTGGAACCTCTGCCTGTCTCTGTAACTCACATAGCAGTGGGAATCCATCTGAAATCCAAGCACCTTGTGGTTTAAATGCTTTCTCTGTATTTTCAGATAACAATCTCCTTAGCTCTTTGAGGCATTTAATGAAAATTGTTTTAACAGGACTGGAGTGTTGTAGAGAGCATTGTGTGTGTTTTCATGTAGTTAGGGGGTGAAACCATACAGTACTGGAGCTGTAGCATTTTGCTGTGCTGTGACAGGTGGCATCGATTTCACAGTTAGGTGAGACTGACTTCAAATGTTTCCTTATTGAGTTTATTGGCACCTACAACTAACAATGTTAAAAGGTTAAATGGTATGTACGTTACACTGCACACAGCCCCAAAATTTGTTTAGAGTAGCAAAACAATAGTCTCTTGTGACTGGTCCCTTTACCCTACAAAATTTCTGTGTGTGGATGTCCAGCCTTAATGAGGTTGTTCAAGATCACTGGACAGTGTCTTCTTACGTCTTTTCTGTGCCTGTTGTGGAGAGCATTTCTGGCTGAAAACTGAATTGAAGGAAGGCCAAAATGGGCTCATGAGCTGAACATAGGTTGAAGCCTCCGAGCATACCTGAACCATCTGGGAATGACCTGGCATTCATGGCTAGTGTCAAGTCCTGTGACAGGCTTACTCTGTGAATATGAGCATGTCCCATGAACACTATGGGTCATCAGTCTGCCTCCTTACAAAGCAAATAGTACTTCATAGAGATGCTGTGAGGCTCTGGTCACTGGGATTTGTAAAGCTCTGGGAACACTGTGGGCCAGCTACAGAATCACAAGTATTAATATTGCTTGGTCAAGTAATTCTGTATAACTGTCACCTGCTTTGGTCTGTGCTAACAGTTAGAAAGGGACATGAATAGACTGAGAAAGAGAGATGTGTGCTGTGATTGCTTAAATACAAACCTGGGAATTGGTAAGTTTTAACTTCTAAACTCATTGCTACCAGCACCTCGCTCAATGCCTTGGGCAAACACTGGGAAGTCAGTATCAGCTTTCTCTGTTGAAGTAATAATGCTTAAGAAAAGAAGACAGACAGCATTTTCTAGAGTTGTAAGAATTAATCAAAGATTGTTTTAGAGGATTGCCTGAAAAGTGCTATATATTTTAAATGGTTTCTCATCTCTGTATATTAGTTTTATGCATAAGAAAAAAATCAATTTGAAGCACAGCTCCCATTTGGCGATTTCCGTTTGAAATGACCCTTTCTTTCATCAAAACAACAGAAAGGACAGATGTGTGCTATTAAAAACAAGATGTTCTCGTTCAAACTAGCAGTATTATCTCTGAAACCCGCCCCGCTGGAGCAGTGCTTGCAGAAAAAACAGATTCCCATCAGTTAGCTGCCACTAACTCACTTCATCCCCCAAATTACTTGCAGAAGAGCTGGCATTAGCCACCCTTACTTCCTTTGATGCAAAAAGTTTATCTTTCCCATTCTTAAATTCCTCCACACCTGTGTTTCCAGTAACAAGCAGTGATCAGTGGTGAGTCATTTGACACACTGAGTATCTAGTGTTGGCTTTGCTCCTAGTGACATGTGCCAGCCTGGGTAGAAAAAAAAAGAAATTAAAAAAAAAATTGACCCTAAAGGCAGGATAACTTGAATTATTTCCCTTCACCCCTTCCCGGAGTGGAAATCCAGCTTGTATACAGAGTTCACGAACTGGAAACAAGCTGCTGACTCCGTGGCTGCTGTTGGCAATGATCCTCCAAACCTCAGCATTGACACTGAAAGTCAGACCTCTCCAGTGCATTAAGGCTTGCACACTGGCTTTAATTGTCGATCTTCCGTTCAGGACTAAGAGATCACAAAAGAGTTGTCAAGACTCTTGTCAGTGGCCCATGTTGCAATGATTCCCTAGCTAACTTGTCTCTGAAGTAGGCTGCAATTGAAGATGGTCTTCATTCTCCTCTCTTCAGGAGCACATTGCAAAGGTCCAGCTGCCACTGAAGTTTCTGAGAACGTGATTTAGTTGGCACCAGCTTTGATGTGGACTGAAATGCTGAGAGCAAATTGTCTTTTTAGACTACCTACCCCTCTAAAAGTTACTTAGGAAGTTACTGTATTTGTTCCTCCTGAACTGAAAGCCTGTGAATTGGGTATGAGCCTTCTGCTGTGGACCTGATTCAAAGACCCCTGTTATAGAAGGAAGAGTATGTCTTGAAATTCCTTCCATTGGCTTTGGATCAGGCTGTGTTTTGAAGATACTTGTATTCTCTTGTAGTCTGAACCAAGTATTCTTGAAGACTCTGCATATCTTTACTGTTTCAGAAGTTCTTGCATTTCACTCCTACTGGCGTGCCCAGTTCATGGTTCCTCTCATTTAGAGTGGTTTGTGGTCTGTAGAAGCAAGTTGGTTTTCATTACTGCATCCGACATGGAAAGCTACCAAGATTGTACTTGAATAGAAGGTAGAATAAATCAATGTTGTACAGCTGAAGTTAGAGCCAATAGCATATTTTACTTTTAAACTAGTGAGTCTACCAAAGCCAGTATTTTTTTAAGCTGAATGGGGACTGTACATCTGTTGCAGTACAGCTGGAATACACGTCGTTAAGGGCAGGGTGTCCTCTCCAGGGGCTGGGTGTAGCACTTTATATGCTGTCCACCTGCAAGGGACTGTTTTCACTTGGCTGCACTGAACTGTGGTCATGGTTGAAAATAAGCAGATTTGTTATTTAATACCTTTGGCAGTCTGACAGAGAGTTTTAGTGAAAAATTGAGAGCATACTTAGTTGGCATCCTGTTCCCATCAGAAAGGACTCATGTAACAACAGATCCCTGTGCCTGTCCTCTTCTGGTAAGGGTGTCATACCTTCTGGAGAAGGAAGGACTTCTAGGGTGTTACTGTTTGTTGACACCAGTCTGAGGAGGATAATCATATTACCACTGCTTCTCAGAAGCCTTTTGGCTTTGGCTGCCCTCTTTGGTGAAGGGTTTGAGGACAGTGTTTCATAGCCTAGAGTTCACAGGTTCCTTATTGCATGGAAGCGCTGCTGTGTTTGCTTCTCCTTGGAGGCTGTGAATCTGTTCTGCTGAATGCAGGAGGGCAGGTCTCTACTGTTTCTCTGTCAGAAGTCCCCCCAAAAGCAAGAGCAAACTTCAGTTGAATTGCTTCTCTTACAGGCTGGTAAATTATGTGGCTCTTTTGGATGGAAACGGGCTGAGCTCCAGCCTTTCTCATGCTGTTTGCCCTGTAACCTCTGTTCTTTCCTGATTCCCATCTGCATTGTCAGAAATGGCCAGGCTCCTGTGTGCTGCTGACCGGGCTGCTGCCCTTCCCTCCCTCTGCCCAGTCCCTGCAGGCTGTAGCCTTTGGATGCTGTCCTGTGCTTTCATTCTCACAAGCGTACCTAATCCAGCAGCTACAGCTGTTTGTGTTTCACCAGAGAACCTCCCCATCTCCCCATCTGTCTGACCGGCTCGTCAGGGTGGTAAGGGAGGAGGAGTTTTCAGCCACTCCAACCTTGGGCTGAAATACACAGACTTTTAATGACATTTTCGGCCGAATGCTAACTTTAGCTGTTTGCGAAGCCAAGAATGTGTCTCTTCGTGCCACTGGAACACTTTACTGAGGGTGAGGGCACGATTAGTCATTCAGCAGGCAAACATCTGGTGCTTTTGTGTGCCCTGCAGCTCTTCCTCCTTAGGAGGCCTCACCTCAGCCTGGCTAAGCCAGGAATGTGTTACCACAGGCATTGTAATTTTATGCTTTTAACCACCATCATAAATGAGCAGGGGGAAAAACTTGGTTGCTCATGTGGTCTTTTCCTGTTCTGTATCCCTGTATTTCTAGATCCTAACTCCTTCTGGACAACAATTCAACTCTCTTGGTATGTGTGATAGATAAAAGAAATACGATTTTCAGAGGATTTTTAACCCACTAACTCTGTCCTTTCAGGCAGAATAGGTGTCAGAAAACCAGGGAGAGTAAAAAATTGCCCTTATAAAATCCCTTCTCCTTTCCTTTCCATGCTTTGCTTCTATTGTGAATCCCAGAGTCACACTTTGGACATGGATAATTCATGGCTGATACTTGAATCTTTGCAAAA
Organism: Campylorhamphus procurvoides; assembly: GCA_013396655.1. Lineage (NCBI taxonomy): Eukaryota > Metazoa > Chordata > Aves > Passeriformes > Dendrocolaptidae > Campylorhamphus > Campylorhamphus procurvoides. Next base: position 1,295,942 of record WBMV01002074.1, read on the forward strand.
CTTCTTCCTTTTATTCCTTTTCCCTGCCATTGTTTCCTTCATTTCTGGCAACCTGCATAGGCTTTTATCCTAGAGTGACAAGTTTCTTTGTTTCTCACGGGTGGGGAAATGTCCTTTTCCAAATGCCTCTCCTTGTTGCTCACCTGCAATAACTGGCTTCTCCAACTCTTCCAACTCTCAGCACATCCTTTGTACTGTCTCAGCATAAAACTGCCTTTTGTTTTTCTCACATCTTCTCCCAGATGCAGTGTGAGATGTGTGATGGGCTCATAGTCCACCTAGTCTATGGCTGATGCAAGGTGTGTTGAAGTCTGGAGCCTGAGCTGAAAGGGCATTACAGCTGCTAGGAATGCAAACAGTGTTTGTAGTCAGAGCCCGGAATTGCTGCAGGTATCTCAGTAGATCTTAATCACAGCCTGTTTTCTTCACCCAGGCGTAGCTTCCAGGCACACTCAGTTTCAGAGAAACAAGGTTCATTTTCTCCCTTTGGCTTTAAGTAACTAAGCATCTATTGCTCCCCTTGGGAAAGCACATCATTGACCAGTAATGAACTCTGTCGAACAACCATATTAAACTTTCCTTAAGTTCTTGCCCCTTCCTCCAGTTAACTCTTTTCAGACTTTTACACTTTTCCCATATTTGTAGATAGCTTTGTTGGGACCATATGTTATGTCAGTGATCAGTGTAAGCTTCACTCTTAAAAATTGCAGTTTAACACTGCTGCAAGTTTCACTCTGGGGATATACATCTTCCCATGCCACTAATTAATTAATGCTCAGCTCACACTCCAGTTTTTATCCTTTGATAAACCCACTTGAGCATTTTATGTGCTCTGCATAAAACTGTAGTTCTGGCTACCTTTGGAAATGTGGCACCCCAGTCTTGGAGCAAGGTGAGTCCATGCAGTTGGAAGCCACTAACCCTTTTATTTAATGTGTGTGTGAACACTTGCTCATGTGGTCACTCTAGAGAAGTGATTTTGCTTGATAAGTCAGGTCAGCTTCTGAATAGACGCTTGTGCTTGAGAGGTACAGATTGCTGTCCCCAAACCATGTGTGGGTGTGTGCATGTGTGTGATAGATGGGTGCAAATGTAGCCAAGATACTTCAGACTTCCCAGCTGTGAGTTAAGGATAATGTCCATTGTAGGTACTACTGTAAAACCTTCACAAACCAAATACTAATCACTGCTGGGTCAAACAGTGCCTTATCTTCAAAACGGGCTCATCTACAACCAAATCCTAGAGGAGCCTTTGCTTTTGTCTTTATCAGATCTGAATCTGAAGGGTTTCAGAGGAAAATACTTCATTTTTAGGCTATCCTTGCCATCATTTAGCTTGGTGATTAGGCTACCATTTTCTTTGATTTCAGCTCAGTGACCAAGCACTCTGGAATTACACATCAACCCTTGTTTCATGTATTTTATGATTCATTGTAATTTAAAAAGAGTTCTTTTTGGGAAGCCTGTAATTTTACTGGTGGCTGAAGATCCAGAGAACCCATTTAGAGGAAAAAGTCTAGTAAAAGTAAGAGAGGATAAAAAGCATCACTGGCTGTGTCTTTTGGTGTAAATCACATTCATTTTGTAAAAGTCTTGAACACATCTCTTAAACTTTAATACCTGAATTTCAAGCCCAGCAGTCAGTGGAGTTTTTAGCACCAGTCAGAGAGTACTCTTAGTTGGCAGGCAGATGGTCCTTTCTCCTCTTTTACATTCTTTTAACGCACTATCGCTGCCAGTTGGGCATTTGAAAGCCTCATTAATTTTCCTTGCTGTTTGGCAATAAGACCTTGCTTGTTCCTTGCTGTCTTCCATTACTGAAACCTGTGCAGTTTTCAGAGTGCTCCTACTTGTTGCCTTAATGTGGGGCTGGATTATTTGCCTTACTCAGGAACCAAATGGTGGAGATGTTGAGCGTGTAGAAACACACTGGGATGTGATGTCAAAAGCACAAGTGATTAGAGTGTGAAGAGGAGAAGTGGTGTGTGGATGCAAGGAGGGAATTAGAAATGAGACAGAAAGGGACATTGTCAAGATGATATTAGATCCAGCAAACTCAGAGGAAATTAACTTTCTCTGGTTAAATTATCTCTGCTTTGATGTCGTATAATAGCCAATGATGTTTCGCTATACTTTCTGGAGAAGTGTCAGGTCTCTGTGAAGGTCTGGAAGTGCACCGAGCATCTGAAAATACTGGTTTGGCTGAACTTTTTTTTTCTTTCCTCCCCAGCTGAGAAATGCTTTACAAAGTAGCCATCCTTAATAAAATGAATCTGAGAAGTGGCAGCGTGGAGCTGCATGTTGAGTGGTTTCCAATGGCTCTATATCTCATTATCCAAGTTATAGGATGGATTTTTGACTGCCTGCCCTGCAAACTCATTTTGAGACAGGTGTGTTAAAAATGCATGTGTCCTTGGTTACCTGGAGAGAGCAGAGGTGCTTTGTAGCTCTGAGTTAAGTTAAACGACTAAAGCCTGTATTATTCATCAACACAAAATCATTTTCTGAATCTGGAAAGAAAAAAGTAACTGTCTTGTCTTTGAAAATCATTTATCTGGCCTTGATTTTCCTCAGGGCAGCAAGTAGAAGTCAAGTTTAAAACAGAGATTAAAACTCTTTTTCAGTGAGATCAAGAAAAGTAAATTGCCAGCAGAACCACTTTTGATCAAATGAGTGTCTGCTGCAGGAATTGACTGCTCTGCCTGTGCAGCACAATGTTACAGCGTTCATCTGCTCTCCAGTCAGTTAGCACTGCTTCTTGCTCTTCCTCTTGGTGTGCCTGGCAAATTGAGAAAGATGGATGCGTAAAAGGTTCTGTCTTTCTCATGTGGTCCTCTTGAAAGTGAAGAGCTCACTGATAGATCAACAGCAGTTGCACCTGTCAGCATGTGTACAAAGAAACCACTGCCGCTAGGGATTCGTGGTATCAGCACCTCTGCTGATGGCACAGAAAACAAGCAATAGCTTAGAGTTCTGTCACAACTTAAAGAGGACCTGACTAGCATTCTGAAGATCTCAACCTGGGGTGTGAATGTCTGGGTTCTCACGAGTTGAAAAGGGTCAGATACAACCAGATCTTCAGTGCAGAATTGAGGGTAATAATAATTATCCATGTGCTGAGTTCCTCTGCCAAAGGGTAGGATGTTGCTGGAGTAAGAGTATTTCTTTAAGGTAAGAAGTAATTCTGATATCCTAACTGTCCTATGATCATCATCTATCCATTTCACAGCTCAGCACACTTTGCTTTTGAGCCTGTGCCTTGGACAGGTGACAAAATGAAGGAATTTATATTTTTGGTGTCAAAGTGAGCTACAGAGAAGAAAGGTGTGTTGGGATTGTGTATGAGTAGGCACTAAGCAATGTCACCAAGGGGATCAAGGCAGCTACAGCTGGGGGAGTGTGTGTGACAAATAACAAAAGTAATATATTGATTGATTTTCCTGAGCTTTTACACTAAGGGAGAGGATCCGTGGAGAAATTTCTCCATACAAAGAATTGGGATTGATGAGCTTGGAGAATACGGATCCATATTCACTTTTGGTCTGTCATCCAACTCCTCTCTTCTAAATTACCATCCTCAGACTTGTTAAGCTCACTGACCAGCTTGTGAGGCACAACAAAAATAATATGCATTTTTTTCCTAGAAATGCAATTGGTGTCCTTTAATCCTCAGTACTAGTGGTGATGGTATTATTTTTTCACTGATTCTCTCCTACCATAATGATAAGTAGTAAGGTAAAACCAAAAAAAGATACAAGGTATACTTTCAGCCTCTTCTCTAGGAGGAAGAGTTCCAGGTGTTACCTATAACCAGGAATGTTCAAGATATCCTGTAATTTTGTCTGTTTGTGGTTCTCCATAGCATTTCAAGGGGTTATAGTATTTTCTCTTCTCTGCTAAAATATTTCTGCATCTGTATGATATGCTGTTAAACAGATACCATTTTCCACCCAGATGCAACTGCATTGCTGGGCAGGATGGAATGTCTTCTAAGGATAATTCACAAAATACTTAATCACTCTGAGTGTGAGATAGTTCTACCATTAAGAGTACATATCTTGTCTCCTTAATAAATCTTAGACTTGTTTTCTTTAAAAGGATTGAAGAAAACAACCATTTTTCTTACTCTTTTGTAAAGTAGATTAGTTGTCACCCAGATTCTTGCAATAGCATTTTATCTGGCTGTTTTCTCCTCTTCATTATATAGCAGCACTTAATTGAACTGAATGAACTATACATGAACATGAAGTGGTGATTACTCAGCCCTGCTTGTGTTAATTCCCAAATATAATTTAACAATTTAAAAAAGTCTTAACTTCACTCAGTAGTTTTAGAGCATCAATCACAAAATTAATTAAAGCTTTCTAAATACGCCGTGCAAATTATGCCTTACACCCCCAAATACATAGATCATATAGAATTTATAAGTGTTGGGGGAGGCTTCTTGCTGCAGCTGCCTGCAGTACCCTGATGGGATTACTTACATCAGAGGGCTGCAGTGTAATGAGCTGCTCTTTGGTGGCTGATTCTCTGTGCGCTGAAGGTTGCCACCAAATGTGTTGGAGTTGTGCAGGAGGAAGATGTTATCACCCCAGCTGCTCATCTCCAAAATCTTGCTGAAGGTTATTTATTTTGGTTAGCATGCTTTGCTCATTTGCCATGAGCCAGGAGCACTCAGAGAGTCAATTTTTATGTTCATCTGGCAGGTGGTAACGTGCTACCACAAGATTTATTGTTGTTTCTTTATTGTTTAGACATAGCTATTGCTTAGATTGTAGTTGTTGCATGTTTTTATTTGCCCTGTTATTAACACTCCTGTTGTTGAAGTCTTTTCTTCCTCAGCTGCTACTCACCTCCAGTCTCCTTAAATCTTGTAGTCCTCACTTAAATTTTGGCCAGACTGTTTTACTAATTTTTAAGTAGGATGCCTTTGGAATCCATCAGGTAAACAAGACATATGAAAGCTATAGTATAGTAAGAGGCCATCATTTTGTGATAAGCCCATGCATAGTGCCAAGAACAGTGGGACCTCGGTTTCTCACCAGGGCTGGGGAGTCTCAAGTACCCCAAGAGAAGCAAGTTTGCAGTGACATCTCTAGACTATTGACTCTGTTCCCTGCTTTTGGGAGATGATATGTTGTGCAGTCCTAGCAAGACCCATTTTCAATACGTGTGTTGTTCCCACTATTCTCACTGGAACACTGTTAAAGAAACCCAGTCCTTTGGTAGTCAGAAATACTTTCAAAGGTGTAAGCTAATACTATTCAGAGATATCTTATGTAATTTCTTTTCTTGTATGAACACTTTCTTTTAACCTAAACAGCTCTTTTATACTGATGTATTTATAGTTAGTAATCATCTCCCCTCTCAACTTTTGTTTTCCTAAGCCAAACAGTCTAAGCTCATGAGATTCATAAAGTGTCTGAGGGCATGAGTAGCTTTTCTGTGGACCTACTCAAGTCTGAATTCCTCTGCTTTGAGTACAGGATAGAAATGTACTGTACAACTCCATCAGGGTTTCCTCACCTCTGCTAGAAAAATGTGTTTTAATACAATGATGCGGCTTCATTTTTCTTTTTAACAACTGTGCCCTGAAAATGGCTCAGGTGCTTGTGAATGCAGTTATAAACCCAGGTCTTTAGCTTTCTCATCCACAATATTCTTGCAGTTTTAAGTACCTAATCTTGCCTTTTGTATTACTAAACTTCTTGCTCCACATCTCTAATGTCATGCATGATATCACTTTTCTCTTCTGTATCACCAAATGTTAGGAACGGTGAATCAGCATCAGCTTTCATTAGAATATGCCTGAATTAAGAGCGTGAGATGTAGAATTTGGGCTGCAAGTTGCTGTGCAGCACTTGCTGAGTGTCTGCCTCGTCTGCAGGGGCTTAGTCTGCAGTGAAGCTGCAGAAGTTGCAGTTAGAAAGTTTTCATCTTTCAGCTCATGGTAGCAGATCATTTAATTCTGAATGTCTTCAGCTGAATCCCCAATGTACCTGTCATATTGGTTTCCACAGAGTTGCATGATCTTGTGCCATGCTGAACTATTTCAGTGTGTGCTCACTTCAAGGTCCACAGCATATGCTAAAGATAAAGCTGCTTTGCTCAAGGCAGCTTTTTATCAGGATGCATTTCGAGATGTGCCCATGCAGAATTCTTTGCAGGACTGTAGCCTAAATCACTTTCAATTTGATGGTGATACAGACACAGCCTGTGTCAGGCTGTGCATGGGTATTTACAGTTCCCTGTGTATGTAGGATTCAGAGGTCACCTGATGCAAACCACTGTCATTCCATTAATGAAACTGGAACAAGCATAATTTATTTCAAAGCAGTGGAACTCCATATGGACAAAATGTATGCCTATGCAGAACTCCTCAGCAAAGTAGGATTTTATGCAATGCTACTAAATCTACTAACAGAGACATAGATTGGAAATTCCACTTACTGGCAAAACCCAAAGCTGGTCAAATTCCATAGTAAAATTGTCTGTTGCAGGATTCCACTGTCCTATTCAGTGATTCAAGGGAGGTTACACCAGGGGATGAGTCTGGCCAGTTAATTTACCCTTGATGACAGCACTTGTGCCGCTGATCTACACAATTGGATTGTGTTTTGGCATTGGAGGGACTCCGGGGAATCTCACGTGATTCGTGCTGTGAAATTAATTTGATAATGCACCATTGTTTTTCCTGAGCTTGATCATTCATTCCCTGCTGAAGCTAAGGCCCTCAGGATTGGATTCATCACGTTTAGAAAGCAACCACAGCTTTCCATTTAAAGGATGTCAAAATCCCTGTGTGGTCCTTCTCTTAGGGAGAAAACAAAGCACAGCACTGTGTGCAAAAGGAGGCCTGACTGAAGTTTCTGCCAGTGAGGGGCACATTATCATCCTGCAGGCTCCCCAGTTTACCAGGAGCGCTGTAATCCATAATCACTGCCCCATGAAAAACTGGCATCGTGAAGTTTCTTTAGAGCCGATCATGGGTAAATCTGCAGGTGCTCCTTCAATAAAAAAGAACTGATGCAATCCATTCTGATGAACATGAATCCCACCAGGTTCAGGGGGAAGCTTCCAGTCCCTCCAGGCTGCAGTCTTTCTGTGTCATGCCTGCAGATTTTAGCTGTGCCAGCTAGAGGCATTGGGCCAGCTCTAGCCTTGGTGTAAGTCCATTAGCATCAGTGGAGCTGCCTGCACCTACACAAGGCTAACTTTGGCCCACTGTGGTTAAACTTCTGTCAGTATTTCCGCTAAGCCCTTTTCTTTATTCATGGGTTTAGAAGCTGGCTGTAAAAATGTGCTCCATGCTGACATTTGGCATACAGCATCTCCTCATCCTGGGAGTACGGATTTTCTTCTTCTGTAAAACAAAACAAAATAAATAGAACACCCAAACCCCATTGAGGAATTTTAGTCTGATTTCCTGGATTAGAAGTAAGTAGGAGTTTGTTTCAGATTTTTTCCTATTCACCTGTGTCTCTGAGGTGGATTTGTCTTAAAGATTATCATAGGAAACTGTATGTACATACAGAGAATCTGGTTTTATGTGTGATGCGAGCTTGTATTGCTTGCTTTAGTAGTTTGGGGCAACGTGACCCTTTTAGGAAATGCAATGTGTTGCTTAGGCCACTGTGTCCATAAATCAGTGGCTTGTGCCAAACAGGGAGCTTCTTTGTGGTTCTGCATCCCTTATCTAAATCACAGCAACTGCTTTGGGCTCTGCTTATGTCTTCATGCAGGGATTTGTGTCTTGATAAATTTGTTTGTTACTTAAAGTAAGTATTCATATAGGCTTTTATGGAGACAAATCTCGGTTTGAGAGTTGTTTGAGAGTAATCCATTGCAGTTTTGCGTGGCTGTCAACTGTTGGTGGCCAATGGTTTAATGTAGAAAAGCCACACGTGAGTCTGTCGTCAATTCAGAGTGAATGGGAGAAGTGTTCACTAAATATGGGGGCTTGAATGAGTCAGTTTTGCAGACATTCATGCCAGAGCAAATTTACAGGACCATTCATTACACTGCTAGGACTTCTCTATGATATTTCTTTGCCTAAGATTTTTATTTTTTTTTCAAATGCAGTGGCTTTATAGACTACAATAAAATCAGCTTTAGAGCTGTCTGTAGACAAAAATGCATTTGCAGTGTTTGTTAAGAGGAATTTGCTGGAGGGAGTTCAGATAAAAAGAGAACCTGCCTGGTGCCACTGCCAGCACCTGGGGGTGACACCAGCTGAGAAGTGGATGCAGTAAGGGAAACTGATTTCTGCCCTCAGTTCTGTCATGGATCCCATCTGGCTACAGCAGACCACACAAAGAAATCTAGGTGTGGGAGGGGTTTGTCTGTTGGAGTATTTATGTATTTCACAAGGATATGGCAAATTTTGAAAGATAGTCAGGTCCGTGCCTTTTAAACAGCTGTACTGATTTAGGTTGTTAATGTCTCTCAGCTGTTCATTATCTGCTGCTCAGCTGACTGATCATGTAAGTATTCCTAATTTGTTTCAGTACAAAGTGAAACAGTTCATTTAATGAAGCTTTTAATGAAGCTGATCGCAAGAAGGGATGGCCAGATCTTAAAGCACCATTGTTGTCAGAAATAAAGATTGGGCAATGGCTGCAACATTTGCAAATGCCTGTGGAGGTGCAGAGGACAAATGATGATTTGATTCCTATCTTTAAAACATGTTTTTCCCTAAATCTGTAGGATATACTGTTTTTAAAACACTTTATGGATTGCTTTCTCTCCCCCATATCAAAATACAAAGTCCTGGAAAATAGAGCCAAAGAAAACTGGAAAAAAATATGTTCTTGTAAAGTACAGCCTTACTGGAAATTAAATCCAGGCATTACAGGAAAGCTGTAGATTCAGACTTAACAATACTCATGTACCCTATTGCAGCAGTGTGTACACATGGCCAGTGATGGAAAATCCCAGTGTTCACAGATCTTCTCTTTTAAGACTATGACACCTTCACAGTTTTATCCAGTGCCTTGCCTTCTTTTAGCTCATAAAGCATCAGTCCTGGAGAAGCATATGTTCATGGGCCTGTGGGCAGCAAGACTTCGTTTGGTTCTTTGTAATGGAAATATCATATCCCATCTGCTTTTCTAATTGTGGGACTGTCTTGGTTGGTGCCTCATTGGCAGACCAGCTGCAGGGAGCAGTAGATAGATACACATTTAGCACTAATGTACAGTACACAATCTAGTACATTTTCACACACTCCTTTGATAACCCTTATACTTTAGTTTTCAGTGCTTCTGGGGCTGGGGAGAAATCAGGGCCTGAAGGCATGCGGGCTCTGCTTTTGAAGACTCTTCTTCAGAGGCAACCAGTTGAAGCCGTGGGGGCTCAGGACCTCTTAAAACTAAGCCACAGGTTGTGGTGTATTTGCTCATATAAAATCGGTACCTCATCTGCAAATAGTTCCACTTTCTTCAAAGCAATCATGAATTGAAGGAGGTGCTTCACCTTGAGAGTGAGCCTTAGGGCCAGATGACTGGAGTCACTGGAACAAAGGACCGTGAGCTGCCCAGGGATGCCTCGGCTCACTTTGAAGGGGTCAGTCTAAGGGTGTCTCAGATCCTGATGGGATATTTCTGCATTCTGCTGACCTGCACCCCCTGAAGATCTGCTGGCCAAATGGATGAACACACTTTGCTATTGTTATGTTACAATACTGTTTTCAAAATAGAGTGTAAGACCCAAGGTTGCCATTATGTTTTCCATGTATTTTTTTCTTTGGACCAAAACCTCAAAGCTAGGTTGGCTTTTCTCTTTAATAAATTTCCCTTTCCAGCTCTGTGCTTTCTTCTTTTTGGTCTTCCCTCTGTACTTCTGGAGTGATTTTTAAATAAAAACAAGTGGAACTCTTTCTAGGAGTCTCCCTTGTAAAGAAAAGCTTGATGTTGTTACAAATGTAGGATGAATAACCAGTTTAACTTTGAAAGCACTTTGTGATGCTCACCATGTCATAGAACATATATTTGTTAAAACAAGGCAGCATTTTTCATGGCCTTTGGTTTTTACTGCTCTATCCTCTGAATGTCCTTTACTGAGTTTCTGACCATTTTGGTACCTGAGCACAATCAGGGCTTGATGCATTAGGGTATTATGGATTTGTTTCTCTGTTACCTATTAAATATATGCCCTAGTTCAACCTGAAAATATGCCCAAAATGAAGGAATAACAGGTGGTGTTCTGTACCCTGAGTAATTCAGGAGGTCATCTTGGCCCAATCTTGCTATAAAATATAGTCATTTGTCTAAACCTTTGCAAATATTTTAAAATACTGCAAGGTTCGAAATATTCTAAACAGAGTGAAGAGCCATCATTAGAGGGGAAATGAAAATAGCCTGGCTTGCTCAGCCCAGCAAAACTGAGGTGGAAAGGGGATGTAAGTGTTCATAAATATATCACAAGTCTTAATACCAGGGAAGGAAAGAACTATTTAAGCTAAAGTACTAGGCTGGCACAGGATTAGGTATGTATCCATTTGTTGGGAGTTCAGATTGGGAACTGTCATGTTGTGGCCGTTAGAGAAGTGAGGAGCAGTCTTCTGTCACAGCTTTTGAAAGGGAGAGAGTGTTTAGTGGGGACCATGGTTGTTATGAAAGGGATCAATGGTGCGGTTGTGTGCAAGAGCAAGAGACTGGATGACCCAGCAGGGTTCAATAAAAGAGCACAAACAGCCAAACTTTTGTTATATTCATGTAAGTGTCCTATTCAAATTGACATCAGCAAACCCCAGCAAAATCACAGTTCAACTTGTCCTTAGTTTACCCCATTGCACGTATTTCCATGACTTTGTAGAGGGTGAGGTCTGGATATTATGTGTAAGATCTTCCCCTGTGTAAAAACTTGACAATCTCATGATGGCCAGCAGACTGCACAGTAGGAAAAGAGGTGTGTTCACCTGCTTGTCACTACTCTATTTAGACATGACTGGGTAGAATAAATCTCTTGAGTTATCTTCCATATGCAGTACTCTGTATCTTATGAATCCCTTGAGTGAAATTTAATGAGAAAGCAAGGTCACAGAACAATAATGGGAAATTGCCGTGTTCAGCTATGAAGACAAAAAGATTGATCCAGTCAATAGCCATTCAAGTCAGAGGAAACCTTTACATTGATTTCAATGGAAACTGGATGAGAGCCTTAGTGAGTAAATTACTGTCTGGTCTCAGCACTGTGTCTGTCTAGTATCGTGATATAACACAATTATATCTGTGAGGACATTTTACTCTGTGCTGTAAGGCATAAGAAATAAAAGAAAAAGTGATCCCAGTTGGAGTATTCACCACACTGCAAAGGTCATTAATTTTTATCTGGAGCTGTGAAATATAATTCAGAACTCTATAGAAAATGGACATTGGCATTTGTGATCTCTTCTTTAGGAACAGTCGTTTTCCTCCTCAAAAAAAAAAAAAAAGCAGACAATCACTTTTGTTTGATCAGTAAAGAGACTTCTGTACGTCAGTGGTTTCAATCAAATAGTGAATTTTCTTCCTTGGTGATTTAAACTACAGACGAGTCCAAGCTGAATGTTGGATCCTAAACCCAAAACTCCGGGACAGGTTCTTAGATTCATAGCTGGGTGACTCTACCAGGGGCGTGGCTGTCTTAGCTAGTGTGTTATTCATGTTAGTCCAGCAAAAAACATTGAATCTGAAGCAAGATGCACACAGTGGTATTGTTATAGTTGCCCAAAAATGTCACTACCTTCTCCAACTAGCTGTAACACATGTACAGATCGTGTTGCTGAAGGCCTGCTATGAACTCCAGTTTTGAACTCCAAGATGATGGCCAGGGGCACAGCAGAGGCTGAGGGACTGAGTGGGTGTCAGTGCCAGAGCCAGTATTCAACCTGGATTGTCTGTGTTGCAGCGTTTAATTCTAGACACTGTCACTTAGGTCACTGAGCTGCATTTTAAATTTTCAGCTTCCTCTAACCTCAGAGAGCTCCCGTGTCTTCTGAGTGACATGTATGGAGAAAACAGCATTTATAAGAAAAGTCTTCTTTCCCATCAATGACCCTGAGTGTTTTTAGAATATGTCTCTTGGAGGATGCCAATAGAAATTCTTTTTTCTACTCTTGTGTTGTCAGATGACAGACCAAAGCCAAGCAAAGGAAAAGGATGTGGAAATCAATATGGCAAATGAAGTCATATATCAATTCTGAATATTTTAGGTATGCCAGCTTATTTCCAGTTATGCAGACAAGACTGTCCCTGTTTCTTCTGCTATATAAATAGAACTATCAGGTCTGCAGGGATGGGACCTTCTCATTAAAACGCTGTATAGTGTGTTAGCATTTTGTTTCGACGCCATCCAGAGAGAATAATTGAATCTGACTATTATGTTTGTCTGGGCAAATAGACATCTCATGCATTCTCTTTGGTAGCACTGCAAAGCCTCCACTTGGTATGCACACCCTGCAATGGTGGCTTAGCAAGTCCTCCTCTCCATGGAATGTGTGTATCCTGAATGCATTTGCATGAACTTACGTCAGGCAGTTCTGGCAGTTTGTTGTTTTGGACCATCACTGTGGGTTTTCCAGGCCACAGAGGGATGGCTCTGTGGATCATCAGGGTAAGCTGATAGTCTTTTCTGCGTTATAGCAGGTGTTTAGATGTAAGGGCTTAACCATTGCTAAGTTGGAGACATAAAAATTTTCAGTGTTGTGCGAGAAAGTACTTGGACCAGTGAGGAGCATGGGGCTGTGCTGGTCACACCTGCACTGGCTGGACATCTACAGAGAGCTCTCTTAATCCCTGAGAGCCACCCACCATCCATTCGCTGTGGAGTGCTGGGACTTCTGTGTTGCACCCCGGCATGGGTGTGTCCCAAAGGGCTCCAGAGCTTCTTCCTGTGGTGTGATCCTGTGTGTCAGGCATATCCTGTGTGATAATTGCTGGAGCAGAGGAAACAAGAAGTTTTCAAGTGCTAAAGTTAGAAGCACATTCTCTCAAATTGCTCAGAAATGTAGAGGATGTTCCCACGGTACTTTCCATCTTCCACCCTTGTGAGACAATACAGAAAATACAAAGCTGTCTTCACCAGTTTCACTGTGTTGTCTCCAGCTTTTAACTGTGTTTTCTTCAGGCTCCAGCTGTGTTGGGATTACTGCCCTCTTAGGTCAGCCTCTCATTAGGTGGTACGAATGCCCCCCACTGGTTTAGTGCAGATGACCTGAGTTGGGGTATACACTGTTTCAACTCAAGTTAAATGACCTTTCTGCTCCAGCTCTCCATTTGTTGTTGATGTATGGCTTTGTTGTTGATGTATGGCTTTGCTGGTCCCATTGCACTGGGAGCTCATGCTGAGTTCCTTGTTTTCTCTGACTCCTTATGCTTTTCCTTTCCTGGAAAGCAGTAGCTCTGTAGGCAGTTCTTTAGCTTTCCAGGATGAACTGCATTCTTGTCTCTAGATAAATGATCCCCCTTCCATTTGACTAACTGTATTTTATTTTTGAGTGGAACCAGCATATAAAGAAGTCTGAACCACATTGTACAGACCTAGATTGTGAAGACCACCTGAATACATCCCTTTTAAAAGGCAGCTCCTACTTTCTTTGCATTCCTTAGCCACATTTCTTTTTTGGCTCTTGTTCCTCAACAACTGAGTGTATGATCAAATTCAGACAGTTAATATCTGTGGACCCAAGTGTTACTATTCCAGCTAAGAGTCCAGCTTCATGTTCCAGGGTCCTCTTTGGCATATCTTAGCTCTGCAAATATTCTCTCTTGTCACTCTTTGTCAGATGTCACTTGTCACCCTGTTCACCTCAGGGCCAGTGGGGTCAGACAGCTCACACGCTGTGAGGAGAGCAGAGCTCAAATGCTGCAGTAGTCAGAGTGCATTTTTGAGATGGGCTGAGTCAAAACCATCAGGGAAAAAGAGATCTGGTGAGTGTGCAGATTTGGAGGTGTCTTGTCTCCCCTTTTCATATTGACAAGTTTAGTTTTAAACTCTGTAGCTCCGACGTGTCTCTGGCATTTTCAGCGGTGTCACAACACTGTTGGCAAGGTGGGAGCTTCCTTAGGAGGCAGAGATGAATAGTTTTACTTTCCCTAAACTGTCATTGAGCATACCCAGCAGAGATAACTCACGGGAGCCTTGCTGTGAATGTGACCAGAACTGGCACAGATAGGGCATATGTATGAATTAATTCCTGACTTCCCCATACATACCTTTATCCTTTGCCATTTCAGCAGTGTGGTGCAAGCAGATAGTATCCTGAAGCTTTGTTGGTTTTTATTCTTTAGCATAAAGCTTGCAGGATACTGTGGACATCAAACCAAAATGCATATGAGCATATTTTATGCACAAGCTAACTTGCTCTGTCTTCCCAGGTAGGAAGCCTTTAAAATAAGCCCCAGCACATTCAGAAGCACTAATGCAACATTTAAAGGGAGTTGACCATAGCAGCTTCCTGAAAGACAAGTGTGTCCTAGTGTACTTGGTGCTGGCCTGGGACTTGGAGCTGAAGTTCTATTTCTGGCTCTGCTCTCAGTTTTTCCTGTGCACAGTTTCCCTGTTTTTAAATGAAGACTTGTCTCCTTCAGAAGAGCTTTAAAACCAGTTGAGGAAAGTCACTGGAGAGCTGTAATAATAAAGAAGCCACTCGGTGCTGAAAAACAATCTGTGAATTTTAATTTCTGTGCTAATATCTAAGCAGGATCATGTTCTTTTCTTGCCTGAGAGGCCTCTGTTAGGAGTGGGACTTTGAAAAGCATATGGGATGCTTTTCAAAGAGGCAATGTAAGTCAGACCCAGCCCTGAACAGATGGGCAAGTGCTCCATACAGTGAGATTGCATGCCCTGTTGCAGTGAATGGGACACTGCTGCCATGAACAGCATGGGGGATGGACGCCTAATTAAGGAGAAGCGGTAGTGGGGAAATGGAGAGGTAACTGGAATAAGTGGGAGTGGTTGAGCACTCCAGATTGCACACAACTGGATTTCAAATTCTGGTTTCACTTAGTTAGAAAAAAAAAAAATCAGTTCTCTATGCATGCACTTCTGCTTCCACTTAGAAGTAAAACTATTTTTTAAACCTATGTTTATCTTCAGAAACCTGTTTCTGCCTGTTTTCATTTAGATTTTTAAAATTACTTGTTTAACCCAGTAAGACTTACTATGGATTTTCTTAAGGGGAAGAAATGGATTCTGCAATTTCAAGCCAATAATGATCTGTCTGTGTACAACATGAAAGAAAGAAATTGAAGGAATTTTTTGACAAGGAACAGACGTCTTTGTAAACTAATCTTTTCTAAACCAACTGTGGAGAGGTTTAGCTTTCTGGTGTTTCCCATGGAAGCATACATAACTCAGTGCTGCTGAGCAGTTTCAGGTCACTTGATGGGATATAATTAGCATTCTGTAATGAGCTGGCCAGCCCACTGATGGTCTTGCCAGGGAAATGTTTAGGATTCTGCAGAATGTACTTTGTACATCACATGCAATAGTTCGATCCACTGAGATGTTTCTCCTCAGCTCACAAGGTGCATTTGATGCATATATACATGAGATGTGTATATGGGGCATGGTGTGGCCACTTAGGAGAATGTGATGGCATTGCAATTGGTGCTCCACTAATTCAGGTTTTCAGTGAGCTGCCAGCACCGTTTCCATGGATGGCCTAGAGAGGAGAAGCTGCCAGTGCAGGATGGGAGGAGAGAACCTGGTGTATAGAAGAGCTCTGTGTGTGTGTGTGTGTGTGTGTGTGTGTGTGTAGGGTTTAAGGCCTGAGATAAGTGATACAGAACCCCACTGTGAGTACACAGGGAATGCCTGATTCCTTCCCATTGTCAGAGGGAGAAGCTCCGTGGGAGAGCAGATGTCTTCTTCAGAGCTAGTCTCTGGAGTTTGGAAAGGATCTCAGGGAAATACACTTTATACTCAGCGAGCAGTGTACGGCACATGTTTTCTGAAATGCTTTCTGACTACATGTTCAGCGCTCACAATAATTTAGGCCCCAATCCAATACCCACAGAAGCTAATGGGTGTCTTCTCGTTAACTTCTTTTTAATAGACCAGGCTCATAAAGAGAAGACAAGCATATTTTTAAGAGCCTGCTAATCTGTGGACCATGTGTTACTTTGAGTGAAATCCCCTAGCACACTGTGAATGGAACATTTCCAAAAGAAAAAAAAAAAAGGAAAAAAGAGTAAATATCCATTTGTGGAAGCTAAGAAACTATAATGGCTGAAAAACAAAAGGTCAGCTGCGTTTCAGGCTGAAGACAGAAGATCTTCATGGTTATGATTGTGCTTTTTCCACGTGTGGGAGTTTTGAAGATGCCTTGGTATTAATTCTGTAGGGGAGAAATTCGTAAGAAACCCACCCAAACAGAGCCCAAACATCCTCACTTTGCCTCAAAATAAATTGCATGAATGTAAGGATCAAGAAACCAACTTCATTACAGATAAAAGGAAAAACGTTTTACCTGCTGTTTCATAATCAGCACAGCTTTTGTTGCAAAAATGTATTCTAAATGTTAAACAATGATTTGATAGTGACATTATTACATTACATGTTTGTATAACTCTCTTTCAAATAGTTTGTGTAACTCCATTTTTATTTTTGAAGACAGAATTGCCTATGTGTGTCTAGCCTGATTTTCTGTAAAACTAAAGAATATGGAATTTCATCTGCTAATTCCAGCATTTAATCCAATAATATATGACTGTGCAAGAACAGACCTATAGTAAGGAGAAGTGCAAACTTAGAGCATGCAAGAAATGGACAATCTATGACATCTCAGGCTGAAGGAGGAGTTAAACAGTAAAATGTCTGCTTTTCCCAGTTTGTTTGTCTAATTTCACCTCAGTGCTTTGATCTGCCAGATTAAAGAACTGCCTAGGACCAGATACTGTGCAGGTACCTACAGACTGTGATCAAATCTTCACTTACCCAGTGCTTTGATAAGCTAACACGATTGAATTCTCCAAATCTCCCACAGAAAAGCATGCTTTCCAGACCATGAGTCATTCTTGGCCATTTGTTTGATACTGTTGCACTGGTGTGAAGCTGGAGGTGTCCAGGGGAGAATCAAGATCTGTTGCTTTATTTATTTTGTAAAGGCTCTTGTTCTTTGAAAAATATTAGGCTTTAAATACCTTCCAAAATATGACCAGCTCTGTATTTCTGCCAAAGAAAAACAGACAGTAGTCTAGAATCATCTCCCCTTCTTGTGTAAACTCACAATTGCGAGTATTTACATACTGGTAAATATTTCTTTAGCACTTTAGAGAGGCAGTTATGGTGAAGTAATGCTCACTGAGCCTCAATGATGCTTGAAAATCTCTGAGAGGAAATGTTGTGGTTAGACCAATGTGGTAGGAATGCCAGTATCATGTTTTTATCAGCTAGATAACTGAATCATCTGTCCTGATGATCTGTTGCTGATGAAATCAGTAGTGAGTCCTCCTTAGACTCCTGTGGATGGAAGAGAGTATCTAAACACTGTTATCTCCCAGGAGGCTGCATCTCCTCGATTCAGGCATCTCCATTGTGAAGCCACTGTATTTCTTGGGAAACCTGAGCATTACAGTAATACTGGACTAGAAGTATGGACTTTCAGCTGAGATCTGGCTGCAGATTTTGCTGACCCAGACTAGAGAAGGGCCCTTGATGTTTGTTTAGTGTGGCAATAAAGAAGGGAAGTTGTCTGTTGGCTGCAGTGACACAGGATCAAAACCGACAGCTATCAAAGCCATCAGAATTTAGAAGTTCTCCTCTGTGTCATTCACATGTGACGTGTCACACTAAAGCCTCACTTCTCCTGGTGTCTGCCTTTGACATCAGGCAGCTGCAGGTGCTCAGGGCAAAACTTATATGGTATGCACTGCGTCAGTATACAGAGAATTCATCCCAGAAAGCTCTCCCTGCATCCAGGGGTGATGCCTCTACTATTCCTCACAGCCCATTTAAAATAATACCTTCTGAGCTCACCTTCACCAGAAGATAAATCCAGATTTCCTAGCTCATGCTAGTGTTAGATTTAGGAGTACAGGTCTTTCCAGCTACCTGTAGAGAAGATAGTTAAAGTTTTAAGTCCTTTTTGTCAAAACTCTGTGCCATTTAGTGTATAGTTTGGAAGCTTATTCCTTCTGAGTGGGGAGAGGGATTAAGGGCTTAAGGTTTAGCCAAAGAAATATAATGTGTGCTCACAAATATATAAAGGTGGAAAGTAGCTTCTTAAAGGAAACTCAGATCCCTTATCTGACTCAAATTAAAGGCAAAATAGTGTACAAAATTGTGCTTGTGATTTCCTGGTTGTAAAAAGGAATAGTTTAGCTGATATCAGGGAAGTTGTACCTGGTTGATAGCCTAGTAAATGAGAACAAAAGCTAGCAGTGAGCCTCCTTCTCCTATGGACATGATCCCCAAGGGCTGTACTTGAAAAACTTCCTGGGACTGCCAGAAGTCAGTGAGAGCTGAAGGCATTCAAGTATTAAAACTTACATAAGCATAAGGAGTTTGGTCAAGGTTTGAAGATAAGGTATAATTATGTGTGCTAAGAGGAGTTTAGATTCTCCCCCTGTAGGCAGGAAGCTGCAATACATAACATGTGCCCAAACATTGTCAAAATCCAGCTATTACAATTAGTCCAACTGTACTTGAAGTTGTATTGGTCCTGAATAAAGAATACCTGTTTATGGCTGGCAGAGACAGCTTGCCTGCAGGATTCACTAGTGTTGGCACATTAAACACTGTTCAACCTAAGCACATGAACTGCAGCCACTTTTGCTCTGGTTAGGTCTGCTTATATTTCATATAAACCACCAGCAGTTTGATGTTTATAGTGGAATGCAATCTGAAAATCAATGTTCCCTTGTCTGCTTTCGCCATTGTGCTCCATTGCTCTTTGTGGTCTTATGTTATTAAAATTACATCAGGTGTGTAGCTGTATTGTGTGATTTGGTAGTTGAAACGCAGATAACACTTGGATTATTGGGTCAGACGTATTTATTATCCATTCAGAGAGGGTGGATATCTGATGTGAATTTCTGGAAGTGTCTGAGTCAATTTTGTAAGCGGAGAACAGCTTCCCCATCATTGGCTGCTGTGTGCAGAGAGTCCTCTGGCTGCCGCTTACCTTTCCTTTATCGTCTGCTCCACTGGAGCGTAATGAGCTTGTATATTGGAAATTGTTCGTTGTGTGTGTGGTGAGAGGGAAAAACCTGAGATGGAATCCAGCATCTGCTTTTTCCCTGGCAGATGAAGAAGGGAGTGGATGTTTCCTGAACCTTTGTAGGTGCTGTATGGGGCTAGCACTTGGCTTTGGGCTCAGACACTTCTCCGCTGCCTGCACTGATTGAGGGTCAAGGGCCAGGGAGAGAGGCATGTGTGGACAGAAGACAGTAGCTCCAGTGAGCAAGACAGTCATGAGCACTGAGCAATTGGGTGTGTTAGAATGACCTCCTGCAACATCTGTCTCAATGTTACCTTTTGCTCTCTCTGAGCTATACTCGTTTAGTGTCTCTGGATGCTGCCTGTCTTCTGGCTGGGTGTGTGTATCAGGGTGGGTGGAATAGCATGTACGTGTCTGCCCCCACCTCAGGGAGGAGTTCCAGCTGTGGGCAGCAGCCGATGGTGGGCCATGGTATGCAGCTTACGTGGTGCAGAGCAGCATTTCTCGGAAATGCCCAGGTGAGTCCTGGAGGTGCTTGTTTAGCAATCCATAGCCAGGTGATGACACTATTGTGATGCCTTTTTGGGTTAATTAGTCTTCCTTGGAAGCAGGTTGCATTACCTTGGCAGAGTGGTTACGTTGCTCCCAAGTGCCAAATGGAAAGTGGTTGTGTTGTTCTCAAGACAGCCTTGCTTATCGAGAGCTGTCTTGGGTGGCTGCCCAGCAGTGCACTCCAGACACCTACTCCTGGGGATAGAGGCAGGTTTAAGCAGACTTGTCCTTGCACGCTGAAGAGAAGGGAATCATCCAAACCAGCTTCACGGCATGTGGTTGGACTTGTGCAAAGGAGTCACAGCCAGAAAGAATAATTTGGCCTCACTTGAAAGCTGAGTAATGAAGAAGTATTTGTGTGTGGTGTCCCAGCACATAGCAGCCAACACATAAAAAATCCCCAGTCCCTTCCCTCTCTGCAGTCCTCAGTGCACAGGCAGAACCTTGCAGGTTTGGTTCAGAGAGACTTCAAATGAGTGAATCCCCTTCAAACTCACATTCAATTACCTTTCCCTCCCCAAAAGCCAGCTCCTTTCCCAGCCTTTTATTGTAGGAAGATGCAGGGTTGTTCTGTACTTCAGTTTCTTCACTAAGGTGCCTGCAAGAGGGGAGGTACAGTGCCTTCCAAGTGAGGAGATGTACTTAGCCAGCAGCTGCTGAACCTCCCTATCAGAAGCTGATGCTCATAGACATAAAACATTGAACCCAGGTTCATCTGAAGTCTTAAAAATGTTTTACAAAGCTGTATGCATATTACTCAATAAAACAGATTGCACCTGGCCAGCCCTCGGAGCTGTATATCAAAGGAATGCACACACGGAGCAGGGGAGGGAGAGACTGAGCCAGGGAGAGATTTCTCATTAGATTCTTATCTAGGAGATGATGCTTGGCTCAGCAAGCCTGTTGCTTCCAAGGTTATAGTTGAGAGTTTATTTATTTGCTGCCATTGTAAATAGCTTCTGGCTCCTGAGTCTGACTTGTCAGATCTTCTCCCTCAGATCAGGTATGGTCTTTGTCATACACTTATCTGACTCTTCTCTGGCAAGGTCCAATTTGCAGGGCAGCTCTTTTTGTCCAGATCAGTTCATCAGAAGGGACCTAGCTTTTTATGGGTCATGTTTGTAGAGAGCTGTCAAAATCAGATGGACTCAATCCATCCTTCAGTATCTGATATACCTGGGACTTTGTAGTCCCTCACAGGCTTCCTTCAAGATTTTGTTTCCTTCCTGGTCAATCCCTCCCTTGGGCCTGCATACAAATTGTTACTGATTCTTTCCTTCTCTGGTAGTTCAGTTCAGTTCTCCTCAAAGCCAGTTTGGTAAAAACAACAAGCTCTTGATATCCTATGGTGTTATCACTTGCCTCTGGGCAGCTGTAGAGCTGACTGCCCATGGGAGCTCCCAGTGTTGGAGGAGAAGCTCAGGTATCCATATTCCCATGTGCAAGCACCGGTGGTACTTAAAACAGGAGGCTCACACATGCCTGGGGAGAGCCGGGATGTTGCAGAGGGGATAACTGGCAATATCAGCGCAGGGTCTATTAGTGTGCCATACACCACGGCAGATATTTCTGTAAGCAGCAGTGCCTAAATTAATTTTGATCTACCTTGGTTCTGGATTAAGCTTTTGCAGAGTCCCAATTTTCTTCTTTCCCTGAATCCAGATTTCCAAAGCAAAGGGAACACCTGGAGCAAAAGATACCGTGTGTATCAGAGGTCCAGGCTATGAAATTATAGGACAACTTATTTTTCTCAGCATGGGGTTCAGTAGCAGCTAGGCATCCAGATATTTAATTTTAAACCATTAACACATAACATGGATTTGCAGCTCTATTTTCAGTGCAAATATTTTATAAAATATTGAAATTTAACACAGCTCTATATTCCTTGTTACAGGATGGTTAAACCTATAACGGCAGTTTCTTTCTTTATCAAATCCTGTAGAATCCTATTAGCTGTTGAGCTATGAAATCCAATTGGCCTTTTTCCCGAAAGATCAGCTGAGAAGATGTGATATAAATTCAAAATATTAGCACAGACTTTAGCCTAGGGCAAACAGTGTTTTCTGCAAGGATATAGGGCCTTCACTGTACTTACACTAATATTTGTGACATACCCTTTACCCTCAGCTTGAGACTTTGCTTTCCCAATCAACAAACCTGTCAGCTTGAGACTTATTTGATGAAGCAGTTGATGCAACCTGCTGTGAAAGTAAGCACAGTACTCAAGGGTCATTTGAAGTCCAGCTGCCCAAGTCCTTTCTTTAAGACCACTTGAAGGGGGGGTGGAAATTGGAAGAAAAGTCTCTGAAGAGGAACTTTGCACCAAAGGAGCAATTTGGGTGAGAATGTTATGTAGCTGCATGAAGCCATGGGAAGAGATGACCACACAAGGTTAATTGCATCTGCCAAGTGTTTCCAGATTTAGACAAAGAACAAAAATGTCATATCCTACGCTTTTTCTTGCCTGCCAAGTCCATTAGTAAGCTTCTTAAACCACCATGTAGCTCTGCAGACTCTGTCAGGCCATAAGCATGTTACAGGTGTGAGCAGTGTGGCCCACAAGACGCTTGTGTTTCCCGTGGGAGAAGGGAGAACCTGTGCTGTAACCACCACACTGAACATGGGGTCAGCAATGGTGCTGGCACAGCTGGAACTGGTAAGCCTGGCTGGGTCTGGGTCCAAACCAGCAGAGCACTCAGGGAGCTCTGTGGCTCCAGGGTCCAGAAGGATTTGCTCACGCATAGTGAATGTACAGGACCCCTCCAGAGCCTGAGTATGGTAAGCTCAGCCTGATGAGAGCTGGGGAACTGGCTCAGATCAGGCTTTTCAGCGTTGTCTCCAGGCTGGCTGTGCTGGATCTGTGCTGATTCACAGCAGCGAGGTGTCTTTATGATTTTCATTATCTTTTCATTTGTTTTCTGTTACCTGGAATATTCCAACTTCTCATTACTTTGGATAGCAGTATGTAGATGGTATATGTGATCTGGTTTTTTCACTTAACTGGAACATAGGAATTTAACACACACCTTATAATAGCCATTCATTATACCAATAAAAACAGCAATTAACCTGTTACCCTTGTCTGAGGTTGACAAAACAAGGAGGAAAATTGCATACAAATTAAAGTTGATGCCCAGCGTGGCAATAGGATCTTTTACTTCCTCTCAGAAACAGGGAAGTTTCAAAGGCAGTTCACTTGAGATCACAAGATAAACAAGGTATGGAGACGGCTTGCACCAAGTAACTTGAAAACACATTGATTGCTTTTTGTTAAAAATCTTGTCTTTCAGTTATGCTATGATGTAGGCTAACTATGTAAAACCAGGCTTGCATTGCCAACCTTCTCGCTCACTGAGTTCAGTAGCTTTAACAAGCACCTCCATACTTCATGCTGCGGGTGAGGTTTGGGTTGTACACACTTGGTAGGAAGCAACTTGAGGATCAGAGATGGTTCTTGTGTGAGATTGCTACTTCTTTGGCAGGACGTGAGTCAGCAACAGGTAATGTCTACGAAGACATGACTGGAGGGGCTGAGTTGGGTCATTTTCGGTTACCAGTAGTACCAAAAGCCCCACCTGTCAGCAGCCTGCAGTCACAGCCTCAGGCATGTTGTGCCCTTGCCAGATCTTATATGGAAGTAATGTTTGAGCAGGCCTGGTCCTAAAGAAAGACTCTTCGTGTTGGCAGATGATGACTTGGACGAGAGAGCTGTTCCTGATGAATTGGTCAGGCATGGTGACACTAGTCCTCCAAAAAAGATATTAAATGAAGTTTCTGACATTTGAAATCGTTAATTATCACTTAGCACTTTTTGGAAGGGGAGAGGTCCCAGTTCCATTTTGCAGGGTTATTTCTTGGCAGATTTAATAGAATAAGAAGTCATGTAGGATTTTATTCTCTGTACCATTAAACAGCAACTGTGTGCATTAAGCAGTGGCCACAGTGATCTCTAACCCCAATCCTCCTAAAATTCATCCTATTTTCATACATGAAGCCGGAAAAAATTCAGTGTAGAATTGTGGCCATAGTGTATGAGACACCATTATATCATCCCAAGAAAAGTACTGTTGAAATTCAAGATCTGTATTTTAAAACACCCTCCAGGTCTGGACTCCTGCCTTAAACTCTATCTGAAAATAAGCAGAAGTGCCAGACACTGCCTGTTTTGCCCTCCTGCTGGCCCCCTGCCTCCAGAGCAAATTAGGAACAAATGTGGAACTCACCGGCTCGCTTAAGCACTTCAATGAGTTTAAAAGCAAACATAATGATAAAAAATCAACAGCCTTTTCAGCAAATTTTAACTCTCTCTGACTCATTAGTAACAATGAAGATGTATTGCATAAAATAGAAATGCAACATATTAATTTCTTCATGATGTCTCTTTATAGTTAATAAAAGAGTAATGGGGCTAATTGAGGGGAACTATTCACATATTTTTGGAGGAGATGAACAAACCTTTTTCCTTGTTGATATTTCCTCCTGTGAGAGAAAACACATTCCATCTCTACTGATGTTGTGACTTTTGTCACGCTCTGCTTCTGAGTGTTTTTGTTAATTGGCACCTCTCAGATGAGCCTGCCTGTCAAAATCACACGTAGCACCTGGATGCGTAGTGTAACAAAATACTCTCAGTATTTGAAAGGAATTCAGATTTAATATGACATTCTATAAATAAAGTCTCCTTGTTGATAGGAGATTGATGTGATATGCCTTTAATCATAAAAATGAAAAGTCTTCTTTCTAATGTTGAAGCTTTCACACCCCAGATCAAGATGGAATGGAACTTAGGCCCATGAATTCGTGCCACTGCAGTCAATGACCTCTAGGTATATGTTTAAGTACCTGCTTCTTAAGTGCTTAGAAGTGAGGTCCCACTTTTCTTAAAATCCATCAGATTTTCTTTTCAGACTTTATTGGTGCTCTTATTTCTGGGGATTTGGGATTGTAACTAAGAATGGGAATAGACTATGCATTTTCCATCATACTGCTTTGGCCACAGTCCTGCAGCCAAATCCAGAAGAGTGCAAACTATTATCACAGGAACAGAGGTTTCCTGTATGCTGTGCAGATCTATAGTCCCATTTCTTCACTTGTAGCAAACTAAACTTACATCCAAGAACAAATGATCACGCAAGCAAATTCATGGAAAAAATCATTGACAGTGAAGGAAGGGATCTCTATTGGCATGTTACACTTCCCAAATGAATTACTTATCTCTTCTCATGTGCTGTATTCCACATTAACAACTTTGAAGGCTGCAAGGTATGCTCAGGCCTCTTCTTTAGTAATAATGACTGGAAGTAATTGAACTCAGAGAATCCCAACTAAAGCCTGCTGGGGTCAGGGAAAAGGTCCTTACTGACTGGTTTTGCTCATACCTTTGTTTTCTGTTCAGACCAAATGCTTCCTGAAGTAGGAACTGAGTTTATGAGAAACTGTCCAGCACTTTATGCTGAACATAGGTGTGAGTCTGGAGTCCTTTTCCGGCAAGATGGAGATGAATGCATATTGCAAAGGAAGTATTCCACATTCTTACTTGTGTACACAGTGGGGGACGCTGGAGAAGCACGTGGCTAAGCATAAAGATGAAGGATAAAATGCTTTCCTTGCGCTGACGAGAGTGAGCACACAGACAGAGAAATGCACAGAGACAGAATGAGCCCTTTCATGCGGGAGTCATGATTTACTGATGCTCTGCCTGCATACCAAGTGCAGCCGTGTGACAGGAGAAAGGCTCTGCCCCTTGAGAGAGGCTAAGGGCTGACACCCAAACACCTTGAGCCCTGTTTGCTCCTTTTTACCAGTATTGTTCCACTGACTGCATGAATTTACTGCTGACCTATACCAGGATGTATGTTAAGATGTAAGTCCCTTCTCATCTTCCCTCTATTCCCAAACTGGTGCAAAAGGCAGTAAGTTGATACCAGTAGTTTGTGTAGGGAGTGCTGGGCTGTCAGCATAATGTGCTTTGCTCAGGAGCAATGACTTTGGTGGCCAAGATATGGGCCTATTTCCTTTAGTACTGATGATCACTTAGCTGCTAAATCCCCCACCAGGTCCCATTCTGATGCTTATTGCAGTGCCCCTGAAAAGAGGCAATCCCTTTGCCAGACCAAGGGCCCGACTCTGATTTCACATCCTCCGTGACAGAGTAAATGGGTTGAAGTCAATGGAGCCATGCGGGGTGAGAGGAAAACGATGCATCAAGAGTGATGGATCTGCCTACTTAAGGAGTTTTTATGGCTCCCAGGGCTGTGATGTTTGAATGCCTCACAAACTTAAAGACCACTCCTCTGAGAGATGGAAGCACTGTCATCTCTGCCTAACAGCTGGGGAGCTAAGATACAGTAAGATGAAATACCTTGGCCAAGGTCACTGTGGAAGTCTGTGACAAAGCAGGGTCTGCCAAATTAAACCTTGCCAGGATTCAAGCTGGTATGTAGACGACTGGGCAGCTTTTCATCCTAGCACGGGGTGAATGGGCTGTCCTTGCCTTCTGTCCCCCTCTGCCCCTTCTTCTCTTGCTTGTGTTGCAGTGGTGTGAGCTGCCTACCTGCAGCCCACTGAAAAGGACCAGGCGAAGCCCAGCCTCTGGGATCCTCTCCCAGACACAGGTCAGTTGAGGGTCCCTGGAGTGCAGACAGAGCATGAATGCCCATTTCCCAAGAGTGTAGGAATCCAGGGTCAACACATCACCAGCCTGTTGATTACCAGGGTCTGAACTGTAGCACCTTCCCCTCTCACATTTCTGTTATTTAGAGTGACTAATAATAATAACAAATTGATTAAGGTTAACTGGATAAAGTCATCTAAGTCATATTTACTGTTAAACTAACTGCCCAGGGAGGTGAATTAATGATCTTTACAGAAACCTTTTATGGTTATTTGGCCACAAGGTGCGATCTGGTTTGATCTTTTATGCAACATAAATCAGTTTAATGGTTAAATCTGTGCAGCTAGCTGTTGAATTTAAATGAGGGCTTTTTAAATGAAGTATGATGCTTTTTCACACACAGAGGGACATTGAGCAGGTGTATATTGCAATTAAATGGGAAAACTTACAATTAGATAATGTTAAGTTTGTGACACTAGCTGACAGAAGCCTGGAGATTCATGGTGAAGGTCCATGATCCATCATTAATCCATGCCACCGTGAAAGAAGTAAAATTGCAAATCGTTTCAGCTGAGGTCAAAGCAGTGTGGGAGAGTGATGCAGGTCGTGCAGCGGATGTCTGATATCAGCCATTCATTTCAATAGCCTTGGGATCAAATATTCTGTCGAGTCACAGATGGAAATTATTTAGTCTTGGGAGACAACTCCCAGCTTTCTAGCATTTATGTTGTTTTGATCAGCTCCCAGGAGGGTCCAGCGGTGACCAGGGACTTGTTATAACAGGTGGGTTATAAACATGTCCTGGGAGATGGTTGCAGAGTTTTCCAGGATGGGAAAAAGCAAGAAAGGCATTAGCAGCTCTCCCAGCCTCCCTGCACTTTAACACCACACTCCTAAATTGCCTGATGTAGTCACAGCCTGTCCTCCCTCATTTAGACAGTAGCAATATGTCTCCCAAGAGCTTCCTGTTTAAACGGTGAATGCACTTTGGGAGGCAGAGGCTGACAGACCTGTGCTAATGCACCACAGGTCAACAACCCAGATCTGAAAACGAAACCAGTGCTTCTGGGATACACAACACTGCCTGACGGGTCTCCCATGAATCCTATCTTCATCCAGGATGGAAAAGGGATCAACTCTTGGACAGGACAGCTTAGCCATGTGCTGCTTCCCAGGGGATTTGCTGAACTTGAGAACAGTCTATTTAGACACACCTGTTTGCTCAGGTGTTTCCTGAAGAAAGAGGGGAGTGTTTGGGATGTTGAGTGAGCACTGGGGAAAAGCTGTTTGTAGTTGGGAGGGTCTGGAGAGGAGTGAATGGTTCCTGTTTTATCGACTTATGTTCTGAGTGCTCCTATGTTAATGTTTTACTGGAAATATTAAAGAATAGGCAAAGAGCTGTGGTGCAGGTGGCGAGTGGAAATAAGGTGAAAAGATTCATGAACACTCAAAGAGCGATTGGTTCAAGCAGCACAAGATACTATTTTTCCCATCCAAGTCAAAGTGTCTGATGGGGCGTGGTCCTCCTAGTCTTGTCTTCTGGTTGAAGAGGTGACTGTTCCTTTGTTTTTCCTGTAGAGCCTGGTCTCACTGGGTGAAAGAGCTCAAATACTCAGTGATTTGGACAGGTCTTCCTGCATGTTTGCACTCCCTGGTGTGACCAGGGCAGGCAGCATAGTAACAATGCTCACAGTGTTGGGCTGGGACCTGGGGACTTGGGTCATCCAATTATAGCCTTAACTCTTTTGCCTGGATGACTGGGTTAGGGTTGGGTTTGAGCTTTCTGTGTGCTCATTATCCATCTCTCATCATGGAAAACAGATTTAGTAAAGCAGAGCTCTGGGCAAATACTGCTTTTAAGTGTGAGGATGAAAATGGTTGTGTAAGAGTTAAGTGTGCTTATCCTAGCTGTGTGTTAAGTTTACTGCTTGCAGTTAAGCGATCTCCATAGGAGATCACCTCTGTGAAGGATCAGAGCCCATCATGGGCACTTCTTGGCTTATGGCTTTTCAGAATTGCCAGCCAATTTGTTTTGGTTCCTCTCCAGTGGTTCACCTGTGCTAAACTTCCCTCCCAGAAAAGTCAGTAAATAATGTTATAACACTTACAATAATAATTTACACCTTCAAAACTCTTTGCATACACAAACTAATTGAAGAATTGTTGTTGGCCAAGAAATCAGTTTTACCTTTTTGATTTTTAACTTACTGTGCTGAAACCCCCACTTGAGTGTTGCAAAAAATGCTGATCATAGAACAAGGAAAGGAAAATTTCATGGATTTCATTCTCTCTTCTTTTTCTGGTCAAAGTTGTGATTGATGAAGTTTTAACTTCTTTTTTTTCTTTATTAACTGGCTCAAATCACAAAAGTACAAGGAAAAGAAATTAGCTACATTCCCTCCAGCCTGTTTGTGCTGTGAATTTGCAGTGTCTGAAATTGAGGCTGTTTGGATTCTAATGCTTTTACCTTTAGTTTATTACCTTTTTGTGCAGAACAAAATAGAAAGAAACTAACAAAAATATGTGATTTTTAGAGCCTTAAAAACAGTATCTTTTTGTATCACATTAAAATGCAAGTTGGTGCGTTAAGTCTCCCACCACTTTGGTGAGGTAAGTAAATATTATGATCCTATTTAACATATGCCTCAAGCCACATAAAAAGCCAAATAGAGACTTGGCATACTTGGATGTAAATCATTAAAACTGCAGCTCGTTAAACAAAGACTGAATTCAGTCCAAAGAGAGAATGTTAGGACCAGAATTAGACTTGGTCCTCAACCCAACTCCTGTTCACCAAACTGTGATGTAATGACATAGTGACATAAGAATAACTCTACTGATGGCTCTGATAACATTTCAGATGTTCACTGTTATGACTGTTCCCCTGATTTTAAATCAAAGCTCATGATTTCTGCTGTGCTTGGGCTTGTATAAAGGATGATAACCAGCATTAGATCTGGCTGGCTCACACTCAGGGGGGCTGTTGCCTGGAGCTCTCGTATTGTGTGAAGCTGGTATCTCAAAACAAAGTTTGAAAACTTGGTTGGTTTCAGGTTCAGTCTATGTGATGGAGAGTATAGAATTTCCACCAAAGTGCATAAGGAGGCTTGAACTCATACAGTAATTTTTTAAAGCATGAAGCAGGGCTGTTGTGGCAGGCTTGGAAAGTGGTTTTCTTTTGAAACCGTCTATTTTCTGTAGAAAGGCAGTCTGGGGCTGGGTGGAGAATTCAGAATGTCAATTGCTTTGTTTCTTTATCACTTCACAGAGAAATTGGCTTATTTATTTTTATTACCAGGACTTTCAGGATTCTGAAAATGGACATTAAGATAGCCTTATGCCAAGCCCGCACTGGTCTATCAGTCACCTTTGTCTGTGTTTGAGGACAGAGATCAAAGTAGAAATCAGAAAAAATTTGTTTCATTTCCAGACTATTAGATTTGGCTTATTCATGTTGTTCTGATGTGGGGTTTATTTATGTTTGAGAAACATCCAAACGTGGTGGCTTAATTCTGTCAGCAGAGAGAGTGAGTAGTCTGAAATACCTGGCCCTGACAAAAATTACTCAGGGATGCATAGTTCAGTCTGTCCTCTGATTTTATGACTTGATTTTCTTAATTTGATGTTTCAAGACTGATTTTAAGAATCAGGTTAGTCCCTTCTGCTGAAGGAGAGCTGCAGTTACAAATCACCATGGCCTCACAATTTAGGAAAGTCAAATGCATCTTCTTCTTTCTGTCCCACTGCTCAAGGAGATAACGGAGAGGTAAAGTATTGTAAGGGCACTACCTCTGAAAACTCTTGCAGAGTCTCTGCAGTTACTTTCTTTGGTTGTGCTTTCAGATTTGCCCTTAAAGACTTTTCCAGTTAGAAATAAAAAAGTGATGGACTCTGACTATGGAACCCAAAGAAAGAGCCAGTTACTAAGCATTCAGCATTGCTCCCAGTCACAAACTGCTGTCAAACATGAAGCAGATGTTCTGTGAGGATCAGGCATTGGTGAGAAGCAAAGCAAGTAAAGGTAAATCAGCTCTGCTAGCTCAAATGTCCACATCTCTGTCACTCTGCCAGATATGCTACAGAGAGAGTGGGGAAGTGGTCCAAGCACTTCAGGAGCTGGAAGCAGTTTTCAGATGGGGGAAGGGAGGTCTTTGGCTGCGGCACATCTTCATGAATTGTCAAAAAAGTTTACCCACTTGACAGTGCTGCTCGAAGTGCCCTGTTTTCAGTCCCACCTGGCTGTGCTGTAACTCTCATTTTCTGCTTGCGCTGCAGGAAGGAAACATTGCAGCATTGCCACTTTCCCTGCTTTGCCCTTGAAAGGCAAAGACACTCCTTCAGAGGCAGAGAGGAAAGGCCTGTGATAAAGGCACTAGTATGGGACTTGGAGGATTCTGGTTTGATTCTTGCCTGTGCCGCAGACTGCTTGTGTAACCCCGAGCAAGTTGGTTAATCTCCATGTTCTTTCAGTACTGCAGTTGTAGGGATAATCCTTCCCCGATCTTATCCTTTCTTGTCTGGTGTATGTGCTGCTCAGGGCAATTGTGGTCTTCGTTTCTTTTGTGTAAAGCAGTAACAGGACAGTGGGGCTCCATGGGCTGCAGGAAAAATAGAACAATAACACAAGCCACCCTGAGCTGATTCAGGCCTGGGACAGATGGAATCAGAGTGTGAGAGCTGGTGCTTGCCAGATTTGGGGGCAGAGCTGTGCCTCATGGGCACCTGGAGGAGTGGGGCACTCGCATCTCTGGGGAGAGGTCACACAGATGTGCTCAGTGTCCCTGTGCTGACGTGTGCTCGGGATGAGGACTCTGTACGGTGATGTTGCAGTGTCACGTCAGCCATGAGGGGATAATGAGGTGCTCTGCTGATAGAAGAAAGTACGGGTGTGCTGGGCAAATTCCTTGGGTCCAGATTCCAGAGTTCTTTCTAAACAATAAAATTCCACTTGCAGTTTTTGTTTCATTTCCCAGACCTGGGACTTGCTTTGTTTACCCAAAGTTCACAGGACCTCACCTAAGGTTCAGAATAACCTAGAGGCTAAAAAGGGATTTGTAACTTTGTAGGACAGACACCATTTGAGTTCAACCTCATGCTTGACACCACACTGCGACTGTGGGTTCTTAAGCCCAGTCACTCCCAAGCTGGAACCTGAAATGGTTTGTCACAAACCCCTGTGGCTGAATTTTAAATGGCCCAGTGGTGGTAGGTCACCCTGACATGTTGGACCTGTTGTGACATCGTGGGGCTGTCAGTAATTTCCCGCTGAACACTTCTGAAACAGAAGGAAGCTCTACAGGGTGGCTGCTCCCCAAGATAAAGCAGAGCACAGAGGGTAGGAGAAAACAAATGAGAACAGAGAGAGATGGCCAGTGGCCAGGTTTGATGATAAATTTTTTTGGAAATTGTGAGTGTGTAGAGAAGATTTCTGTTTTCCCTATCGTGCTGACGATCCTTGTGGCTCCAAGGCATTTGAGTGGAGCGGCGGCATGAGAACCACTGTTCAGTTCCGCAGGAATAAATGGAAACCTTGTAGTGCTGCGTGACAGCCCCAGCCTTCCTTCGTGGGGGACTCGCTGTGTCTGAGGAACAAGCCAGAAGTGGCCCAAGCACATGTTGTGAGGCGACAGACCCAGCCCTGCTGAAAAGCCCTTGAGAGCCTTTTGAGTGACCCCAGAAGGGTTTGTGTGTTTGATTCAGATCTGGCATCGCTTCTGTCACAGCCTCGATTGGCAGCGTCCTTGCAGCGACTGGGACCCGAGCATCCTGATTTACAAGGGAAGTTACTATGTTAAATAAAAGTTACATAAGGCGTAATTTACCCCCGGCTGCGAACAATATCGCTGCTGTAATGCCATCAAGACACTGTGCTGACATCAGAAAAGGCCCGTGTGAGGTTTCAGTGCCTTGTTCTTCTCCCAGGGCTCGCAGCTCCTGCTCCTTCGTTGCCCACCCTCGCCCCCAGGCAGGCAGCGTGGGAGGCACAGGCACCCAGCCCTTCCAGCACACCCCAGATGACTCTCCAAGTCATCCCCAATGCAAGGCGGTGCGGTTTGGGAGGGGAATTACCCCCTTCCCTCCACGCTCTGGCTGGCTGGGTGCGAGTCAGCTCCAGCCCGGAGGGTGCAACCCGAGCCTTGGCACAGCGCGGAGCTGAGTGCCTCCTCACGACTTTGGACACAAACTCCCCTTTGATGCTCTCCGAAACACAGCCCTGCGGCTCCTGGTTGGCATTCAGCGAGCCCAGGGCGCGGGTGGATGTGGTGGGAGGACACACACCTGCCCTGCAGGCACGGTCGGCAGCGTGCCACAGCAATCCGTGTCCTTGCAGCATCCTGACTCCTGCCTGGAAGTCCCGCGGAGGGCTGGGAGCCTGGAGCAGCCTCTCCATCCCCTCCTGCTGCTCCCCTCCTCGGGCCCCTCCGACTGTTCCAGTGCTCATGACCCCGGACCCTCTCCGGTGCGACTGGGAGCTATAATGTTTCGAGGGAGAGAAGGATGACGGGGGGGGATAAAGAGAAGCGAGGGAAAGGCACCTAATACGATTTCAGAGAGCCCTCTGGCAGTCTGTCCGTGGGAGGCTGCCATGTATAATAAGGAAACGATTTGTCTGGGAATGATTCAGCATGCAAAACTCTCCCTCCCTGACCTCTTCCTAAGTCCCCAGCATGGGATTGCGGGAGGTTTCCAGCGGAGGAGAGCCGATAAGGCGCAATAGTTTTCATATGCTCCGAGGAGGGGTCAAAGTGTCCGTGCTGAGGCAGCATTCTCACTGCCGTGTGGGGCTGTGTGGAGCCACATTTCACCTTTACCCCATGGAGGGAGATGGATTTTTGACTTGCTTAGAGACACATTAACCACCGGGGAGCTTTCCTTTTCTCCCCAGCCAGCCCTTGGGGTTGTGCTTCCCACAGCCCCTGCCCCTGCCCTGGGGACCAAGGAGTGCAAACCCACACCAGCAGCTGCAGAGCTCCTTCCTCCATGCTCTGAGCTGGCCCACTGGTATTTCCGTGAGGTTTCTATCCTTTTTGTGGGGGACCACAAGGAGGGCTGGAGGCTGGAGCAGCTGCCTGGTCACAGAGGCTGGTTTTCAGCAGGGGAAATTTGTGTGAATTTTCTGGAGCTCGCTCTAGACGTGAAGGTTGAGTCATTTTTGCTTCTCTGGTGCTCTGGGAGTTCCTCCTGTCCAGCGCTATAAGCCTCTACCTGACTTGCACAAATGATTACAAAACTGTAGTTTCTTGGGGATTGAACTGATTGTATAGGTTGTCATGCTCTCCCAGCGAGTGCAGGAGGGGAAGAGGAGAGACAGCAACAAAGTAAACTCAGCAGCACTGAGTTTGCAAATGGAGACTTTAAAAATAGTAGCTACCTGTGTGTGCTTCTCTGTCCCCTAATATGCACCCTTACATTTTTGCAGCCTTCTTTCATTGAAATAATTTTTATCTCTTGGGGTGGGATCTTCTTTTGCTGCTTGCTTTCTGCAGTTAGTTACACTAATGCAAAAAAGGTATGAGGAGTGAGCAGATCAAAATGAGCAGCCTGAGGGGGGTACAGGTCTCTGCCTGCAGCCACAGTCATGTGGGGAAGGAGCAGCTGTGCTTCTGAGCAGTTCTCTTCCAGAACACTGCAGCTGTCTCCAGATCCAGTGTTGCTCCTTTCCTTTTCATTAGCTGTATGTAGAGATGGCCAAGATTCCTGACCCTACAAGTTCTGGGCAGTCTAAATTCTCTGTGTGGCTGAAGGCCATGAAATATATACAACATGCCCTGGGGAGCTGGAGGGGGAACCAAGCCTAATTCAAACATGGGAGAAGAGACAAGCTCTGCAAAGGAGAGACTGTTCTGCTGTGGGATGAGGCTGGACTGGGCATGCAATGGGGTTTCAGGGTGAGAATTTAATGACCTTCATCAACTCACTTCCCCTACAGCAGTGACTTATACCTAGTGCACTACTTATACTATAACTGGCTCAGCATGGGGGCTGTGTTTGAAGTAATTATGAGTGTGCAGCTGAAAAGCTGCCTTTGGGCACGACAGGCTTAGTGAATTCACAGGGTGCAAGGCCAAGGTGAATGAGGCACCCAATGTTAGCCCACAATGAGCCTGATGCTCAGCAGTGAAGGAGATGTCAGAAGTTCAAACCAGTACTTAGGGTTTATGAATTCTCTTCCTTGAATGCATGGCTCTCAAGGTCTTTCAGAGATACCAGCACAGACTGCAAGTGAAATAACTCCTTCCCCTGTTATTAGGTGATATCTATTAGCAGACAGCTCATTTTCTGTTCTGTTCCTGGAAGGGAAATTTTGGCCAGAAGCGGTTTCCAATCTGGCAAACACAATGAAAGTATTACAAGAAGGGAGAGAAGTCCAGATCCGGGGAGGAAATATTTTTATTCTCTTTTTCTCTCTGGTTTGAAAATAGCCCCTAAACAGGGTATGTCAGCCAGGAATTGAATTGTCTCAAGTTCCCTCTTCATGTATACCAGCTACTAACAAGTCCACTCTGCACTTTTGTCTCTTTTCTGATTTTGGTGGGAATTTTAGGAAAATCAGCCTGGATTGGGATTCTTACCTGGGTTGTGCATGTGCTGGATCTGCCTCTGGTCAAAACTGGCTGCTTTGTGGCGTGCATGTGTGCAATAAGCTGTCCTTTGTGACTATCTTCTCCTAGCTCCTAATATCCAGGGATTGTCTCTGAAATGGGTAGCATTTTGTCAAAAGGTTTTGCCTCTCACCACCTAGAGTTTTCTATCACGAAGCTGGATAGACTTGTTACCATTATGAATGCCCAGCCCCAGAGCTGTGTGTTGTACTTTCTCCCCATAGCTACCAGAATTAAAGCATTGCAGTCTGTCAAAACCAAGAGCAGAGGAAAATCAGGGAGTGTGGAGGAAATTCGGTGACTGTCTGTCAGTCATCATCTTCCTTTTTCTGCTGTTCACTTTGGCTGTGTAGAACAAATCATGTAACCTTTCTGTGTCTCAGTTCCTTCCCGTATAATGAGGACAAATATTAATTTGTCTCCTAGTGACAGAGAGAGGTTGTGTTTGTACTTACAAAGTGCTTTGGTAATCACAGGTATTCTGTCAGTTCCATATATTGTTATCCAGCTGTCTGAATGATCAATGCTTCCCGAGGTCTGGCTGCTTGGAGCTTGGTCTGTGGGGTACTGCATGACCAGCTTCCTGCTATGCTCTGTGCTGAGCAGGAGACAACCAAGAAAGGTGGGCACTGGATGTGACACCTGGATCTGCGCTGTTACTTTTTGGCCTGGTAGTCCATGGACCTGTTGTGGCAAGGACAGTATGTAGCTCCATGGAGAGAAGAGGCTTGGCATCTCATGGCCTTCTTCGAGCAGCAGCACATGCATCCCTCATTTTCTCCCCATTACCCAGCCCAAAACCCTTTTTCACTACCAGTTCAGTTTTCAGCACCTGAGCCTCCCTGAATTTTCTGTTTGTCACCCATGGCATGTGATGGGATGGTCAGCAAGCCCATCTGCTCAGACTCTGCCATCCTGCACCTTGGCACAGTGGGGGGACTTGCTCAGCAGTGATTAGTGATGTGCACATCATTAGCACTTCCACCATTCCTTTTCTGAGCAGTCTGTAAGTGCCACACCAGCCCTTCCTTCATTACCTTTTCCCATTTCACTGTGGAATTATTTCTATCAGACCTCTTCCCACAGGAGCTACTGCTCACTCACTGATATCTAAGGATTCCTTACACCCTGACTTTTTCTGGTTTTCATACATGGGACATTGTTTCCCATCTTGCCCTGTTTTCTCTAGATATTTCATGCTTTGCATTTCATTTATAGTCCCTGTCTGATATTTTCTCTCTGCATTTTGTCATTCCAGTTGTGTTTTTTTCTTTCCCACTCTCACTCTTTTATACAGGAAAATGGAGTTTTGAGAATTTTTAAATCATCCTGTAACATCGTGCAGAGCACAAGCTCCCACCAGCAGCATTCTAGGTGCTGGCTAAAAATTAGTCCCAGAAGCCTTGGAAGAACATGGAAAACATGGAAGAAATGGAAGACCATTTTAAACATTTAAATGTTCTTT
The DNA here is from genome assembly GCA_013396655.1 of Campylorhamphus procurvoides. NCBI lineage: Eukaryota > Metazoa > Chordata > Aves > Passeriformes > Dendrocolaptidae > Campylorhamphus > Campylorhamphus procurvoides. The sequence goes on from WBMV01002074.1 coordinate 1,332,319, forward strand.
TTAAATACAGTTTTTGGGTCCTTTCTGTAGAACATGGTTGTGGTGCTAGAGAAGCTGTTGGTTGCATTTCTGATGAGAAGCCCAGGACTCTTCCACATGGACACTTAATTCTCCTAAGAGCCTTAGAGAAGCTAATCTTCTCAAGAGCCTTGGGGACTGGGGTCTTGCAAAGATAGGAAAGCTGGCACACAGATGCTTAACCAGGATCGTAGGAAGTCAAAAGCAGAACTGGGATTGGGATTTTTGCATCGCTGTCCCCGGGCATGTTCTTGGAATGTCTTCGACAGGTTTTCTGCTGCCTCAGTGCTTGTACACCACCTACCCTCTACCACAGACAATAGAAATTGCCACCAGGCATGGATGGCTGGCAAACTTTGAGCAATAGGACAAGGGTTTAGCTTTGGGAGAAGCATGGATTTATGATAATAGATGGTACATAGTATGATATATGACACATAGGATACATTTTGTGAAATGTCTCTTAGTTGACTAAAAAAGATCCATTACTTGCATCCAAGTTTCCTGCTTGAAAGAATTTGTCTGCAAACAGCCAAAGAGCATAAAAGTTAATTGCTGTAATGTAGCCAGCAAGCCATTTACCCTTGCACTCCAGTGTCGATCTGAATCATGGTGGCTTTGCACAGGGTGGGAAATGTGTAAGGGTCATTTTTAGCACTGACTTGTCAGGCTGTGTGCAAACCTGTCTAAAAAGGTTTTCCTGGGCTTTGCATCTCAGAAACACTGCCACAGTGCAGCTTCAAACCAGGAGTAGCTCTGCCCTTGGCTCCCTCCCCGCCATGGCTTGCCTCTCTTCTCTGCTGCACAGGGTGTGTTGGGGCATCTGGAGCACTGCAGTGCTGTGGCTGAACAAGCTTTTTTCTTGTTCCAAACAAGACCTGGGACTTGGGCTAGCCTGCTTAAGGTCACCTTGGATACTTCTGATCATTGCTGCAGTGTGTTGCTCTGACCTGTCTGTGCACCAGTGGTCCCAAGCTGCTGGTTTGTACACAAGAAACCTGACTGCTGCTGCTTGTCCTATATTGTCTTTTGAATCTTGCTGCAGAGTTGTCTGGACCCTGTGAGGAATGCTGCTTTGGTTTGGGATCAACCCAGAGCATAGATTATCTGATTATCTGTGGATTATTGCATTCTAATCATAAATTAAATGAAGCACAAAAACTTAGATGTGATGTAGAATGGGAACATGCAGCAAGCCAGAATGTTCAGCCTTCACAGCTCGGGCCAATACCTGCAGAACATACAGGGTTAGTTATTCTAGCAGTAGCATGATTAGGTGCTATGAACACTAATGATCCAAAAAGCTCAGTTTTAGCTTACGTGAGGATTGTATCCAATGTTTTCATGCCTGTTAACTTTGCAGACAGCAGATTTCCTACAAGAGCCAGAGATTCAGGCATCTACATGAAAACTTGCTGCAAACGCACGTAGTGTTGGACTAGACCTGTGGTCCGTGGTGGGGAGTTAGACAAGTTGAGACTGTAAAAGGCCAGTAATTGTACACAGGAGATGGCTGTGATTGCTTAGAATGTGAAGCTATTGTCAGGAACACAGAGGGAAAAGCACAGCCTATTTGAGCACTCTTATCTCAAACTCCTGGCTAAGTGAAGTCAGGAAATGATTGGAGGGTGCTGTTGTTGTCTGTGCATTTTCACCTCTGGGAGCTGCAGAAACTTGGGATTTTGTGCTGCCTTTGGCATGGCTTTGCTGCCCTTTGCCAAGTTTCATTAATCAGCAGCCAGGGGTTACATGAAGGGTATGGTGTCTACCCTATGGGAATTCAAGGACCACAAGGAGAGGTTTCAGTAACGTTTGTTCAAAGGCACTTGAATTTTTTTTTTTATTATTTTTGGCTCCTGAAATGTAACTGCCATCCTTTAACTATTATCAATGGTATTAGAGCTTCACGTAGTAGCAGCACGCTGGGATCCATGAGAGTGTCAGACTGGCTTGCTGCTACATGAAAAATGTCACATCTTGCAGCATCTCAGCTCTTGATTTTTGTCTGTTTTTTAGCACTTTGGAATTTGATGCTGTCATGTTATCAAAGGGAAAAATATCTCAAATTAGAGCCTGCTTTAAACAGATGCTTTGCAGTCTCAAAAAGGTACAATTTGTAGACATAAGTCAGAGAGAAATTTAAGTGTTGAAGCCAGCTACACTCACTAAATTTCTGGGATCCAGCTAAACAGATGAAGTTTTACTCCAGCTTCCCATCACCCTGTGGCAGACCTTTTCCTTCTGAGACATTCCCCTTGATTTGCTCTTGTCCCTGGGACTGATCTTCTTCCAAGCTATCCCCTTGTCTTTGAGACTCTTAGGTGTCTCTGTTCCCGACTCTGTGATGGTGTTGTACTTCATACATGTCTTTGTGTGTACAAAAAGCCTTAATTATGGCATGTTAAACTGAATAATATGTAGAGTGTGGGCTAAACTCTGGGATATTTTTAGTGCTTGTTGGCCTTATCATGGCCCTTGCTGTATTTCTCTGGGAAACAGTTGCTGAGTAGCATCATTTAGCTTGTCCCACATAACTCCAGGCTCTTGGAAAGCCAAGTTTCCTGCCAGGCTTGAGACTTGTGGGACGGCTGTTTTCCCATCGGGAATGTGCCCATTTTAGCATATAAGACCTCATGCCTTATTAATTTTGCTGAGTGTTTGGGATGGAAAGGCAATCCAGGATTAAGTGTTGTATTTAGGGGGAGTAAACCCCAAAGGTCGTGACTTTAAACTGTGGCTAGGTTATGTGTAGCCAACATCTGTATCCTCATGCTCCTTTAGCAGAGCAATAGGATCACTGCATCACTGCTGACGGGGGTTCCCGATGCGCAGATATTCCCAGGAAAAGGGACAAAAAGCATTACTGTGACTGACAAATGAAAATACTATAAATGGATGGAGGACAGAGAGCCAAACCAGTATTTCCCTGGAGAAGCATTGGCCTCAGTGCCACAGTGGCTGCCTGCTGGCTGGACTGTCAGCTCAGCATGTGAGGGCATATGGGGGAAAGCCAGGGTCCTGCCTGGGGGTGTGGGAGAGAGTTTGTGATGAGGGGATGTCAGGAGACTTGGAAGAGGGTTGTTGGAAGGCCAGGGTAGGATTACAGGGGACATCAGAGAGCTGGGGTAGCAGGGGGGAGTAGGCAGGGAGGCATGCCTGACCTGGATCCTATGGCAGCACTACCATTACTGCTTTCAAATTAGCTTGCTTGAAATCCTGGGGTACAAAATGAGGGCTGATGAACCTGGGGCCAGAGATGTGTCCCCACTGTCTGCCCTGCCCTATCTGTCAGGGCCCCAGTTCCACAGCAGAATAGGCAGAGGGGCAGATAAGCCAGTGCTGCCTTCAGCTCCTGTGCAAAACCCACCCTTTAGCTCAAACACTGGGGCTGATGGCCACACTCTGAGCTGCTGTCTCTAAGCTGTTGTGTTTAAGTGCAGACACATGTTCTACTCTGCCCATTGCTTCAAGCAGTAGAAACCTCTGGCAAGCAGTTGAGGCAGACATCTGGAGGTGGTGATGTCTTTAACTGCTGTAACGTGATTTGCTAGGGCTGGTCTGGTTTTCGCACCTGTAGAATTCACCCTTGCAATCTCCTCTTCCTTACCCTGAGCACTAAAAGCTGCCTTTTTTTTTTTTTTTGTGTAATGAGAATTTCGTGTAACAACATGGCTCCAGGAACTGCAGCTTTATAAAGAAGAGAAAGTTATGAGAGATCGTATAAAATCATGTTCTATTATATTACATAAAAATTAAGTAATTCCATACTTCAGAGAAAGAGAAAAGCACTTTTATTAGCTGAGAAAACACATATGAAATTTGAGTTTTACATGCAACAGCACACAAGGTGGATAGGAGGGCTGGGACCAGAACAGACCTTTTCTCTTAACACAGAGAGTAAAAAGAGAGTGGCTGAAGATCCTGAGTGTGGAATTCTTCCTCTGCTGGGCAAAGAATTTCATTAAGAATTAGAGCCATTTATTTTCTGCAGTCATTATAGTTGCCTAGAGAAAGAAGACCTTTATATATTTTAGTTTAAAACTAATTGTTCAGTTTTAAAATTGCTAAGAATCCAAGGAGTAAATTTAAGACAGAACGTTTTGAAGAAAACACTGCTAGTCCCAAACTGAACCAAGATTAATCACAGTCTTCTGTGCAATAGAAGGCATTTGAGAATCCATCAAGTTCATGGGAAAGTGATCTTGGAAGAGCAACAAATAAATGCTGTGACCTTTTGACTCTGCTAGCCCTAGAGCTGTGGTAAGTTTGCAGTCAGGCACTTGGTTCCAGACAGGAATTTTCATTGCTGCAGTGAAGTAAATCACCATGAGGAGGAGGCCTCACTGGTCCTGTCTGCATGGGGATATTTTCAGAGGTCTATTTCCCTGTGGATACCCCTCTGTCAGTGACAGCAGAAATGGGAGCCCTGGTCTGCAGTGGTCATTCTGGCTAAATCCCAACAGTATGGGATGAATTTGTCCCCAGGGCAGATTTAGTGAGCAGGCAGAGGGTGCTGTAGTGCCTTACAATGGCATCATCTTGATGTGGCACATGCAGGACACAGTGCAGTTTGCCATTCCTATCCACACTTTTTCCACAGTTCAAAGAAGCTGAATTAATGATGGGAAGTAAAATAACTTTTGGGGAAATTGTTGTTTTTCATGATTATTAATTTAATGATCCTTAGAAACAAATGGTTTTTAAACCTTATGTTAGGGAAAGGGAATTTATCTGTAATTATATTGGCTAATTTGGTGTTTGGTGTTTTTTTTTTTTCGGACTTTGCTTTCTGTAGACTAGGCAGAGCTGTGTCTACCCTCAGCCACAGTTCACATTTCAGCCTTTCCTGGAGCCGTTGGATCTATGTCCTCTTCAGATCTTGCATTCATGAAGTTTGTTACTTATCCCGGAAACCTCCACTCTTCCCTGGTCTGAATTAAAGCTGGTCCAGGAGTTCCCAAGTTATTAGGAAGAAGAGGCAAATCAATACTGCATATTGGGTCTCATTTCCTTAGGAGGAGCACTGATTTTTGTGTAACTATAGAAACTAGTGCTTTAAAGAAATGACCGGCCAGGGCAAGATTTGAGGTAAAATTGAGCATGGAAAATAATGGTTTCTCCTGATTGGCCATCATGTGCCAGGAAATAGAAGGGCTGATTTCCACTGCAACCTCTTAGGGAGGCAGTCCAGCCAGGCTGCATGTTATTTTGTTCTTGATTTCCACCTTCTCCATGTGAGCTCAGTGTGGCACATCTGGGTTGTCACGTGAGGAGAGTAAGAGGAGTTTCTGCTCTGTACATTAATTATCAGGTAATGGAATATGGGGAATGCAGCTTTTCTCAACACTGTAGCTCCTTTTGAGGGACTTTTGCACCAACAAGCCTCTTGCAGTTGTTCACTGATACACCTATATGAGAAGGAGTCTGTAGCAGATGCTCTGCCTTTGTGGTCTGTGTGGGCTCTGTCCTTACCCTCAGTAAAAGACTAGGCATGTCAAAGATGCTGAGATCCATTAAAATTAGTCCTTTCCCTCTAATGTTCGCCAAGCCAGTGCTGCTACTCGGAGAGTCTGGCCTTGTCATGCCTAAAAGGCTGTTGCAGGGCAGTGCCTAGGACTCAGCTTCAGAGTAGTAAAAACCTCTGGAAGAGTACCACAGCCTTTGCTGTTGTCTGCAGAAACCCCCTCTGCTTCCTCAACATACTGCTCAGCATGAACCTGTGAGAAATGTTGAAGAAACAACAGCCATAAACTCACTACTCTGAAATATTTTCTTTTCCTCTTTTCATCCTCTCCCATCTGCTTTTTTGTTGCACTTCTGTTCCTTTGGTGATGATAAAGACCCCCTGTATTCGTTCTGTGGATTTCCTACTCCTCAGGCAGCCAGTGAAAAATACAAATGGCATTCGATGTAAATCAGGAAGATTCTGTTGGGTTTCCCCCCTCCACCGCCCTTTTCACGCTCTAGGCAATCGTATAATGAAGGAGAAGGCAATGCTTGTTACTTAATTTACATTCTTTGGCCTGTGTGGGACAGGAAAAGACTGGTCAGTGTGGCAACGTGTGAATGTCTAAGCCTGGTCTGAGGGCTGATCTCTCATGTATTTAGGCAAAGAAAGGAATGTGCTCCCTGCCTTCCTTCTGCAGATCATCCTCACCTGCCGTGTCCCCTCTTTGTGAGCAGTGATTCATGGGCTCACCAAGAACGCAGCAGCTGCAGATCATCCTGGTTCCAGAAGTGGTGAGGACAACTGCAGTGCTGTCCCACCACCAGCTGAGAGACGCTCCCATAACTGGCCAGAGCAATCATTCAATGAAAGGAGGCTGAGAGCTGTGCCAGGGATTTTCTTGTACAACACACAAGAAAGCCAAACCAGAAGAGCTAGATTGACCTGACCTGTCCCTGTGAAAGGTGGAGTAGAGTCTGGTCCCTCATTGTGTTTTCTGCAATATTTCCTCCTATGCTACTCCTTTCACCAGGACAGAGCGAGTGGAAGCAACAAGCTTGTTCTGCCCCTTGTTTTCCCTGTAGGGTGGCTGCACACAGCCTGATGTTTAGTATTTCTTTCTCAGTGAAGTGGATACAGCTTTTCGCTGGCAGGACTGAGGAAACTGGAAGTGCCTGTGCCACAATTTGTTGCCTGTGTTCTGCTCACTGAAGCTGCTGCCAGCCTTTGTCAGAGCAGATGATATCTTACAATCAAGATGTGACTGCACTATTAGGATTTTTTTCCAAGTCAAAAATTACTCTCCAGTGACAAAAAATTTTTCATCTCTGATCATCCTACTGTGATGGCCACATGGTAGTTCTTCTGCTCCCCCAGAACATCTTCCTTTCTGTAGACAAAGGTCCACCAATTCATTTATTTGACAATTTTTCTCTCTTTTCGAAGCTCCTTAAATTTCCATCACAGGGAAAACATTTAATTACCTTAAGACTGCAGCTTGAGTTTGAGTCTGGTTTGTTGAGGCTTTCAGGCCAGACAACTTTATTAACAACAGTGGCTTCCTTTGCAAATAAATCCTTCTTTTCAGAGAACATCCTTCCTAAACAGTTTCACAGCAGATTATGGACACAAATAACTCATCAGGAAAAGTTAGTGATACTCAGTGCTTGGCAAGCCCTGAGTTATTATCCAGTTAATGCTGCGGCACTGTGCATTTCCAGCTGTGTTGCAGTGGCACGCAGACCTCAGCAGCTGTTGTGGAGCTCATCAAATAGCTATTGAGCATCATCCCTGATTTGTCATAAACCTAAAGGTTCCTCTGGGGAAAGAATGTTATCGCCTGCCACAGCCCGGCTGTACTACAGTGATGCTCCGGCACTGTCGTTATCATAGGTATGCTGCTTGTTTGAATTCCTCCCCTCTCCCCTTTGCCTTCATTATTTTTCCTGTTAGTTGGGAGAGTTGGGATCAGATTATTCATAGCCTTATGCTTCTAACTGAATTGTCTGGAAATGCAGTTTGGTGTATGCTTTAGGGCTACCTGGCTTCACGTCTTCCTGACCAGCTGAGTTTATATTTAAAAAAAATATTTAGATGGCTAACAATACCAAGAGGCATAGACAGAGAATTGGTTTTGTTTTTGTTTTTTCGTTTGTTTGTTTGTTTGTTTTTGTGAACTACTCAGGTACATTGTCCCTAGAAAGAAGAATGGAGTTTTAGGTGTAAGCTGTGGTATGGACAAAAGCTGTGTTTTATGTAGGATTTTAATGTTTTCACTTATTTTGAATAGGATTGAAACCAGAAAACTTCAAAACTGGAAAGGAAATTCTGATGAGGGAGGGACCTTTGTATGGGGTTCACAGATGTACTTTGGTTTGAGAAATGCTTGTCTTCAGATTCATAATACGGAATATGTTGAAGCAAAATCTTTTTTCAGAATATTTTATACTTCTCAAATTTTTCTATGTCTAGTTTTCCCATTTTCAGAACTTTTCCAGTTTTCTTCCTTTTTTTTTTTGCCTTTTAGACACAATTTTAGCAGTATTGATATGATTTTCCAAATTGTTTTGGCTCAAGAACAAAGCTTCCAAAGATTTTTTGACCACTGAAGCCTTACTGCTGCTGAAAACCCTTTTTCAGTACTCATGTGCTTCCTAGAGACTGGAAACATCCAGCCCGTGGTCTGCTGCAGAAGGTGCCTTGCAAATGCAAGAGATCACAGTTATGTTTCTGATCCTGGTGGCCAGATTGTTCTATGCTTCACATGTTTCATGATATTATGTGAACAACAACGAAATTTTTTTTCTTTTAGGATTCTGTGATCGTCTATGCAGGGTCTGAGTTACTGTAATCCTTAATTTCAGAGTCCAGCGTTTTAACTCAGCCAACACCCCTTCAGGCTTGTAGTTTGGAGACACCTCGTTCATGTCACTGTTAAGTAGCCCTTATGTTTGTATGGAAACTTTTTTAAAAGATTCATGGAACTCACTCCTGGCCAAATCACCCCACCTCTGACAACACCTTGACAACAGTATTTTCCCTTCCCTAAGTTTCACTGTAATCACAAGAGATTTGCAGTCACGGGGACACCCAAGTTCTAGTGACAGGTGAAAGCATTTGTGCGTTTTCACAGAGAATTGCTCATTTCATGACTGTACTTCTTGCAAAGCTTGCCAAGTCACCATGACTGGGCTGTGAGTGTCCCGGTGACTGCTCTATAAATAGCCTGGATGGACAGAGACAGTGCAAAAAGCAAACAGAGCACTTGAGCCATAAGGACTTTTGTGTTGGGCCTGCTGGGTTCGTTCAGGTTGTCATTGTGACTGTCACAAACAGGCTGCAAAAAATATTTTCAGCTACTTGAGATAAAATGGACAGAGGTGGAGGCTTTGTGTTGGCTCAAAACAGTGAGTTGCTTTCGGGCCAGAATTATTCTTTCTGCTGCCAGCCCCCTGAAGACTTCTTTGGCCCCAAGGCTCTTGTGTTACAGCTTACATCTTAGTCCCATAAAAGATACACACGATCTGCCTTGTCTTGCTATCAGTCCATCACCGAAAAAATGTTGCTGCAGCTAATGGTGGCTCATATTTGATTTCTATCCAGTGTATTTTGAGGCTGAAAAACCATCCAGCAGGATAGGTGTCTGTCTCAGTGCTGTCCTCTGCCTGTTATTATGTATGTTTGTATTAATGATGAGATATCCTGCGGGGTTAGTCAATTTAAATATTGAAAACAAATGTTCTCCTATTTCTCTGCCTTGGGGCTAGGAGTGATTGTTCCAGCCTCTTCAGTGTATAGGAATCTGCATCTATTGAGGTCTCTCTTCTGCTGTGAGCCCAACATATGAACTCAGTTTGTGAATTCATCTGAGAAATGCTAAAATTGGCACCTAGTTCTGCAAGCACCTATACCAGTAATGTGTCCAATGGTCTAAATACTGCTTTGCTTTGGAATTGCAGTTTTTAGACTTGGCCACTTGGGTCAACATCCTTCTGTGTCTTTATTGTTTACATCTTGATGTTTCAGTGTCACCAGGATACCTTATTATGACCCTGGGATGCAAACAGTCCCTTGCCGAGGGTTTTTTTTTAGTAACTTGGCAACGTTATCTAAAGCAAAGCAGACTCTTGAAATTGGGACGTACTGCAATTCACAGGGACAATGAAAAGCATTTGTGGTACAGAATATTTCGCACATTTGAAACCTCTGTTGCATCAATCTTCCTCAGAAAAGAAGTGGCTGGAGCAACAAGTAAATTTTTACTGTTTAATGTTTCTGATAAAATGAGCATTTGCAAAAAATACACTTAGAAATGGTGTAAGAGTTTCACACAATAGCCCTAACAATGTTTGTAGAACTGTTTATAAATATGTGTTTAGGGAGATATAAAATTGTAGATCATTGACCCAATAAAGGCATAATATAATTTTCTGAGTTGTTTAGGTGTGTCGACTGAATGAGTGTTTAGAATCCGTGCAGCACATGTAGTAAAAATTTGCCTGAAAACCATATTGATTTCAGGTGCAGGGGATGCATTTCGATGCAGAATAGATGAGTTGCTGGATTTATCTGTATTCTAAATTGGGAGCAGGCAGAATTTTCCCAAGGGACCCCTTCTAGTCCTAGTGTGAGCTGGTGCAAGGTAGTGGGAGGCATTGCATACATGATGTATCGAGTGACTGTGAGCTGCAGCTCTTGGGTTCAGTTCATGGTCTGTCCTTTATATACCAACAAGGCATTCTGTGATGGACTCTCTCAAATGGCCTCATTTCTAGCCCTTGACATGAGGGAAAGCTGCTCCCATGACTACACTCAGAGGAGTAGAAGTAGATGTTACTCTTTGGGTTGCTCTTGACATGGATCTAGTGATGAGTTACCAGCACTTTTTGGTGGCTGCATGCTGATTTCAGCATTTGGGGACCACAGAGTTGGGCTATTGCCAGCAGCAGAAGGCTCAGCCCTTGGAGAGCAGTGAGTCAAGGGAGAACCTACATCCCTGGTGAATGGCAGTGAGGAGGGCAGGAGGAAAGCAAGAAAGTGGGGGGCACATTGCTATGAGTTGCAGAAAGACAACAGGAGTTTCACTAAACTGGTAGTCGTCTGGTGATGCACCGTTTATGATTAAGTGCCTCAGTTTGTTGAGATAATTTTTGAACATTTTGTTTCTTCAAGCCAATGTCAAGATCTTTTTGTATCCTCAATCTGGAGCTCATTAAGTGCATGACGCATGGAAAACTCTGTTTGCCTCTTAATATGTAATACTGGGGAAAACAAGCTCTTAACCCCATTTTCTGTTGGACACCTTCTGCATTCCAAATTCAATCAATTTTTTATATGTGCACTGGAGCAATTGTACATGTGTCTCGCTGTGTCTGATGTGGATTTGAAAGTCGCTCTCTGCAAAAATCTCAACTATTCATCGAGAATAAAATACATAAGCACAGTGCTTCATCCACCTGAGATGGCCTGAGAGATGGAAATGCACCCCTTATTGCCGGTGTTACAGATGGGTATTTCTCCAAAGGGAGATATTGAAGGATGCAGTGCATTTAGGATTTTGTTGTTGCCTTGCTTCAAAGTGAGGAGAGAATCAATAATTTGTTAGGCTGTGAGCTGACGGCTTGTCTGGGTGCCAGCTCCAGTGCCCTCCAGGATAAGCTGCCAAAGTGTCTGAGGGAGCAAAGCGGGATGTAAATTCCACAAGTCATTTTCCTGAAACTCTTATGTGGGAAACCTTTAGAAGCCTCTCAGTAAGGACAAAATCCGTCCAGTCTTAATTCTTGTTTGAGCAAAATTCCTTCTGAGGTCAGTAGACCTAATCCTGAAGTCTTATTACTTGTTTACCTTGATGGGATTTCAGTGTGTATTTGGGGGAAGGAGAGGGTCTTGGGAAAGGGTGTGCTGGAAATGCCTTCCTGGGAGGCTGGTAGAAGCCTGCCAGGCTCCTCAGAAATGAATGCACATTTGAAAGGAAGGCTTGCCTCAGTAAGTATCACCTCTGCTCCTAACTTTCTCAGCAGAGCTGGAAAGAGCAGGTGAGGATTCCTCTTTTGTCTGAAGGCTCTTTGGTGCCTGCAGGTGGCCCAGCCCTGTCTCTCAGGGATGATGCAGCTCACATTTCCAAGTATGTGCTTCAAAAGTGTTTTGCATCTGAGACCTTTCTTTTGCATCCTAGAGGAAGAAAGTTCCCCAGGCAACCCCTCCTTGGCTTTTTAATTGTAACACAGTCCATCAAAGTGATAAGTAGCACCAAATACAGCAGCAGATGAGAGCTGGGACATTGGTTTCTCTGATCCTCAAACTGAGAAAGCTCTGGGTTTGGCATGTGGCTCTGGGGAAGGCACTTTTCAGGGGGCTTTGGAGCAAGCCCTGGCTCTGCTTGCCCCATGTACTGTCATAGTGAAACCCCATTAAAGGCCCCTTGTCCCTGCATTGCAAATCATGGCATGCCAACAGTACCCTCAGCAGAGATTTCTCCTGCCTTTTTTCCTCCACTCTTTCTCCCTGCAAATTGAAATCTATCTTCTTTATAATGGGCTTGGCCTTTATTAGCCAAAGATCATACCTCTTTGTTAACTTTCCAGTAGGGCTGCATCAGCTGAGTGAAACACCATTCAGCAGGGCATATGGTATCATAAAAGTCACTGCTGGTGTCACACAGCTGTGTACAATTTTGTTTGGTTTGAGGCTTTTTGCTCTTTAGTAAAGAGATGGAAAACGTTCTTTTCTGCTTTCTGGTGAGTGACTTATAAACAGCCTGTGTGAAATTGGGTCTGGAAAATATAATCAGAAAAAATATATAGGCTGTTGCATTGTTTTTATGAATCCCAGGTCATGGTACAGGGGAGATTCTGTAGTAAGGTTTCATTAAAAGTAAAGGAGGAACACCAAAAGCTCTGCTGCTGATCTGGGGAAAGTAAAACTTCAAGCCAAGTAACACTGAGCCATCTTGTACTTTGTTCCCTGCTGTTTATCTAAAGCGCATTTTTTATATTCAATAGATTTCTACTTCTGGCAGTTTATAATTCAATGAGTTTAAGAGCCTTTGACTAATTAAGAGCAGAGAGATTTTCACCATGCTGCCACAACCCCACCAAAAAATAATTTCCAAGTGTTTTGCTCCTTGGGGGCATATGAGGCCAAAATTGCAAAAAAATAAATGTCCGTGTACATATATCTGTGTGTGTATGTGTATGTGCTCAGATTCTGATTATGCCCATATCTATATTTGGCAAACACCTTTGGAGGGAAGAATGTAGGTACTGTAACAGAGTCTTCTAGGTGCGTCTCTGCTTGGGCTGTAAGTTATTTGTAAATTAATCATGGAAGAAATTTAAGAGGTTTGATCCTACGGGTGCCGAAGCAGATGTGATTGTGTGAGTGCAAGTGCACGCATGCAGAAAGCAACTGTGAGCGATGCCTGTGCTTAAACTGATCAGACAAGTTTTATTACTTCTGTCCATCGATGCTGTTTTGAAATATGGCAGGCTGCTATTAAGGTAGCTCAAAAATGTCTTTCCAAAATGGCTTTTGGGCTCCAGTTCCCACACTCATTTACTTCCTTGATTCACTACAAAATCTGCTCCCCTCAGCATTTGCTGCTCTTGTTCACACAGATGCATTGAAAAATGGATCGTTACCCAGCAGTTTTCTGTAACAAAAGAAGAGGTTTGGTCCAGATCCAGAGAAAGACATACAGTAAAGGATCACAACTGAGGAAATGACTGTATCAAATTGCACGTGAACAGTGAGAAGGTAGAATGCATATGAAAGACAGCTGGGTTAAAAAATTGTATAAATGGAGAGGCAATTCAGTTGAAACTCTCAACTGCATTACCTTACTGGTGTTGGATGGTGCCTGAGTCCACAATAAATCCTGTACACCAAAGCTCAAGATTTGGGAAAACATAAGTTCTTAACTTCATCCCTGCTTGGCAGCATGATCCACTGCCACTCACATCTCTGTGAACCTGATTGCCAACTCTCACAAGGCTTGGGGCAGCACAGAGGCCCCATGGGTTTTTAATTCCATGTATAGGCGTTTGCCACAAGGGAAAAGTCTGGTCTGGACCAGCAAATGTATCCTGAGTATGAGTGATGCAAAATGAAAACAGTCAGGGAAAGAAGGATTTGTTGATGGGAGTTAACAAAACACCACTCATTTTAGTGAAGGTTGAGAAACAACCTTCTTGGGATAAGATAACTTACAACTGCCTTATTATGCTGTTGCTAAGATCACACCTGTAGGATCATGCACCAAGATCAAGCTCTTAGCTTCAGAAACCAGACTCCAAAGGAAGACTGCAACATTAAAGGAGTGGGATGAGTTTAGCCAGTTTCATCTAGAGAAATGCTTAATGGCAGGATGATCATCTTAAGGGTCATTTAATACCAGGAAAAGGAAATGACACATAACACAAGTAGTAACGCAAAGAACAATGAATTCAATTTAATAAAGGGCAAATTCAAATTGGAAATGAGGCTAAACTTTTAGATGGTTGAGGGCAGGCAGAAAGCAAAATCATTTGCTTAATGAGGTAGTTATGACAAACTAGGTAGAAATATTCTGTTTTCCAAAATCAGCAAGTGTAAAGTTCAATTTTTCTTGCCTGATGCAGTGGGTTCAGCTGGGGAGTCCAGGGGTGTTCTGTCAGCCTTGTCCATCATGACCATTAGTTGCATTAATAATCCATATTTTAATAAAGGCACTACAGTAGCATTGGTACATGTTGAGAATCCTTGCTTCTCTAACAGTGAAGAAAGAAATTGGATTTTTTTTTGGTGGTTTCGCAGTATGAAACAAGAAGTTAAGTGTGCTGTGGTTGTATGAGGTGAGATTTATGTGAGACCACATGGAGTTTTACAGCCTCGTGGCTTCTGTGTCTGGTCAGAACTGTGTTATAGGAAGGCTGAGGGGATTTTTCCTGTGGTTGCAGGGGACTTGGGTGCTTTACTCTTCACTGCGTTGCAGAGACAACTGGACACCCCACAGGCACCTGCTGAAAATCCTACTTTTGTATGTTGTTCTTACTGTTTCCTTGAAGCAGAGCTGACCCGATGGCTGTTGGTAACACCATGGTTGATCTTAATTCACCTGCAGGGCTTGCTGCTCCCGGTGGGCTCTTAGTCTTGTGCCTGCTTACAGCAGTTTTTAGGAGTGTGTACGAAAACAGCCTTGTATCTGTATTGCCAGGAAGGCTTTGTGAGAGAAAGGACTACAAATGCACACTGCCTGAACCTCACATCTCAGTAAAAGTGGATCAAATGTATTTCCAGTGCAAATTTACTGAAATTGGTGAACAATGCAAAAACTAATACCGATATTTAAGTCAGTGACTCTAATATGATGAAGATGAATGATTAACAAAATGGTTTATCTCTTTATGGCAAAAATATACAGTTGGTAGTTCTTGCTCTATTTTAAATATATTGACATGCACAAAGTGCCTAATTAATGAGCTTTCATAGGGATCCCAGTTAACAGTTAATGATTGCCAGCTGATGAGTTTTGCTGTTTGAAAATGAAATGGTAGCATTTGGTGCATGGAAATGGCTCATGTTGTCCAAACTAGCTGATTATTACTGTGTTTAAGTAACAGAATTCTCATAAGGATTTGAGCTGCTCAAAATGTAATGCAATTTTTCCAGGACTTTGATAATCATCAGGAAATGAATGTAAAACTGTGATCTCATGTAATTTGGAAAGTTAATGGAATAATCTGATGGGCAGAGCTTGCTAAGGATCTAACTGCACACTGGAAAAGAAAAGTCTTTAGGCATTGGTCTCTGTCAGCAGCAATGCAAGTGGAGAAGACAGTAGATTTTATTCCATAATTAACTGAGATGAAAATGGGTGGTGACCCAAAGAGAAATAAGGTAGTGTTGCTTTTAGCGAGGAAAATAGGTCAACCTAAATGCTAGCATTGGTTGTTACATGCTACTATGGATGCATATGTTGGAGAGCTTGTTGGAAAATTAATTTATTTCTGTGAAAACATTGCTTTATAGAAATCTTTCTTTATGCTTTGAGATTTTCATTGGAGAAGTGGAAAATGAATATTTTCCATCTACCAGAAAGTTTCAGATGGAAACCTGGTTTCTGGTCAAGTTTCTTTACCCAGTTCAAACACATAAATGCTTGCAGGAAACATCTTTACTGGTGTGGATGTTGTTTCCCCTGCAGTAGAAATGAGTCCATTTTTGCAGTCTGTTCTATCTTGGTTCTGTAACATCCTCTACTGGATGTACAGGCTGCCTTAGCTGCTAACTCCTTATTCCAGTTGTGAGATTCTAAGTTTTGGCTTCAAGGTTTTTGTTCCAGTCATAACTTTGTAAGGTGCTTGGAGGGCTTTTCATACCAGTTGCTCTCAGATCCTCTCTACTCTTTGCAGGTGAGCTGAAAATTAGTAATAAAGTTTGTGGTGTTCAGTGAAAGCAAAGGCAGCAGTTGCACTGGCAGTAAATGTCAAAGAAAGAAACTGTAAAGGCTGAGGAAAGTAATTGCAAATTACCAAGAGTAATCTCAGTGCAAGAGATTTTGCTGCAGTAACTCCATCTTTTGAGCTGGGAACAGAGAACAACGGGCACAGATTTAATCCACCCCTCCTGTGAGTCATTGAAGTTGTTGAATAGTAACCTATAAAGGTTATACTAGTAGTGTTCCCAGACCGTAGGAAAGGTAACACTCTCTACATGTTTTTTGTTGGAATATTTTTTGGACCTATATAGCACATGATCAGTGTTCATCAACTAATATGTGGCATGTACTGGGTTCAGCTGTGTAACTGATTTAGGCTTTAGTCTTTTATGCTGAGGCAGTGGGTTTTTCCTTAGGATGCAGATGCCAGCTGGTCTTCCCCTAGAAGATCTCATCTTTATCCCTGTGTAAAACGGGACATGCTTTGTGGCATGAGAAAACTCTTTCCTGTGTTGTTAAACTAAGGACATATTTGCAGTATCTTCCCTCTTTTAAGTAGATGTCAGTCACATTTTTTTGGTGAGATACCATAGACTAAATCCTGACTCTACTCTGGATCTGAAGTGAACAGAGTAGTTCATCACCAAGGGAAAACAAGCCTTCTTTATAACTGTTTCTCTTCATTTTACCTTTTCTTGTCGGTGTCTGGCAGATTCTCCATCCTTTATGCCATTCCTCTTCAGCTCGCTAATGGAGCCATCATTACCTCTGCATACAGGGGCAGGCTTGGGGATTTCATTACTTCCCTGAAGTTTCGTTCACTCTTTCTTGGGTTTTCTTTGTAATTGATGTTGTTTATAGTTGAAAAAAGATGCGCTCTGCTCTGAGTCTCATCTTTGCTTATTTCTTAGTACTTGTAATTACTACGTGACTACACTGACCCGAAGCAGTGCTGTAACTGTGCTGGCATGTGTATCTCATTTTTATAAGTTTACTTGTAGTGTTTAGAACAATCTGAGGAGATTTATAACTGCTTGTTTTGTAATACAGCCACAAAGAATTAAGTAAAGGCTATATAAGTAATCTCTCTTTTCCTCTAGCCAAAGAAACACTGTCATGTTTTCATATATCAACTTATTTACAGTCAGACTTTGACCTCTCTCTGCATTTGATAGGCATATATAAGTGCTGCGTCTGAGCAGTTCACAGAGGGATTTGGCACTTTGATTTTTAAATGCAGTGCCAAACATGGAGAGAACAGTGTAGTTTGATTAGAACAAAGCCCATGGAATGATGAGAGGTACATTTTCAGCAAAAGTTACTATAAGAAGAACGATGACTTAGGAAACCATTGCAATTAAAATTGTGACAGGGTTGATACTGGAGAGGGAAAACTGCAAGCTTTTGATATTTGCCAGCTAGGCAGAAACTTGGAAAATATGTGTTTTCTGAGAACAGAGATATAGAGGAAAGATGGCTTATGTTTAAGGCTCTACACAGGACTCAGAAAATTGAGTTCAGTTCCTTTTCTGGCTGCCTCGCAGGATGCCTCTGTAGTCTTGGGGACAATTACAAAGTTTCACCATATGTTTATGCTGCATCTAGTGATCTGGAGCCCTCATTTTAGTTGAGCTTCACGAAATTCTAGCCTACCAAGTAATATTTACTCACTTGTGTATACCAGTAAGTAAAAGCAAATGGTCTTTGGAAAAATTAAACGGAGTCACGTTTACACTGAATAGGGATTCTGTGTCCTGGTCAGTGATGGATGAAAAGCAGGGCCTTCAGAAATGATGATTATATCAGACTCAGTGCTCAGACCAAGTATGGGATCATTTAAATTGTTTAAAAAAATGTTGTGAGGAAGGAGAAGGGTGAAAAGGAGGTGATGCTTACCATGAGGGCTATGAGCTATTTTGCCAGGATCTTTGTCACATAACTGAGGAAAGAGGAAGGACGTGGCAGAAGCAGAGGGAGCCTTCCTCAAAGAGGACTTTATAACATCATTTTTATATCAGCCAAATGCAGACACATTTATTTTTTAATGGAGGAAAAAAATGCCTTTTTTTTTTTTTACAGATAAATCATCCCCAAACAAGCTTATGAGAAAAATAGAAGGAAGAAGGCCAAAGAGGCATGCCAGAGAAGGAAGTTTGCAGAGTGCAAGGGGTTCAGAGAAGGCTGCAGTGGGACTGCCTCTGAGAGGGAGCGTTTGCATCACCAATTCTTGACGGGTTTACCTTCTGGGACTCCAACCCTGGACTGCTGCTGGGACATTTGTCTTGGACTTGTCCTCCGGACTGGTGAGTTAGTGATGGAATGACACACATCTCTGTTGTGCTGAAACACAGTATTTTCAGATTGCTCAGTGTGAGGGGTTTTGGTCTCTGATCATTCTGTCTCCCGCTCCAATGATGAGAGGATATGTCAAGTAGTTAAAGCATAATTCTGAGAGGTGGAAGACTTAGCCACTGTTTCTGAGGCTGCCACAGCCTATTTGTGATTTTGTAGAAGGCAAAGAATGACAGATATTAGAGGTAGCATTTTCCAGTGGCTCAGGACTCTCCTAACTCTGCTGTCATTGGACTCAGTGGGACTTTCTCCCTTAACTTTGTTGGGAACAAGGACCTTATATTTCACACTGTGAAGTAAGTAGATGTCCCTGATCATTCGGATATATAAAATGTGTGCCTGCTGCAGTGCAGGGAATTGATGCAACTTTTCAGATGCTGTTTAGTGGGCAGTGAAAGCACAGCTAACTAAAAAGGTAGGTCACTGCTGCAGGCCCTGATTATACCAATTCAAATCGAAAATAGTGTTGGTATGTTTCACCAAAGTTTATTGTTACACAAATACCTACTACTTCACAATCACTGTGTAGGTAGATGGGATGTAGTGTAAGCAGGAGAATGGTGAGTGAAAATTGATTAGTTTCATCCTAGAATATATCCCAGACTAAGTAAACAGCATTTTCTGCCATAGCATTACAAGAAGATACTATTTATAGTTGGTGCTCATTTTGTACTGTCTGAAACTAGGAAAAGTTTCCACTTGGAAAGGTTGTAGTTTCTCTCTGGAAAGTAGAAAGGCATTTTTAAGTTCCTTATTGGAAATTAATTTTTTATTTTGACAGAAATATGAAATGTTTCCCTTCAATTTTGTAGAATGATGGACCCAACACAGAGTTTTTCAGAATAACCGATCTCATCCCATAGTGTTGATTCATTTCCCTTTGGACTGTCTGGCAAAAAGATGTGGGTCCACAAAATGATTTTCCAGGAGAAGGGGCAGTATTGATCCTGCATACAGTTCCCAAGCTTGGAGTCCTCTGGAAGAGAGGAGGGGCAAAGGAGGCTGCAGGAAACAATCAAGTAGTGCCATTAACAGAGAACGATCTGCAGAGAGGCATTCAGTAAACCACAGAAATCCCAGATACACTGTTCCTTTGAAGACTGGTATACTGAGCATTGATTTGGTCATCTGACAAAGGAGAATGGGGTCATATGGCCTAATCCTGCTGCTGGACAAAAATACACATCCAAGGGGACTGAGTGCCACAGTCCCTAGAGAAAGAAGGAATAGTCATGTGCTCCTTATGCACTAGAGGCTTACTCAGTCAAGTCCCTCCTGTGCCCTGGGCAGTGTAGAGACAGAGAAATGTTATCTTATTGGGAACTGTTTGACTGTTTATCAGGGATCCTAGGAGCCTTGTGAGTTTGATCTTAAAGTCTGCTTGGACTTGCAGTACTTTGGTTCGTGGCATGGCTGCTGCAAGCTTGGGGTTGCTGGCCTGGAGCCGTGAATGCTGTAAAAACACCAGCCCTGTTTCTGTGGTGTCCTGCAGGGTGAACTGGCAGGGAGCAGGGCAGAGTGCTGACACAGACCAGCAAGACAATCTTCATCCCCTCACATCTCTTTTTTGATAGACCTGGCAAATCCAGAAGACTGAACGTGTCAATGTCAACAAATCAAGCTTTCATGTCAGAAGAGAGTTGTGGTGGAAATTTCCTGGGCAGATCTACTGACTGCACCCTGAGTCTGGCTTAGAAACAATGCAAGAGGTGAACTTGGCTCAGTGGGTTTTACTTCTTTGATCTTCATTGTCCAGAATCGTGCATAGCAGCTGTACTTTTTGGAGGAAGAATAGGCATTTTCTTTGACTAAAGATGTTTGCAGTCATTTCCTGTATCTCCTTGAATTCTTTTCATACTCATATTCATGTTTGTAATGCTAACGAGAAGCATAACTATATGTTGAAAAGATCCTCAGTCCCTTAAAATAACTGTTGGAATTGCCAAAGACAAAAAAAAAATGTAATGAACTAAATCTCCCTCTGAATTTTTGACTCATCCAATCACCTAAATTAATAAATGCTAAAAAAACCCGTGCAGCTTGGTGTGGCCCTCCAGGGCACTCTGGCTCCATGACTTATGTTGCCTTGCCTAGGTATCCAGATGTGCTGTGGTGAGGGATTATGCTCTGTCCTCAGATGCCTGCCACACTTGCACTGTGTAATCAGACTGAATTCACGATGAATGTCACCTACAAGAGAAAACTCTTTCCAAGCATCTGTAGACCTAGTTTAAGCCTTTTAGGATCAAATTTTCATCTCCTATATAAATTCACTGGAAGGAAGAGTGTATCTTTCATACCTCTTGAAAGTAGAATCAAGAGCTGAGTGTTGTATTCAAGTATCCCTGGCCCTGCTTCCATGACCTACCATGCATATGTTCATGCTTCTCGTGATGGCCTTAAATTAGTAGTCATGGATGGCTATGTGTGGACTAGGCAGGAATGAAAATAATTCCTAACTCCAGGGTGTTCTTGCATTCAGTGAGGACTTAGTGTTTGGGAGGCACCAGCCCATAAGTTGGGGTTTCCCCCTTCCCCCAGCTGTGCCACTGGCTTGCTGTAAAATCCTTCGCAAATCACTCGTCTCTGGAGGTTCAGTTTTATTTTGTACAGCAGGAACAATGATTCCTTTCAGCTCTGCCTCCACAATGGTGACTGCACGGGGCTAACAAGCAGTAATGCAGCCTTCAGGGAGCGCCAGCACTGGAGCTGCTCTAGAGAGTGTTTTGTAGTGGGAGAAGAATGGATCCTTAAAATATTTAATCAACAATCTCTGGTTACAAATACTCTCACTTCTGTATTAAATACTTTTAGGGATGTAGGGCTTTATTGTGTTCTTCTCTCTTTTGTTTATCTGATGTTCTCATCAAGAGGAGCTTCACTTTAGACCATGATAAAGCACTTCAACCACGCTTTTACTGACTATAGTTGTTAGGAAATCTTCTGCATACTTTTTTTTTTGATAGTGACCCCATTCTCACTTTCTGAACTGTCTTGACTTTTTTTAAAGGGAAGCAATAATGAATTTCCATATGAGCTATACCTTGTAAAAAGATTATCTCCATTTGCTCTTTTTAGAAAGTTTTCAGAAGGGAAGGCACTGTCCCAATGCACAGAAGCAATTTTTCTTTTCAATGGATCCTGTGACTCAAATCTAAACCTTTGGTCTCAGAGGAACACTTTTCAAATGTTTACTTACTGCTTGATTCCTGATAGGCAGTCTGGAAGAAAAAAAAACAGATGAGGTGTTACTCCTGAAAGTTATACTGCTTTATATTGTTTGAAAGGCAGAGATTGAACTGATTTGTCTAGCAGCTTGCCTTGTCTCAGCTGGGGAAAAGAGTTCCTTTGTAGCTCAGGCTTTTATCAACAGTCCAGTAAAAGTGTTTTATATATATATACATAAAAAAAAAATCATACAACATATAAAGCCTTTTATCTTGATGACTCCAAACTAGTTGACAAATTTGTCAAGTAATTTGTCAACCACTTTCCTCAAAAATGATCTCTTACTCCAGAAGGATATCACAGAGGTAGTTCTATGTTAGGTGAAATTATTCTTGCTACTAACAGCTTTTAAAGTAACAATCAGACTTGTAGCACATAAATTGCACAATTTTAATCTAAGAATTTTAGAAATGTTCTCCTAGTCCTCTAAGTGGATTTAATTAAACATGAAGCCACCTTCTTGTTCTAGCAAGGTCAGGGGGGAGCTGGTGCACAGGGTGTGCTGGGCAGGGGAGAAGCAACACCATGTGTGTACTGTGGGTAACCAGGGGGAAAAAAAGATAAATAATCATACAACGTTATGACAGTCATTTGGTGAAAAATTCCCGTTCTGCAGCACAGCTGGTCTTGTACTGTTGTGTATGGGCACAGATTGTTGTGCATGAACTGATGGGGATGTCTGCTCCTCTCTGGTACCTCTGTATCCATCTCAGCCTTGGAGAGGTGCCGAGGTGACAAGAGTGAGTTGTCTTCCAGGCACCAGTAAAGTTCCTCACAGCAATTTGCCCTTTACCTCATTGGTGACACCGTGAACTTCCATGGCCACTGTTTCCATGTCAGCCTTATATATGAGCAGCATTTGCCTCTTCTGAAAGGACTCTGGATACACATCTCACATCCATACACGCTCTGCATCTGTAAAGCTTCATCAGAGGACCCTCTTGGCTCCTGAACCTTTCCCTTGTGCAAGTCTCTGGCTACCCCTGGAGCAAACCCATTGCAAGGTGACTGAGGGTTTCGTGATGGGATCCACATCATGAGTGTGTTAATGGAGTCAAATGCTATTTATTGGCTTCAGTGCCTTTCACTGCACCCTTGGCGCATTTTTGCTTCCTGTATGAAACTTGGCCGAAGGAGTCAGAACTGCAAGACATCATCCCAAATTCCAGCTGGGATGCGTAACTTGGCTACATGACACTCTCCCCGCTTTGCCCCCCCTTAACTACTTCCCATGTTAAATACTTTCTCAGGACTCAAAGGAGAAGGGGTAAATAATCTTCAGGCCAATGATTCTGATAAATAGAAAGATTGCAGAAATAAATTAGCAATGATTAATAGTAAGAAATTGTCACTTGTCTCACTTGCCTGGAAGTTGTAGCTTGCTGAAATGACAGCCATGCTGTTGGGGAGTTGGGATGCAGAGGGTGAATGATGGGGGTAGGGATTTATTTTATATATATTTTCAAATGGGGAAAAAAAAGTGTGATTTATTTTCTTTTGCTGCAGCCTGCTCCAAATTTTTAGTTTTACATTAATAGCTGTGGGAACAGCAGTTCTTACTGCCATATACTTTAGCTATTAGCACTGTGTCTGGTTTGACAGTACATCTCTCAATTTATTTTTTTATTCCCTTGTGATCATAAAATATGTATCAGCCTTCCTTTTTAATCTCCTTTGGCATGTCCAGCTAGTTAATTTGTGTCCTTCCTTCTTTTGAATCTGATTTTTCTAACAACATATACTTAATCAGAAAAAACCAAACCAACTGGCTATTGAAACATCTTTTTTTAAAAAAAAAAATAAAAATTTGATTAAATTCATATTTAATGGAATGATTTCTCCAGGAGCCCCTAACAGCTTTCTACCCTAAATGTTTACTTCCCTGATATTTTAATTGCTGTAATAATCAGCATTCTGAATACGAGGTCTTTCCCCCAGCTCAGTAAATCCATACTGGCTGAGTAAAGCATGTCTGTGATTTATGTGCAGATAAACAGCTTTGGATCCTGTCCAATCACTTCATCAGTTTTAATTCGGCTGCCTAATCAGTAGCAAACAGGAGGGTTGTTTTTTGTTGGTTTTTTTTTTTGCTTTGTTTTGCTTTTAACAGGGTGTGTGTGAGGGGGTGTTAATACAGGGTTTGGCATGTTCCCCAGAATGGCACAGATAGCTCCCCATTTCTCATCATCTTCGTGTCAAAGTCAGCCCTGACTTTCTGAGAGAGTTTATAAGAAGGGGATGAGATGCCAAGCCCTGCCTTTGGGCTTTCGTTGGTATCTAAGGAACCAGGCAGATATGCAGTCTGAACAGCGAGTCTGCTCTTATCTCATGGTTTACAAAGGACATCCCTCAGATGCCTGAGAAAAGTGGAAGGGCTCATACAGAAGCAGATTTTGTTTGCTGTGTGTGTTCAGGGGTTGATGCCTTCAAAATCTTTTCCAGAGCAATTGTTACTGCTGTTGCCATTTCTTAATAGGCAAAGTGGCTTTGAAGGTGTCTGGGAAGGGGCAGTGACTGGTGCCTGTGGGGTGCAGCCCTGCAGGGTGGGACAGTGCAGCCCACCCTCACCTTTGCACCTCCAGCCTGCCATGTGCTGTTACCTGTCAGCTCTGTACTCCTTCCTGTAAAAGCCAGGGGTGTCCAGATGACTCCAGACTGAGGCTCTTCTAGCTTAAGGGCTCATGACCACAGTTCCTGACCTCATTTTTGTCTACACTAACCCGAGCAAATTCCTGTTAAGGTTAAAACATTGGACCATTTACATTATCATCTATTAGTGCCATGTGTCCAGAGGTGAAGCATTCTCTGATTTATAAGCAGCCTCTGAAGGATTACAGAGAGCAACCCCATTTTGGTCATCAGATCTAGGGCAAGCAATACCATCTGTAATAACAAAGCTTACCTAAAGAGCTTAGCATGATTTGAGTAGTAAACCATGTCTGTGTATCTCTGAACCTTGTCAGAAATCCTGGCTGCCCCTCATTTCAGCGTGTAACAGTGCCTGGCCACTTCCTTTCTGCTGGGAAACTGCAAGAGGTATTAGTAGCCATTCTTGTGTGTCTGTTTATTCCTGTTTCATAGCAGCACTTGCTATGCAGGCAAGCAGCAGGCTTGGGAAGGTTGTACTAGGCTGAGTGGCCACCACTGGACTGTTAAGGAGGCAGGTTAATTGGGAAGGACAAGACGGTGGCACTGCACCTTCTTAGGGGTTTACATCATAACCC
Source organism: Campylorhamphus procurvoides (assembly GCA_013396655.1). Taxonomy (NCBI): domain Eukaryota; kingdom Metazoa; phylum Chordata; class Aves; order Passeriformes; family Dendrocolaptidae; genus Campylorhamphus; species Campylorhamphus procurvoides. Next base: position 1,357,004 of record WBMV01002074.1, read on the forward strand.
AGATAACACATGGCACCTTTTTTGCATGTCAGGTTAAACTTTCCCAGCTCTGTGTTTTACTCTTACCAAGAATCTCAACCAGAGCTGCTAAATTCAAACTTTTTGGCTCAGCCTTAATTCTTTGCACACACCCATAGCTGTAGGGGCTTTAAATAGACTTTTGAATCATCATGAAATTCAGAGAATTAGGCTGGGCTGGAGGGAAGGGCAGTGGACTGGGCTTGTGGCATTTTGGGTGCAGATGTGGGTATCCCAAGGGATCATGGGCGAGGTGTTTAATCCATCTGCTGTGTTGGATTTCTTATAGCTTGCAAAAGGGCAGTAACACCTCCCTGTCTTAGACTGGCAATGAAGAGAGAGTAAAAGCCATTACTGAAGAGAAGACATTTAGGCCCTGTGATAGTTATGGTACAGCTCCACTCCGCTACAACACTCACTGGGCTTTTTGTGTGCAGTCCTTGGAAGATTTTTCAAAAATGACTGTGACCATTTTTATACTTCTCTTGTGCATGGTCAGAGGAAGGCAGTATGGCTTGTCCAGGGCTGGGGAGCAGTGACAAGGTGGCAATCATGCCCCTGCCAGCAGGTCCCACTTAGCAGAGCTCAGCTGGCAGCTCTGGAGATGCAGGCATAGCTTGGGGAGAGTGGAGATGCCACTTTCTCCTGCTCTGCAGAGGATGTAAGCCAGCTATTGCACTAGTCCCAGACTTCTTGCCCCAGGATGGGCAGTTTTTCCTTTTAATTTTGGAATTCTCTGGTTTTGACTAAGACAGCTTGGATTTGAAGGTGTGTGTAGAGAGGGAAGTATGGCCATTACACTATGTTATTTATATTATCCTTCTTTTTAATGGGTGACAGCAATGTGGAGGGATTACTAGGTTTGGGACTCTCCTGGCTTTGACTAAGCACAGTCTACAGGTTTGGTTCTCTTAACTTCAACAGGAGCTCTGAGTATTTCTCTTAAAATTAGTGTGAAATGAATTTCCAGTATCGTGAAAGATGAGGATTATCCCATCTGTCTATCTGCTGCTTTATTGGAGAGATTGGAAAGGTTTCATATTGTAACCAGAGAGGGAATTCAAACATCTGAGAAGAAATTTCAAGAGAAGACTCAGTTTCTTGCAGATCAAAAGGTGAGTTTAGGGAATCCTCTATTCTCTGGCCAAAAGGGAGCTATTATGTTTAGACAGGTAGTGTGTAGACCAAAATCTTTCTGGTGATGGAACCTAGAGTTTGTGCTTACCAGTGGATCACTTTTTAGAAAAGACTATTATCTTGTCCTGGAGGTTTGAACTAACAGATGCATCTTCTTTTCTTATAAGCTGCTATGCTGGTCTCTGAGCTGCCTTCTGGGATATCACTGTGACCATTTTAAAGAGTAGGAGTCAGCTGGCAGTAAAAGCTGAGTCCTTTTGTGCTCCTTGGTGGTTCCACCTTCAGGATTCAGCCTTGTCAGAACAGCTGCAGAAATTTTCACATCTTCATGTCTTTTCTCTGATTTCTTCCATGAGGAAAGACTGATAGGAGAAGGAAGGAAGAAAATGTGAGAGTTCATATGTGTGTTAGTCTTAATATGTTGAAAGACAGGACTGTGAGAGCCTTTTCAGAGTTATGGAAATGTGATGAATGAGGCTTCTTGAAGAAAACAATTGCTTCAGTTCTCTCAGTGAACTGTGTGACTGATTTCTCTGTTTCTGCAGTTTGGGTTTTTTCAGATGGTGCTGCATTTATTATGGCTTTTCTTTAATATTGTTTTTTTCAATTTTCCCTTTTCTCTCTCTTTCCCTTTTTCCCTTTTCCTGATTCACACAATATAGAAACCATTGTTCAAAAAAAGAATTACCAGAGTGGTAAAAGATCTGCATATGGCTAAAGTCTGATGGCGGGTTACTGAGTGCAGCACCTTAACCTACAAAAGCCCTCTGACAGACAGGAGTTTCAACAGGCCAGATACCAGTTTCCCTGGGAAAAAAAAAAAAAAAAGTTTTGTCTTTTTTGTATCTCTATTCCTTGCCTATGATGTAGAGTTAACAGCATGTGCTCCTTCTCAGGAACACAGTGAGGAAAAACCCATCTGGTTTGTGAATGCTCAGACATTGCTCTAATGGAAGCCATGTAAATAACTAGATAAATTATTTCAGTGAGATTGTCTGTCGAGTATAATAGGTAGCAGGGTCAGAATCTCTTCACAATGATTCATTTCTTTCTGGCTGAGTGGGATTTGTGTTCACAAGCCATTGTACAGAAGCAGCCTCTGATTTTTGCTGTCTCTGTCTTTTCCCTGCCTACACTTTGAGCTCCTTGATCACTTGCTGGTGGGCTCCAGGGAGCAGAGACTACCACGGCCAATGCCTGCACCATGCTTAGTGCAAAGAGTTCAGGCACAGGGTGGGCTCTGTAGTGCTGCCATAAGACAAAACTAAAGGATAAATTATTAGAAAGTACTCTAGAATTTGTTATAATTTGTCATAATTTTTGCCTCTTTCCTTTCATGAGGTTGTGGTAGAATTGTGGGTTTTAATTGTGGGATAAGACATAAGGGTGAAAATAATGAAAATAACCTTTCAGATGTGGGTTTCTGGAGCAAATTTGTTCATTCTGAGCTTTGCTTTTGGTGTTTCAAAGAGGGGGGATATGGGTTCACAGCTGGTGTGCTAGCTCTCTGCCCTTCAGGCTTCCTGGGAGGCCAGGGGCAGATCCTGTAGGCTGCATTTACAGGTCTTCATCGGGCTGCAGCTCCTGGAGGGACCTGGACACTTGGAATAGGTCTTCACTAACCTGAGTACCTCTGTCAGTGTCTTTGCTGTCAGAATGGAAGGTGCAATGAGCTCAGGTGGGGGTGAATGCTGAGGCAGGGTGATGGGTGGCAGGGAGGGGAATGTCCCGAAACAGAGCACTGCAGTGAGGAATGAGATGTGTGTTCACAGCCCACATTTCTCACTGGTGCAAATCTCCCACTTGGAAACTGGGACAAGAGTGGTTCCTCATTTCTTCCATGAGGATGAAGCATTCAGGATTATGAAAAGTACACACAGGGCTGCACAATTTCTGAGTTAGATTGATTGTGTTAAAATACTTATTTTTTTCTGCAAACAGTCACTGCTAGCATATATGTAGGCCAGGATTTTTTCAGAAAGCAAATGATTGCAGCTGAAGCAAGTTTTGAGGGAACCTTCAGATGAGCATGAAGGAAAAATTTTCCACTGCTTTGTAGTTAAATAATATTTTCATTACATTTCATTTCCAAATAATGTCTGAATTCTTCCCCATCAGATAGAAGACGTAGTTAGAAATATCCATTGAAGACTTGTTTTCTGATATTTCCACAGGTCACTAAGGATTTTCCCTGGAGCGTGACTTCGAATATGACACTTCAGTAATGCAGAAGCTGTAAGTAAATAATATCATGTTTGCAACTCATCTTTGAGTGCTGTGTTTACACTCTTTCCAGAGCTTTGCTAGAACTCATTTTTGCTAGACTTTATCTACCTTGCTATAAGCTTGCAAGGAGGTGACTGGAAGATGACATGATTTTAAAGTGAATTGTGCCATTTTAGACGCTTTGCTTTATTAGCTTCTTGTTTAATTTAAGAACTCCAATAATAGTTGCTTAGTCTGCAGGAAGAAACCCCAAGACATCTGTCAGTATTGCAGGCTATGCCACAAGCAGACAAAAATAAAAATACCTCATTAGCGTAGATTATCAGTGAATAAAATGCAATGACACATTACCAAAAGCTGGCATGCAAATTGGCACAGAACAAAGGCCAAGAGCCTTACTTTGCATGTGATATCTCTAATTAAAAAGGCCTCCTAGAAGCTGAACAAATGAACCAAGGGACTGCTGACCTGATCACGTATTTGTTGGCCTTTGGTAGCTTCATGTCAGAGTTCAGTATCTGAGGGGTCTTGTCACAGAGGTAAGCTTTTTGCAATTCCTTGTTGTGAATGCTTGAAAAAAATACAGTTTCCTTCTCTTCCTCAACTTTTCCATCTGTTTCTGAGGTGAATTAGTTAGCTGCTAATTTTGGTATCTCTTTTCTGAATTCTGCCTTGTTTTTCCTAATCAATTCTCTTAGATCTGCTCAGTCTCCATTTAATTCAGTCAGCTACTCAACAGCCAAACCTTTTGTAATAAAGAGAGTGCTAATTTTTCTGTTTATTTCAATTGCCTTTCACCAGGTGTTATCATATAACTCAATCATCCAGAATGGGAATTTGTAATTTAATCAATAAAAGAGGCCATTTTTCTCAAGGAGATCAAAAGAGAAAGAGCTCAAGGAAAATGCACAGTGAAAGGAAGGTGAAGAACCAAAAAGAGTGTTAGGAACTGTAGTTTGCACTTAATAGCTGCACATCCTGGTGGGTCTCTCTGCCTGGAAAGTAGCAAGCAAAAGAGATATCCCTATTTTAGAGATATTAGATAAAATTATTTCATCTGTGCAGTTATCTTGCAAAATCTAGAGGGAAAATCATAGATGTTACTCAAGTTGCTGTGACAAGCACCTTGTGTCAAGTCTGGGTGTTGGCAACCCTGTACATGAGCAATATTGTTCATACAAGCAGTTTGATCTCAGGAAAGACACCAACAGAAGAAACTGCTGTGTGAGATCCTCCATCCTTTCTGTTCACAGGCCCTTTTATTGTGTTTCTCTTGCTTTGGACAAGGGCAGAGGAGGGAGCAGCTGTGGCATCAGGCCTGGGTTAATGCAATCACTGAGGAGCTCAAAGCTTTGAGCACAGGGCTCTCCCTGCCCTCAGCAGAAGGTTTCACATCCATGGTCTGTGAACCTGATTTGTCTCTGCCTCTGGGTTTGCTTCCACTGCTTCTGCTGCCCCAAAGGAGGGGTTGGTGCTGTGCTGGCTTGGTAGGAGGAAGGGATGGCTGTTCATTGCTAGCACTGAGAGCTCTCCTGGTTTCCTGTCCTGGCCCATCTGAGACATGCACTATCTGGAAGAGCATCTCTGCAAAAGTTCTGCCTTTTGCCCCAGGGATGAGGTTTATTTGACGTTCAGCCTCTGGAAAGCAACTTGCCCTTTTTACACAGCCAAGCAGCTTTGAGCACAGCCTGGGGGGGAGGTTGAATGCCTCACTAGAGAAGCACTTGTGCTGGGTCACATCTGGGAGTCTGTCCTTGGCTTCTTGGCTTCACAGTGAGATTGTCTGGACAGTTCTCAAATATCAGGCCACTGAAGAGTCAGCCGTGGTTTTGCTGATAAATTCCTTCTAAGTATCATGGTCTCAACTTGGCAAGGGCCACAAAACTCAGGAGGAAGGGTATCAAGTTATTCATTCAGAAAATGTTAATGTTTAAAATTACAGTAAATTGTCTGGTATTTAAGGGATATCAAAATGCTGCTTTGCTTATGTCTCTCCCAAAGCCTGGTTGCTAGTGCCACAGCCACATTTTATGCAAATCAAATGTTGAGCCAGTCACTGGAACACACATCTTAGTAAAGAAAGGCTTAATAATACAACATTTTGGAGAATTTTTAATATATGGGGTGTGACATTTGTCTTGAAGATTTTAGTATTCTCCTTGAGTGCTACTCCAGATTGAATAAACAAGTATTTACAGAGTCTTCGGGTGCTTATTTTCAACCTGGGTTGGCAAACTTTTCCTGTGGTAAGCACGTAATTTCATAAGACAATAAGACAATCAATTACAGTAAATAAACTTTAAAAAAAAGCCCCAAACAGCACTCTAAGCACTCTACAGCAAAAGCTATCACATAATTGAGACAGAGACTTATCTCAGGATTTATTAAGTGGTGAACATCATGAATTGAAGAATGCCTGGACAAGTGTTGCATTGCAATTGACTGCCCAAGGAAGTTTTGGAGTCACTACCCCTGACGGTGTTCAAGAAATGACTCAGTGCCATGTTCTAGATGACAAATTGGAGATCAGTCAAATGTTGGACTTGATGACCTTAAGGGTCTTTTCCAACCTAAATGGTTCTGTGTTTTGTGTGATTCTGTGATTGAAATGGCTTGGTCCTAAGTTCTCAGCAATTCTGCCTTTCTGCAGCCCTCTTGAATTCAAGTCCTCCTGTTTTGCACAGCCGTACCAGAAAGTTTTGGCAAGGAACGTGTAAAGTGTGCCAATCAGATAGCTACAAAATCTGCATAACTGCAACTGACTGACAAATCACTCCCTCTGCCCTTGGAAAGTATCATAGAAGCCTCTTCTTGTATGAGCAATATTGTAAATATTGTTCATCTTTTTTTCATAAACCTATGTTTAAGTCTATTCTCCAACCTTTCAACAGTGCCAGAGGATTACCAAACATGCACCATATGATGGCTTATGATCCCTGATTCCTTCTGGTGCACTCCAAATAATGTCATCAAAGCCAGTGCCTTTCTGCCTGTAGCATTTGGCCAAATACAAGTGCAGAATTTCTCCCACTGAGTAGCTTAACGTGCTGTATTTGAAGAATGACTTTCGAAGCAACAACATTTTGACTGGCCAAAGCAATCAGTATTTTGCCTGGCCAGGCAGCCTAGGAAACCCAGCTGCAAGAAGGGAAAAGCTTTCTGATGAGGGCTATAGTTGAAGACATTTCTCAGAGTTGATTTAGCACTCAAGAGCTCAGTGCTTTGTGGAACTGGAACATCTTCAGAAGTCAGCAATGGTACATGCAGATTGCCCCTCTGTCCTTCCCACAGTAATGACTTTCTCTTTTCACCTAAAAAAAAATGAGAAAATAAATAATTATACATTAGCCCTGCTTTATAGAGGCATTTTGCACAAAATCGTGCAGGTGTATAATATGTCCAAAAATATTTAAATATATGTTCATTAATTTTTCTCCACTCATATCCCTTGCTTTTAAGCTGCTAAAATATTTTGAAACATCTGGTTTGTTTTTTCTGTTCTACTTCCTGCACAAAATCACCCATTTTAGTGATTCAATGCAGATCAGGAATTTTGGGGGAAAAAAAGCGCATTGACACCACTTTTAGCTCGTCTCTTTAAAGGATGTTGAGTTTTGCTTCCAGTCATTTTGAATTCAACAGGCTGCAGAAGGACTGGGTGTCATTTAGATATTAAAGATTGTTGTTTTCCTGATCATTGTGAAGTAGCATCATTAACACAGGGAAATTACCATGCTTCACTGTGCTGTGTCCATGGTACATTAGAGGCCCCTTTCCACTGGTAGAGCTGAGTCTATTCTTCTGTAAAATCAGGAGCCCATTGGCAGTTCTTTGGCAAGTGAGACAGAGGGACTATTTAATGAGAAGAAGAGTGGTCTAATAAAGGGGAAGAAGTCGAACATGACAAGTGCAAGGAAAGACAGCAGAATGTTGGTTTATAAATCACTGCATAATTGGACCAAAATATTCATCTCTTTTCACAGGGCCAGGCAGGAAGAGGGCTGCAGTTTTGGGGTAAATGAGTAATACAATTTTTCCAAAGTGCATTTTAGAGAAGTCAAGCACTCCATCCATTTCTCTTCCCTCTCCCAAGTGCTGTTCTTTCAAGCTAATGGAAACTGGTTTGTATTGCTGAATTTTAGTCTTTGAAATGGCATATTGGCTTTTGGTGAAAAATTGGACTTATACTTCAATATGCCTGGAATTTACAAATGGGTTTTTAGTTTAATAAGATGAAACCAATTAACCAGAAAAGTCATTGCCAATGGTTTTTGCAAGTACATAAAAATATATTGCTTTTTCTTGAAACATTTCATCACCCGTTTAAATGTTCCTTTTTCTTTCCTTTGCCACCAGCGACAAAGAACTGTGATGAATTTGTGCCCTCATACCTTTTCCTGAAAACATTGATCTCTGGCCCTGATTGTGTATGTGTATGTAGGGGGGGATTGTAGGCATGTGCATATGCATCTGTTTATTTCTGTTGTTTATTTTTTGCCCCAGTGTTCAGCATGTTTAATTTGTGGCCTGAGGGAAAACAGAGCACACAAGCTATAAAAAGTTGTTCTTAAAAGGTTAGTTAAAGTGGCACAGGACCCAAGGGCTAATGAGCAATCTCTCAAAGCCAGATGTTAATGCAACTGCTGAAACATTTTGTGCAGCAGAGGCACTGAAGAAGGCAGTAACACCTGGTTGTTACCCCACTGCATCCCTGGGAGAGGACGTGTCTCCTGGAAACTCTTCTGAGGTCCCTCATTATGTGCCAGCTTTGCCCTTGCAGCTGAAGGTGGGGACAGAGACCCACTGTCCTGCAGTGGCATGGAGCTCTGTGGAAATGAGTTCTGGTCTCTGCCTGCCTGTCTCAGTATTGCTCATTTAATCACCTCTAGCAATATTTTACATGGAGGGAGTTTTAGCATGACGCCCTCCTCCACCCCCAAATTTCCATCCAGTCTCTGCCTGCAAGAGGACTGGGTAACACACAAGGCACGGGTGCATGCTGAGGAACTAGAGGATTTCTATCTCCATTACCTCAGCCTTCCCCATTCCCTTGTAGCCTTGCCTACTGCTTAAAATGCAAAGGATATTTATTAACTTCCCTTGAGCCTGTGGGGCGGTAACCCAGGCAGGCATTGCCTTGGAGTGACATGGTTTTCTCTGCTCTGATCAACTTTGTAAACTGAAACATAAAGAGGCTGCTTTGATCTCTAATAGCTGTGCTAGTTTACTGTAGTTACCAGATGATACATAGATGACTAAAACATGGTACTTTGGGGTAAAATAGGGTGTCTGTCCAAGTACATTGGCATATTACACACAAAATTAACTGCTGCAAACAGGCATTTCTGTTCACATCAGCTTTGCCCAATCCTTCAAGAAAACATCTGTATCATCTGAAAGAAAAACAAACACTAAATCTGGATAACAGGAAAGGCTTTAATTCTCTTCCGCAAGCAAAGGGAGTGCCCTGCAGGAGAGTGCCATTTCTGTACCCTTGCTTTATTTAGCAGTGGTTCTAACATTTTAAAAGTAGCTCTAGATATTTTACCAGCAGTCTGACATCATTACTAAGGCTCTGCATATTTACCATATAACTGGTGATCTAGTTGAAGGAAATTATTACATAAGGACTTTAAAGGAGATACCCCTTTCAGTGTGGTGTGAACCTCAACACAAACCAAAGAACCACTTTGAGCCCTTCTGGGTTTGTGACTCTTCCATTAGTCTCACCAAGTTGTGAATGATGCTGCTCTTCAAAAAGCCAGGACAGCCCAACACCTCCTTCCAGGAGCTGTGATGTGAGTAGTATGTGCTGCTTTACACCCAAGCTCTTCTGCTGCTTATTTAATTCTCACCTTTTTTTAGCATGTGTTGAATTCCTAGCCTGTCTCTCATCCTAAAGTGATCTTGTTCCTCTAGGGAAACCTCCCCATTTCAAACAAATGGTACCAATACCAAACTACCACTTTGTGCCAACCAATTCTGTCCTGCATTTGTTTTAAAGCTTCCCACGAACCCTTGGCTACTTCGCATAAACTGTTAACTTGAGGGTAATAATTTTGTCTGGGTTTTGTCACAGAAATTCAATTAAGGAGGATTATGAACACAGTTGTAGGCCTGTTTCATTTACAGTTGCAAATGAAACCCAGGCCACACACTGATCGTTTATATAGGAGAGGAGATGCTGTGTAGTTTTGAGGGGCTGAATTACCTGCATGTTCCTTTGTGTGGCTTCACTCATTACAGAAGGGAGGGGAGTGAGACTTGCAAAATGAATAAAAATGATAGAAAGGCAGGAAAGAAATCACCAAGGAAAAAACTACCCCCACTGCTTTTCCCTAGGAGGCACACATCCCTTCTACACATAATAAACTCCACAGGGAGTTTCTTCCTCCTTAGAAAACATTTCCCGAAGGGTAAGAGTGAGTAGTCCTTTATTTATTAATTTATTGTTAACAAAGAGCAATATTCTGTGTTCATGGCCTTGGTTTAGCTCCAAGTCCCAGAGCTACTGGGGACAAGGCATACGGTTTCACTTTTTTTTTCAGTTCTTATTTCTGGGCTGTGCAAGCCAACTTTTTTATTCCTTTTTTTCTCTTTTCAAGTTTTTCTGCAAGCAGCTGAATTCCCCAGGTAGGAAACGGGAGAGGAGGGGGAAGGGAAGAGAAGACATTTACCATATTGGAGCAAAATGATAGCTGCTGCAGAAGCTGGCTCCAGGTGGAAGCAGCGTGTTTGAAGGGAATTTGTTTATTTGGGGGATGCCTTTTTAAGTTATGAAGGGCGAAACAAAGGCAAAACTTGTCTTGATGTCCTCTGATGAAATGTCTGTGCTTGTAGAGGAGCAATATATCTCAGCTTTGCTTTGCGGCAGTAAACTTGGGAATTACTTTGCACTGCTCTGGAGATACGTGAAGGGCACTGCACTTGGGTCACCTCTTCCTTCTTATGCAGGCTTTGTCCCACAGCTTTGGGCTCTGTCCTCTGACCTTTTGGCTAGGAAATCCCATACTGATTTCCCTGGAGTGTTGCCTGCCTGAAGACATGGAGGATAAGGCTTAGCTCCCATCTACTGATTTTTATTCATAAGGAGTTATCACCATTTTGCAGATGGGGAAGAGGGAGGTGTTCGAAGGTGGAATCACAGCCCCAGCTGAGTCAAGAATAGGCACAGTCCCAGGCTGTTCCCTGTATGAAGTATTTCCTGCTAGTGAGTGCTGCAGTGTCTGCCAAGGGACCTACACTGTGCATCACCTTTGATTAGACATCTCTCCAGGCATAGTCTATTTAACAACTTGCTTTCCTCTTGTTTCTTGCTTTCTCCCTGATCCTCCAATTCTAGTAAGGGTTATGCTGTCCTTACTGTGGTTTCAAGTACGTGCCTAAGAGGCTTACTGGATTCTTCACCAGATGAGGGGAAATAAGCTCTTTAGTTTCTAGCTTTAGATTAGATACGGTTTCTGTACATCTCTCTATACAGCCTTGACACTGTTGAAGACTGAAAGAAAAGCAGGCAGCTTATTAACTCTCAAAAACTTCAGCAGAATTCACTCTGAGTGTTGCAGTGAACTATGAACAACATCTACTTTTGCTCCACATGCAGGGCAGTTTATCCTTTGGTGAGGGGCTATTACAGCAATTTGTATTTCTCAGTTGTTTTGTGGGAGAGTTGTTTTGTGTCAAACCAAATTTCTTGTTGAAGTAAAATCTGGATTAAAAGAATGAAAGGCCTTAAGTAAAGGATGATCCTTGAGCCTCTTGCTTTTTGAGCACCTTTTCTGAAGAAGTTAGGACAACTGAAATTAGTGTCCTCTGCAGCTTTTAGCCCAGGTGAACATGACTTTATGGAGAGCATTATGACTAGATGGATTTGAGTCTGAATAACCTTGCAGGAGTCAGTGGATTCGTGCTGACACAGAAATAGTGGGGGGAAAAAGAGGAGGATCAGGATTTTGCATACCTATCCTATTATTTTGTTACTGCTGATTGACTGGGACAATGTGTCATAATCCAGTTTGGTTGTGTAATGGGGGAAGGAGATGAGCACCTCCAGAGGGTGGCTCAGCAGAAGGGCCTTCCCACAGGCGACAAGAGCTGACCTTTGGGACTGCTGATCTCCTCCTGCTGACGTACTGCCTGGCCTGGCCCAGCTTCCAGGTGAATAAAGTAGGGTGAGATGAATCCCTGCCTACGTTTCAATCACATGTTTTATATTTGGTAAAGCATATAAAAATAACCCTTTTTTAGCATCTTTCAATCTGTAGATAGTAGAGTTAGATCCTTAGCCAGCATAAATGAGATAAACTTCGGTGCTGAAGAGCTGATTTTCATGGAGTAACTTCTGCTTTGCTCCAGTTCAAGCAGTTTCAAATCTCCATGGAGGTTTTTGGGGCTGTTCCAGTAGTACCTGTAAGTTTAGTACCTAAACTTCAGCAGAAGGACAGAGAGAGACTTCATGGTATATAGGGTACACATGATTTCATGTGATACCTTCTGATTTGGATAAAGTACTTTTAGATTCCTGACATCTGGCGGCATTGCCCTCTCAAAGTGTTGGAGAGAAATAATCCTTTCAAATCAACTCTGCTGGAGAGTGAAACATTTTTCACCAGCCCAGTTAAAAATAATATCTGAGCCTTTTGCTGCTAACTGGTTCAGCACAAACAAACAGTGCTCACAGGATGTAGCCATTTCAGCAGTTTCCCTCAAACTTGCTGTACATTTTAGATTATTTTCTAGGTTTTTTTTCTTTTTGAACAAGCTTTTTTTACATAGAAGGAAAATTGTGTAGTTGAATCATAAAGCTAGATAAAGAATTGTGAGTCTGTGTTGGACTGAGGTCCTTTTCAGTCAAATAATGACTTTATCTACTTATAATGAAAGAATTGAAAGAAATGTGGGAAAGCAAGACAGAAACACACTTGGGAACCTATATTTCAGCAATGTGGGGGAGGCTGACCATTAATATGGGAATTAATAACCCTCCAAAGCCACCTCTTTTGAGCAGCTGCAGTAGGAACTGGCAGTGCGGAATGCACAGACTAATTCTGTTTCAGAACAGCTAAAATTAAATGTTTGTTACAGCTTTATGTACATACACTCTCAGCAGGAGTCGTTTTCCTTCCCTTTAGGCAAACTCATAAGAGGAAGAACATTTAACAGCCTCGAACTACCCAGTCTGTGTGCCATATGTATACACCACTGAGCCATGCCTGTGTTGTCAGTGTTTAGACTCTTCCTGAAAGGTGGAATCTGGCTGGTTGCTACCAATCCATGTCCTTAGAGACGCGGGAGCAAAATGCTAATGTAGATCAGAGAGGGAAGGTCTGAAATTGTAAGCAAACTGAGAAGATCCATCATGCATTTTCACAGATGATGAAAGGCTGACAGTGGCGGTCTGCTTATCAAATAACTAAATTTATTGAAATAGCCTGTGCTCTCATTAAATTGTTTGCTTTTAATGTTTTTGTTTTATTTCATCTTACTGAAGGTATCTGGGTTGGTTTTTTGTTTTTTTTTTTTTAAACCTGCTTTTGCTGCCCTGGCAAACTGACTACTTTAGACCATTTCTTCTGTAAATGCTCAAAAGAAGCGTGGACTGCAGTGTTCTCTTCTCACTGATGTAGTGGGGCCTTAGAGCAAAGCCAGTCCCTGTCATGAAATCTGAGCTTCCTGGAAAATAAATTATAAAATTAATGTTATAATTATAAGTTTGTTCCCTGCAAGATGATAGTGCTAGTGAAAGTGTGGCTTAACATTTTGTTTGGCATAAGCCTAGTGCTGTCAGCTGTGCTCAGAAAAGGAGGTAGAATCGATCATTTTTAATCACCAGAGAGAAATGAAATGCAACAAAAATTTTGCTAGCATGATATGACATCCCTGTGCTGAAAGGACCATTCCTTTCCTGGCTCAGCGAGGTATCGCATTTTGCGTTTTTGTTCCCCGGGGAACAAGCCACTGCTTTCCTCCTTTTCTGAAAGCATTTGTAAGATGAGAAGTGGAATATTAATAATTGAAAATGCAAGTTGCAGTAATGTCATTTGCATAAGGATGTTTCTTGACCCATGGAGGATATTTGGAGTTTGTTGGAGAAGAGATCAGCAGAAGAACTGTGGGAGCCTGATGGATCTAAAAAGCTACCTGGCAATAAACATATTTCTGAAGTGAATCTTAGCGTGGTTTCCAAGACTGGAATTCTCTATTTGTAGCCTGCCCTTTTTCCTGGAGGAACTGAGGCACTGTCAAGAGAATCAATATCCCCCAGTGTCCGGTGTGGTGGCAGGAAGGAGACATTAACACAGAGAGAGGGCTTTTTAACAAAGGACATGGAAACAGATCCTTCCTCCTGCAGAATTTGTTTTGTGAAATTTAACAGTGACCTTGACTGAGAAAGTCCTTCTCCAAAGACATGTCAGTGGTGAACCCATGGAGCTCAGCAGCTGGGGTTAAGACTGTGCTGATATTTTCACCTATAGTTTCAGGGATTGTGATGGGTTTTTGCTTGGACTTTTTGAGGTGTGGTTTGCTAAGCCAGGTGCTTATGCTGCAGAGCCATCCTTCCATGCTGTTTTGAATGCCAGCAGCACCGAAACATTACTCATAAAATACACACACTGTTACGATTCATGACTTTAACTCTTAGCATATTTATAGGCCTCATTTCCATTTTTTGTGGTCTCATTAATGGAGCAGCAATAATAAATTGAAATGTTAATGGGGGATCATTTCACCAACAGCAGAAGGTATTAATGAACTTGATAAGATAGTTGAAAGGAAAATAACTTTTTAGTGGTGTAATTTTTTAACCATTGCCACTGATCGTCTGCTTCCAAACAAGTGTAATTGGGGCAGTTTTGAAATTGTGGACATCATTTCACGTAGATAATTTTTAAATCAGCTTCCTGGATACCTTGCATGGGAGATGGACCATTTTCAGAAATTCCAGCGGGGGCAGCCATTCTGGAAGTTAAACTATGAGCAGACCTCGCTGTAGTCATGGCAGTAGAGATAGAAACCCAGAAAGAAGTTACTATCTGTGGAGAGTTAGACACTCCTGAGGGAGAGTAGTTACGCTGTGGGGCAATCCTCAGCTGGAAGTAAACAGTACCAGCCACCATCCAGGACCTTCCCCACTGCCACGTTGTTGAAGACCTCTGTGCTGAAATTAGTTACAGCTGTAAAGGCATTTCTGTATGCATGTTTAGAAGTTGAAGGCTAAAACTTGTAATACATTTGAAGTTAATTTGCATTCTGGCCCCAGGTCAGAGCATCTGTTTGAGTCTTTTGGTGCTTAGTTCTAGAAAGTTTGTTCCCGGTGAGTTTTCATCTCTCTGAGCAGATGCAGTAATGCTTTTTGGACTTTGCTTAGCCACAAATAGGGCAGAAGCCTTGAAGTGGATTGGCAACTTTTCACCACCCTTCTTTCTTTTGTTTTGTTAAATAATAAGTTTAAAGGTACTAGAGTGGGTCAAGAATTGAATGTTTGCACTGTTTGTTTCCTGCAAGAACAGAGATTGGCATTTAAATATGCCATTCAAGCTAATCATCTCATAATCAGGAGTCTAGTGACCTAGAAACTTAATCTAGTCTCATGAGTACAAGTATCTGCAACTTTTCTGAGAAAATAGAAAAAATATTCTTTTCAAATGAGATGTGATTGGTCTAATTCTCACTTGTTTGGTTGGTTTTTTGCGTTACCTTTAATTTGAAAATTATTTCTGTGAGGTGCCACTGTCTTGCTTCTGGGTAGGCAACCTATGTGAGCAGCAGCTCGCAGAGTTAAGCAGGGAGTGAGCAAGTACATATGGAGGTGGACAGATAAATGCCAATCCAGGGCCATTTGGAACAGGAGGGGGAAGAAAAATCAAAAAGGGAAGATTATCTGTGTAGCCTTATTGGCAAGTGATCAGAAAAGTGACTGGAAGCAATATATTTCATCTTTTCTTACTTAGGGCTTGATCCAAAATTCACCAAGATGAGTGGGAAACTTTCTGTGGTGTGCTTGATTTCCTACTGGAATGGCCAATCCTCACTTACTCTGTCTCCCTGAAACAAATTGCTAAGTGCCTCAAGGAAATCAATATATTTTCAACAACCAATGCTATCAACACTACCCGACACTGGCAAAGCAAACCCGCCGTTGTGGCCATAATGACTCTTCAACATATAGAGAGGAAAACACTTTCTTTGGAGATGGGTATGGGTATATCCCAATAATGTGTGCAATATGGTGTCGTTTTTAGATAGACAAGTGACCTTGAAATGCTTGTAACAGTTTGCTGCATTGTCGTCTTTTAAACTTCCTACTCTTTAGCTTTATTTCAGTTGTGTTTAATTTGCCCCCTGTTTTTTTGTGTTTTATAAAGTTAAGTGTGTGCAGATTTGGTTTGGGGATGGAGGTGGAGCACAGCTGGTGGAGTGGAGGAGCAGGGAGGGAGATCTTTTTAAAGCAGCTAAACTTGTAGCCAGAAAAGATACCGCATTTATAATGTTCCCATTCTTCTCGATACTTAACAAGAAAAATGATTGTGTGTGTGTGACGTGAATATTCAGCACAGAGCCTTGGTAGCTGACCGCTCTCTTTTCACAGTCATCCAACCGCACACACATTCCTAGGGGATTACCTCACTGCCAGCACTCCTCAAAGTGTGGGATACGAAGCAGCCGACCAACTGCAAAGCTCCTTTCTGCTCACTGCGGTGCTGATTTTAGGCAATGACCTTTAAAACCACAAATCTAACCCTACATCTATCCCCAGAAAGATTTTTCATTTGTTAGCTAAATGGGAGAGATGCTGGGAATGGAAATAGGGTAGAGTCTGTAGGTTGCATGTAGAAATTCCTCTCCAAGCTTTCCACTCCCCTTTGGCTCTAAACACTCAATAACTTTCCAGCCAGAGAATGTTTGTCCCTTCCTTCTCTCTCTCTTTTTTTGTGTTCTTCCCTTGTTTTGCATATTCTGACAACACTGTTTACTTCAGCCTGCAGCTCCCACTGCTTTGTTTCCTTTCTCCCCATCTCACAATTGCACAAATAAATCACTGGGGAAAATTTGCATTTGATGGGAATTTTTAGGTGATATTAAGTTTTATGGGCGGAATATAATGTATGTGAGTTGGCTTAATTATACTGAATTTTCTTTTGTGACACAGAGGTCTTTATCCGTACAAAGCTATTTTTGTCTTTCATCTTTTTTGCTATTAAACATGCCAGTGGATTTGAAAACCCGAGGATGACAGGTCTCAGAAAGTATCGTCTCTCTTGTAGTGAAATATCTGCTTATGCCAAGTGAAGCAAATCAGCATCATCAAAGAGCTGAACAGTTAATTTATGCCAGGAAATTCTGAATGCCAGGAGGATGGAGTCTGAGGCCCATATATGTTGTAGCACCCTCTAGTCGCTCTGTTGGTGACTTGCGTCACTCTAGAGGAGAGACAAGTCTGGCAAAATTGCTTCGATCAAGGCAAACTCAATTAAAAGTTTGTCCAGATTTTCTGTGCCCTGATATAGTACATAGGTTGAAAGTGGCTTCCTTGTCCTTCCCAAAGAGTGGTGAGTGCCCTAGAGCCCTGCTGGATTTGGCTGTGGTGAGTGCAAGGTTTCTCGGCTCTGCCACTCCTGCTGCCTCAGCAAAGCTCATGGGCTGTGGACACACATTGCCTGTTCTGCCCCTCGGGTTGAGGTTGTGACACCTGCAGAGCAGTGGGGAGCACATGGGAAATTCCTGCCATTGGCTGCTGCAGCTTTGTTTCAGAGACATGAGGAACCAGCCTCCCAACTTCCATGATCCCATTCACCCTGTTCTTAAATATCTGAATTGAAGGAAAGGGCAGAAATGCCATGATATTCTGGATCGCACATGCAAAAAGAGCGTGTTTAATGCATACCACTGACCAGGAACTTGGTCCATGATATTTCCCCCTCTAGGAGCTTCAGAATCTTCTGCAGGATCCCCATATCCAGCCTGCCAGAGCATGGGAGGGCTCCATACAAGTTCTGACTTCTTGTCTGTTTCTCTGGAACAACACTGGCAAAATGTAACTTCAGACTGTCACTCTGATTAATACTAATAATGCTGGTGCAGCTCCCCAAAGTGCACGAAGGACTGATCAAAGTGCTAGTTCCAATTTATTTATTTTTCAGGTCAAAGATTTCACCACTTGCACAACTCTCTTTGCTCCCATTTTCCATGCAAAGGGTCTGCATGCCCCTGAGACTGATCCTGCATCTGCTCCTCTGCAAAGACAAAGATAAACTGGCTCATGGAGTGTTGTCATTTCGCTTGCTCTTCAGCATAAGAACAAGCAGTAAGAATGCATTTAAGATGTTAATGAAATTAATGAAAGCCAGATCTCGGAAACAGCTGAGATTGTTGCCTGTCTCAGACAGATTTGTACTTCATTTCAATTACAGATGAGCCAGAACCAAAACCCTGATTAGAATTGCTCCAAATTTTGAATCCACATCTCTCAGCTTTGCAGTTTTGACCAGTTTCCAGTGTTTAATTTTCTTCCCGTTTTATTTTTCCTTCTGGTTGTACTCCAGGTGTTTCAGTGTTTTGTCTCTGTGAAAAACTGGACTCAGTGATAGACATGAGACCTGCTGCCACAAGTCCCTTTGGGTCTGCAGAGGCATAATTTGGTTTCAGGATGTGCTGATACATACTGGGAGAGCACGGAGTAGACTTTGGGCTGATAAACACTTCAGTGCCATCTAACACAGGCAGGTGGCTGCCCCTACTGGCATTCTGGCAGCTCAGTAAGGCACAGTCCCTGGAAGTCCTCCTTCCATTAAATGGCAAATGTCTTTTTCGGTGGTCAGAACTGCCCACAACTCTTGACAAGTCCCCAGCTGCAAATCTTATTGATGGTTTGTTACCATGGCTTTGCCCCGTAATGCCAGATGACCCCATGGACAGTGCAGTGTTCTCAGTTTGCACATATGTAAATTCCATTGCAGAATTTATACTTAAAGAAAAAAAAAGCCTCTTGAAGACAGTGTATTAATAATGAACAAATTCCTTTTTATGTCTCCTGGATATAAGGGGACCTCGAGCCCCTCCCTGGGGAGAGAGAATGGTCTGAACAGCACAGTTAGAAACCTCAGAGGCAGCAGGCACACAGGAAAGGCAGGTTTGTTATCTTTGTTCTTTCATTGCTGTCCTCAAATCCCAGGAATAGCATTACTTTGGGCCATAGATATGATGCAGTGCATCTTTTGGGGAGGTTGAGAAAAACATCTGATCATAATGGCTTTAAAACCATTGATAAAAGAGGAAGAGGAAAAAATAACTTACATTAAATGCTACAGTGCCTCATTTACACAATATAATAAAAAGCAAATTTTGTGATTCAAGTAATGATTGCAGGTTATTAAAACTGGGCTTTAAAGGCTTTATAAATGAAAGCCCTTTAATAAGTGATGAACATGGATGATAATGCACTTGAAAATAGGGAGAATCTTTATTAAGCTTGACACATTTGTTCTCCACCCACCCACTTCCTTGTTACTTTACTTGGTCCCTGGATCACTGTCATAAAAAATGCGCCAGTGAGACAAAGCTTTAGATAGAATACTACAGTGGAAAGCACTGCCTTCCATGGCTGCCAGGGCCTGGAGAACGTGGCATCTTGGGGAGAGGCTGTAACACCACGGGTTTCCGCTGGTCAGCAGTGGTTGTGGGGCAGCTAAAGGAGGTGGGACTCTGCTTTCTGAGCCAGATGCATCGCCAGATGCTTTCCATCTATGTGTGCAAGGGATCTCTCCTATGCCAATCATTGAAACACTGAGCAGAGCGCTCGCTGAGACATGGAAGTTGCTGTCCCTGGACAGACTTTCAGATGGAAAATTGGCAGCTGGTGATGCTACAGGCAGGGGGCTGAGAGGCAGAGCTGGGCTGGGCATCAGCAGGGCCTGACTCAGAGCACAGCAACATCAGTGTCTTCCCACTGGCTTGAAGGATCTCACCTGGGCAGTGCTGGAGTGAGAAACTTTGATAATCATTTCACTGCTTCTTTATCTTTGAAAGGGTTAGTTCTGACTGGCACCAGATTGGGACTTACTGACCTGGAGGGAAGGTGGCAGGGGGGAGGCAGAGCCGTGCTGCTGAGCTGTGCAGCAGATGGTAGAGCCTTCCTTCTCTCGACCGATAATAAACCAATGCTGGTGTAAGGGAAACTGTTTCTGTAGGTACTGCCTTTTGATTAGATATCTGAGAGTCATAAAAAACTTTCTGTTGTGAGGGTGTGCATATCAGACAGCCCTGCCCAACTGCAGTTTTGGATAACTTAATTTAACCTGCTCAACTTCCCTCCTTATTTCAGTGGAATATTCTGCTCTATTTTGCCTAAATTATTGAAGACTGATGAGGTTTCCAACCTAGAAGTGGCTGCATTTCAGTGATGGATGAGTTGATTCTTGTGTGGATATAGTAATCAAGGCATTTTTCTGCATCTTCGGCATGAAAGGCACAATATAAACATGAAATATTATTTTGTGCCATGCAGCTGCTCAAAGCTGAAATACACATTATGTCTCGGTAATATAGACAGTGCTTAAGACTGTTAAATTAAACTATTAAAGCCTATAGAAAAAACCAGAGATGACAGAGTGCAAATTAAATCTGAATTATCGTTAAATTGCTGTGCCAGTAGTTTTCAAACACATTCATAGTGACCTGGAAGGGAGCAGAGGGAGTAGAATGACATTCACACCTCCTAATTGGAGTCATTATCCGTTCTTTGTTATCATGCTGCCCACAACAAGGGCATCGCTGGGACGCCAGTGATGGGGAGCACAGAAGGATGCCCGTGGACCACGAGGGATACATAGGGATGTTTTGAATGTCCTACCATCTCTCTGGTTTAAAGTCAGGACACGGCCAGGCAGTCACTTTGTCCAATATATAGTTTTTAGAGGCAATAAAGGACTGCAGGCTCTTTTCTGTGCAGGGTGACTGTTGTGGGGGTGTTAGGGGAGACAGGGGTCATGGTGCATAGCTGGATTGTGCTTGTGAGAAATATTGGTGTCCCGAGGACATGTCAGTCCTTCCTCCCCTCTTCTCTTCCTTGCTAGCAGCCCAGGATCAGTGAAGGCCTCGCTGGACCAGAGTCTTCAAATATTTCCAGCTATGGGCCTTCATGGACTATCAGGAAGGAGCTTTTTAAGTTATCTAAATAATCTGTCTGCCAAAACACGAGTGCACCTGATAGTATATTCTCAGGTTCTTTGTCTGGTTCATTTATATCCAGTTTCAAGCGGTGAAATTTTCAGAACTTCCTTTGGAAGTTTATCCCCGCCCCTTTCTCTAATAAACACTCCTCAGTGCTTTTTAAAATTAGGATTTTGTCTTTGTTTTCCTCAAGTCATTACTCATGACAGGTGCTCCCTGTGCTTCTAAAAATCCCTTTCCATCCTTAATCTTTACACGTCCTTGCAAGCATGTAGGTATCTGTTTACCGTGAGTCAACCTCATGCCAATCCATCACTTTGCCTCTTGGAGGACTTTCATGACAGCAGAAAGTGATTAATTTTCAAAGCAGATGCAACCTTTAATCTACAAAAAAGGAAACAAACTTTCCCCTGCTCCTTTGCTGATTGAATCTGGAAATGAATGAATGATACCTGACTCAAATGTATTTCTAAACTAGTTTTCATTAAATATAATCGGTCAGTGCTGATCATCAAAAGCGTCTTGAAGATTGTCCTACGTATGTATACGGTACTAAAGTCAGAATGAGCTCAGTGATCGATATTCATTCAACGTCTTAATCTGCTCAGCAGTATTAAATGGATTTTCGCAATGTCCCTGCAAAGCAGGGAAATAATGTAACTCTTGAGCAAGAATATTAAAGTAGAGAGGATAAATGTTTTGTCCAAAGCAATGTTGAGCAGTTCCTGACTTGTATCTTTGTACCTGTCATCCTGTTGTTTGTCATCATCTACCAATGCAGTTAAAGCTGGAGAAAACGCCCCAGGATGGCCAACAAAAGCCAAAAACTGACAAAATTGGAGGAAACATCTCAATGTGGGTTCCCCTGTATATGCTTTTGTATTCCCAGATGTGTTAACTACTTGTCTTGGGTGGCTAAGCTGGGACTAAACCTGAGCACACACACAACCTTAGATCTGAGTATAGTTTATTTGTTGTCTGGGTGGTTGATTAGTTATTGGGCTTGTGTACAAATGGTGGGAACACTCATCCTTATCGATAAGTCCATCCCTTGCTATACTGCTAAAATATATTTCCTGTTTCCAGCATGGGACTGAGCCTCAGTCCATGAGAAGCTAAGCTCATAATCAAGTCATTTTACATACTGCTGCACTATAAAAGTCATACTAATTTCATATACATATACAGTTAGCTCAGTAATGGCTAAAGATCTGTGTTCCTCCCTAGACTTACTGTAGGAAGTCTCTTCAATTTTCCTGCTGCAAAATGAGGGGGTAACTAACAGTGTATTTATTTCATTTAGTTATTTAAGGCTGAGTCTGTTACGGGACATTTCTCTGTGACTATGACTTCTGGGGAGATTTGATTGAATGACCAAGAAGAATCTGAATCACCCAGTCATGCAAATTAAACCATTTCAATAATATGAAGGCTACTTTTCCTGATCCATAGTAATTGATGAGGCTCATTATATGTTAATATCACTCCTTTTTTTTAATCTTACATGTAATTCACTACAGTGTTTCAATGTGAAGGTATAATTAAGATTCAGATAGCAATTTCATTCTAGACTGCTCTCTACAGTTGCTTTAATAAAAATTAGAGTTTGGGATGCTATTTTCTCTAGAGGCAGAAAAAATATTCTTTTTGATACTTCAGATATAAATCAATTCAGCCACAGCTGAGTTTTCTAATTGTGAAAAGTATTGCAAAGTACTACCTCTTCCAGGCAAGCACTTCTCCCACTCCATGGTTTGGTACCCCTGCTGAAGATCTTGTGTTCAGTGCAGCAGCCAGGGTTCAGTTTCTAAGTGCTCAAAAACTCTGAGTTTCATGTCAGCTGTGACCAGTGACCAGTTCCTCTGTCTGTATGTTAACGTTAATTATCAATGTGCGTGGTGCTGGTGGTACAGCAGCCAGCCACTCCAGGACCTGCACCACCAAGTTGTTGGGTCGCACATCTATATGTGAACCTTCATGAAACTTCATTGAAATGTTATTTTACACATTAGGGGTTTATGTGGGGCTTCAAGTGGGCAAAAAAGGCTTCCCAGCGAGGGCTGGAGAGATATATGTGTATCTTTGTCCTTGTGGTGTGTCACTGCTTTGCACTGATCTCTTCTTTACCTCCAGGCTCTGGCTGTATGTGGGATTTGATGCCTGCCTGCCAGTTGACTACACACATGAGCTTATGCTGGGGATGCAGCTCACTGTTAACAGAAATGCTTTGGAATGTAGCATATGAAAAGAGCAAAACTAAATGTTTCTGTAATATCATGTGAGGAAAGACAAATGTGGGTGTACAAGAAAACATCCCAGCAGGCCTGCTGACACAGGCAGGGAGGGGGGGAGGTGGGAGTTTCTGTGCTTTTGTAAAGCGAGTAAAATAGTCACCACCTGGTAGTGGGAATTTCTGAAGTGGATGGCAAAATCTCATCTTTCTTTTTTTTTATAGCAACCATTTTTTGGAGGCGACCGTTTTGCTGCTATTTTGTGTAGGCTGACATCAGGTGCTTTATGAACCCACTTCAGAGGCTTTCTTTACTGGGTACTTGAAGAGAGTAGGGCTGTGTGTCTGGAGCACAAACCTCGTGTGGGGTGAGCTGAAGATGCCTGGCAGCAGCGGTGCCCAGCAGGGCAGCCCAGGCCATTTCTCTGCCCAAAGGGAGATGTGCATTTTACAGCAGTCTCAGTGTGAGTCCCTATACGGTTTCACAGGCTGCAACGTACAGAAATAGTCCCACCAAAGCCATGCAGCCTCCATGGGGGTAGGAAAAGAGCAGTTGAGGAGAGGTGGCCCGTGGAGGGGGCTGTAGGCACCAAGGTGGGGAAGGGGGGGCAAAATCCCACCTCCACCTCAATGCTGGAGTGGATGGGACAATGTGCAAACATGTGTCTCAGGGAGATAAGTTCTGGGGGATCTGTAAGAGCCATAGTGATCATCACCCTGCTCTGCAGTGGGGAGCGCTAGGTCAACTCAGAGCAGCTTTCTGACTCAGTGTCCCCTCATGTAAGTTGAAGGAGATCTTTCCCAAAGATACTGTAAAAATAGTTGTTACAGTGATGCTGTGGTGTGAGGGATGGTGTGAGTCCTTCAGAGAGACAGCTTGCTGTCTGACAGCTGCTTTAAAGATGTGAAAAAGAATGCAAAGATTTGGCTTCCCTTTGCACCATGTGGAAAAGCAGGATGTGTCTTTCAAAAAAAGGAATTTATCACAGCATTGTAGTTCTGAAGGACTGCAAGTGGCTGGGTTCTATTCTCCCCGGGTGTAAGTGCAGCTCCTGCACCAGGCTCCCACAATAGAGGGGATTTGGGGTTGCCTGTCTGTGCAGGTAGTGCAGTGGGAGTGTCTTGGCTCTGTGCCATGTGTTGTACTGTAATGGGAGTTTTGGAGCTGAGCCTGTTTTTTAATAAATTGTACCTTTTCCTCAACTGCTTCCTGTCTAAATACTGTATGTTAACCCAAAAATGAGCAACCATCACAGCCGCTGTCAGTGGATTTTTGTATGTTCTCGGCAAAGACCCTCTGAGGAATTTCCTTATTAAACAGACGAGCTATCAAAAGCACCTTTTCCTGCCAAAAAGGGCAAAAAGCACAGAGAACTGACTGAATGTTCAGTGAAATTCTGTTGCAATTTAACGAGATGAGGCTTTGGAAGGAGATCTCTCCTGACTTGTGCCTGCTGCAAGGAGACTCAAAGTAATACGTAAAAGTCTTGAATGTAAAACCTTTGTCATCTTTGCTTTGACCCTTTCAGGACATAGAAGGGCTTTTGACATGTTTCTGATGGATGCTGTCACCTCTAGAGCTGGGCTGGGCTGGGGGGTGTTTGTAGGGCATCACGTGCGGTGAAGTCATGGCTACTCATGGACAAACCTTAGTCAGGGAGGCTGGAGAATGGTGTTTCAGTCTCCAGTTGCGTTTCAGACTTGATCTTGAGGAGGGAATGTACTGACCTCAGTTGTAACAAAAAAAGTGAAATGTACTACCCGTGTGTCTGTAACTTTTGGTGGTTGAGTTAAACAGACCAGGACACTCTAGTCTAGAAATGAAATGGACCAAGTGGACATGTGGTGGAGATCTAGCAGACAGGAGAGGGTGTGGAAGCAGGAAAGGAAGAGGGAAAGAGGAATGATGTAGCTTCAGACATCCTGAAGTCACAGTTTTGCTTGCTGTGCTCTTTTATGACTAATTCTAAAAGAGTATTGGTTTGATACTGATGCTGGATGGAAAACTGTGAAAAGATCAGGACAAGTGTTGATGGTGGAGGAATTGACCTGGAAAAGTGATGGGTGGGACAAGGCTTGATTGAAGCAGTAGAAAGGTGGAACATGGATTTTTGCAAAGAAAGAAGGAAAATGATCTGATTTGAAACTGAGTGTGATGTTTAAGAGAAATACTGTGTCTGAGAGGCAGTCGAATTGATCACACGAATTAAGGCCATTCGTTTCAGTGGAAGTACAGAAATGTGCTGTCTGCTTTTATTCCATCTCAACCTGAGTTTGGCCATTTTTATTCCAAGTCACTGTCAGAAGGTGTCCTTTAATGCTGCCCTCCTGTACAGAATTCAGGAGAAGGGCTCTTTACCAGATCTAAGTCTTTCCATTATCTTGTTTCTTTCCTAAGGGAGCAAAATTGATTCCCAATAAAGCAGTTGGTTGATTTTTAAGATTCAAGACTTGCCTATTTGTTTGATCTTTTCATTTTGCATTTAACTGGTTGCCTGCTCTGTCCCGCCTCTAAATGACTTTCATCCAGTCCATGGGCACGGACTGCAGCTCTGTGTGCAGGCTATCACACGCTGCACCCCTTTTCCAGGGATTCTCACCACATTGTCGGATATGAAAGCTAATGAAAAGTCATGTTTCGCCTTTTCCTTCAGTGGTTTTGATTTTTATTCATTTCGTCCCTGCCTGTCAGGACTGGATGAGTGGAAAGGAAGGGGGAGTCATCAAAGCTCTTTCATCACAGCCCCTGAGTGTGCTCTGCTTCACTCTCCCCTTAGTCCCAGGAGTACATTGCCACTTTTTTCATACCCTTGCATTTTCTTTGTGCTTGTTTTTTACCCCTGTTGCCTTGACTCCTTCTTTTGGCACTGAGATCCTCATCTTTGAGACCTTTCCTATTTTAGTGATTATATTTGGCAGTAATGAACACTGGAGCATGGTCCAGGCCAACAGTGCAATACATACCTTGATATTTCTTATTTATTTCTGATTAATGTCCACACATTCAAGCCAGTCAGTTTCTAAGTTAGAGCATTTTTTCCCCTGTCTCTGACCACTGCAAACTCTTCCTTTTATATAGAGAAACTCTTTTCCTCCTGCTTTTTAAAGGGATGCAGTAGCACTGAGGAGGCTGGGTTGGGAAGCTGGCTGGTAACTTTGCACATTATAGAGAGGGTTGAATAGGACAAAGTCTGTTCTCCAGAGTTACTTGGGTCATGCAGCACTAGGCATTTGTTTGTGAATGACACAAATACTGTGCGGATGAAAAAGTGAGCATAGCTGTGTCTGGTATCCAGCATTATTTCTTAATACCTTTCTGAAGATAGCTTTTATTCAGCAGGAAGTTGGTTATTTGACACACTGTCATTCTTGTGGGTAGTACATACCTACAGGATTCCAGAAGGCTACTGGCACAACAATTAAGTGTGCATATTTTAAGCAGTGCTTTTTGACAGATGCAGATAAAAGTGGCAATCGTTCTCTTCCATGCACTGCCAGTGGCAGTATCCAATGTCAAATGCTTTAGGGAAGATGCAAGAAACTATGTTGTGCCATAAAAGAGTTTCCTCTGACTCACAGCCATCAGAGCTGGCTGGTGCCCTGAAGTGTGTTGATGTCATGTATACAGGCATTTTTAGCTCCTGAGTGGTGTTGGGAGTGAGTCGTGGATGTTACAGAGCAGAGCAGTGATGGAAGCAAAGGTAGCTGGAGCAGTATGGCTTGGACAAGTGTGGATCCAGTGATGGTCAGAATAAATTGAAATAGTGCAGTGGAAATTCTTGATTTTCATTACTTTTATCACTTACAATCCATACAGTTTAGTCTTTTCTTTCAACTGGATAAATTAAGAAAATCACTTATGCAAGTCCATAGGCAAATATTGCAATAATTTGCTCAGAATTAAAATAAGCTTTGCTAATGAGTTCTTACGGTCTATCATGCAGCAGCAAAGAGTCTCTGAATTACCTTAGAAATTGAATGAAAAATAGGTATGCTTTTTTCCTCATTATTTAATTGACCAAACCCTGCTTTCACTTTTAACTGTTTTTATATGTTTGAGTGACTGGGGATTTACACTTTCCTCATGTATTTGAGTGAGCAGAGTGATGACTCAGTTTTGACCTAATAACTGTGTAGGAGATGGGGCCCACTTGACTTCCTGTAATTTCTTGACCCACCACCTATTAAAGAGAAATAACACAGAATTGATACAGATGACTTGTCTATAAGATCTCAATGTATAGGATGTCACATCAGCCTGAAATATCCTGCCTGGAGAGTGTCAGGTGTAAGCATTGCCAACTCTGACATCACCTGTCTGGGGAGGCTGTGCCATAGCATTCTGGCAGGTGGTTCCCAGTAACAAAGAAAGATTAAATATCTCAACAAATTTTACTCAACTGTGTAAAGCATTATTAAAAAGAACTTTCAAATCAGATTTGTGTGTTTCTTGCTCTCTGGCTGGGCAATGATAGGATGCCAGGCACTGCTGGTGGGTTTTGCAGGTGTGGGAGGTGTAGACACTGACATGGTGTGGTGGGGAGACTCTGCTCCTGCAATTTTAAGAGGACATTTGTTGGAGAAAGGTCCACACAAGCTGCAGAATTGCAGCAGCTTTAGCCATGGTTATGTGGACAAATCCATTTTCATCCAGCACTATCAGCAGAGTGAAACTGAGTAGGACTGCAAATTGTCTAGTACATTGGCCTGTGGTGCAGCGGCCAATTTCACACTGCTGCCCTCAGGGACACCGCAGACATTGCTGCCCAGGCAGGTTTGCAGGCACTGCCATTCCACCTCTGGCTCTCCTCAGGAAGAAATCAACTTGACTTTGTGGGTTTGGATTTTTCTCTTGTTTTAAATCTTCAGCACATCTCCAGTTTTTGTATACAAAATAAACCCCTTTAGAAAACTCTGTTAACACAGGGACCGTGCTTGTTACCCTTTGCATTGAACTCCTGTACTCTCGTTTTCTGAGAACTTTGCTGTTTGGAGAATCCGCATAAGTAGAGCAGCAATAGTGCAGAGTTTCCTGAATTTGGTGGCTGAGCTGTGCTGATGTCTGGGCTGTCCTAGCTTGGCTGCTTTGCTTTCCTTTCCAGATGTAGCTAGGTGAGAGCTGGTCCACTTTTGTCTACACTGTGCTGCAAATACTCCTGCAGTTGCATTAGGATCTGTGATGATGATAGCATCTATTTTTGGTGCAGAATGACACTTAAAAAATTAAAAAGGTGACTTTAAAAAAGGAAAGAACAGAGAAAGGAAGTAAAAAGAACATACCTAGGTCAGCTACATGCACAGTGTTTCACCATTCTAGGGAGATAATGGCAAATCTTTCTTTAATCTGCAATTCCGAGCTGCTGAATTGCTCGGGGATCTCTGATTTATCCTAATATCCTCTCTTACACTGAAATCAGACTCTTAATGTGGCCTATAACTCTTTTTAGAGCTGAAAATCCTAAACCATTTTAACATTTCATCTATTGTCTTACTCCTTTGAATAGAAGTAGAGGAAAGAAGATAGAGGGATAAAGGAAAACACCAATGGGAAGTAGAATCAAATCTGATTGATGAGACATAATGTAGTTAAGCAACAGATGTTAAGTACCTTTAACTGATTCTTAATATATTCTTCCAAAGGGTTGTCTCCCCCAACCCTCACGGGCCGAGCAATTGGGATGTGTGTACAGCAAGTCAGGGCAAATCAGAAGCAAAACATTTGCCCATAGACTTATAAGGAGCTTTTCAGTTAGACAGTGGTAGTATAAATGCCAGCCTGATCTGATTTATTAGTGCAGTTGAGTCTAACCTCTCCAGCTTTTTAACCGAGGAAAAACAACAGCTCTAAGTGGCCGTGAGGTTTCAATTACATTTGCCCCCCAGAGGGACGCAGCAGTGACCTGGTGCTGATGGTTTTATGAGTATGTTATCTGACAGGAAGGTGGGTTTAAAAACAATCACTGAACATGTGCTTAGTTATTACACTAGACTGCTTGCCTTGAATTGGACATCTCTATTTTTCTCCTCTCCTCAGACTCAGGTAGTTCAGAGGATTCCCACCATTGATATGAAGACTGTTTCCTCATTGATGTCCCAGAAATCAGTATCTAACAATAGAAAAACAGAAGTAATTTTAGAAAATAAAAAAACATGCACCAACATTCAAATCACTAGCATGGTGAGAAACCTTTTGTTTCAGATGTTTTTTTTAAAAGCTGAGAAGACTGTTTTCTCTAACTAGTCTGAGCAAGAGTTATTTCAAATGAAAAAGGACAAGTTAGATTTTTGGGAACACTTTTACACTTAAATCCTTGGAATAAACATGCTTCAATGATATAGCATCTTGCCCACATTATATCATACAAGAGCTTGGTTTATGTAGCTGGAAGCCATAGATGATTATTCTTGAAAGTTATGAATTGCTGTTCTTAATCCTCTGGAGCATTTTATTCTTTTTGGGAGCCAACCATTAATAAGAGGAGAATTAAATTTTGATGGGAAATAATGAAAACATTTTAAATGGCCCGAAAAATACACAATTGTCACGACTCTGAAAATGCTCAAATTAAATAGTAATATTTCATCTTTCTCTAGTATGTCACAAACCTACAAGTGTACATTCCAGCTCAAAACAACTGTCCCGTGTAATGGTTTGAGTTTTACAGATGTATTCACCATTAGCCTATGTGTGAAGACTACTAAGCAGTTTTTAATTAACTTATGTCAAATGTTGCATAGCGGTACATCAACAAGAACTTACAAGAAGAACAAATCTTCATTCAGCTCAGATCAATACATGTACATAATTCATTGCACCTGTGCAGAAATACCCTGCAAAGACACCTTAACTCTGACCCATGAGGCTTTGCAGGCAGCAGAAGTCTATTTCAATAATTATTGCTGTAACAGGGATGAATAGGAATATATCCTCAGATGCTTTTGCATGCAGTAGCACTTAATGATGCCTTTATCTATCTACCTGCACTAAAGTGGGTAAGTTACCTTTTGCAGAGCTGGGAGCTGAACCAGGTGTTCCAGCCATGTTAGCCCCAGTTCACATCCTCTTTGATCTTGTGATAGCTTGATGGAAGTGAATGGCATGGATCTGTGCTATGGATTCATCTGCAGGTCTCTCCTTCTTCAGAAGACTCTAGTTTTGCCTTTTCACCTCAGAGCTTGTCTACCAGACAGTGTCAATGTGTAGCTATGTATGATGAGTTTGGATCTTTCCAGCAACCTTATGACCCAATGATTCTCAGGCAAGCTGTGTAGGTCTGCCCCATCTGCTGTAACGAAGTTGCTGATGACACTTGTAGTACACATTTTGAAGGTGGTGTCAGTGTATCTGCATTGGGCTTAGGGATTCCAGGGTAGGTCAGCCCTAAAAGGTGAGATGCTCCTCGCTTAAGCTGGTCAGGCTGCAAAATATGGTTGTACTGTCCAGAAGACTATCCTGGTAATATTGAAACTTTATAAGCTATTATTTTTGTATTCCAGTAAGAACTGCCCTCTGGGAAGGAGAAAAAAAAGTCTTAATACTACTGATTGTGTAACACTTTTGAAAGCACTTTTGCTTTGTTACACTTTCGTCCTGACCATTTGCTTTTTCCTCTAGTGGACAACAAGTGCTTGAGTCTGTGACAGTCTCAGCTGGTTCAGGTGTGCCTGAGTACCATCACCAAATTTCTTACAGTGGACTGGGTGCCAATGCTTAGCCTGAAGCAAGTGACTAAAGAGGTCCATGGGTGGATATTTTTTGATGAGAGCTCACCCTCAGTGCTGCAGCCGGAGGAGATCTGATCTGAAGAAATCAGATCACCATGACAGAACTTCGTTTCTGAATTGCACAGAAGGTAGTTTGGCATAGCCAACAACTTTCCTGCATAGCAAAATTTTCCTCTTAGCAGTCTGTGCACAGATCAGTCAGGAACATGGTGTCTACTTTCATAATTTTTCCTTATTCCTATTGCCTTTCAAGTGGTCACTGAGGTACGAAGACAAGAAAATTTAAATGTGCAAATGGCCAATAACAAGTAGCTTTTGCATAACTCACTACCTTGACAGAGCTCTGCAGCAGCTGCATTTCCAGCCCATTCTCTCTAGCTGATCCCTGCTGCCAACCCTACTACATAAAACAAAATAGCTTGGGACAAACAGGAGTGTGTAACTTATCCATCCCTTCACCTCTTCAGCAACAGCCTTTTGCTGCATAAATCAATGAACTGTTTGCCTGATGAGGCTCAGAATATGAAATCAGGGATTTTCACTTCTCTGTGTGGTTCCTATTTGAGACTGGTGTGACCTCCCTGTTACTGACAGGTTAGTGGCAATAAAACATTTTACTGAGAATCTTTGGCAAGGAGGGGTTTTATTTTATGTTGTTCCTGTCTGACAGATGGGTTTTTGTTGAAGCAAGGGTAGAAATTCTCCACAGCAGTTGCAGGGAGACTTGGCCACATCCACTGGCATTAATTATAATAATTGTCCTTTATAATTAGCTGCGTGCCAGAGATGGAGGCACAACGTCACGTCTCTGCCGACTTCATCTGATTGTTGGGTCCTTTTGTGGATTGCTCTCCCACAACTGGGAAACAGATTGTTTGGGCTGGAATTAGAGAGTTGTAGGTAGGCAGCAGCTGCTCATGAGATTTTTTTATATGCTGGCTAGATGTGTGAGATCAAATTGGTTTTGTTCATTTAACAGCCTGTTCAATGGAGGAGGAAGAACAACATGAGCCCCTGTAACCGGTAATGTTCTATTTTGATAGAGGCTCTGCCTCAGATGGCACTTAGGTGTATTTACGACTCTGTAAATGATCAGTTCCTGTTCCCCTGCAAGTGTAGGAAACAGCTCTACATGTACTTACCCCTGGTGGAGAAACCCTTACTCCTTGCATGTCATACCAGCCAGTACTGGTGACATTTGACCTGAACTTGGTGTAAGCATTTACTCAGTGAATGTAGTGCTACTGAAATTAATGCAGGGATTTTCTGCATTGTGATTTAAACCTGGAGCTGATCTCACTGTCAAGACCCTCACATTTAACATGTCAGCCTGTGTACAAAAAGGAGGCTTTCATCCTGGCCTCACTGACAGTGAAGAATCCAGGTTTACGCATTGTTTTAGCAGGCTCCCCTGCTTTCCAGGATAGCATGCAGACAGTCTCATTCTCTGCAATTTTTCCTAAAACGATTTCAGATCAGTGGGAACAGAGGACGTATTTAGTATCTCTTGTACAGGAGTGATAATCTTCACTAGAAGTGTGAGTATTGCAGGTGGGTTACTGCAACAGCCCACATAAGTCATGTGGATAGCAAGGTTGGGATGATAGGGCTTATACTACTACATTTTCCTCTGAAACTTAGTCCTTCATATCATGTGTAGCCAGTCATGTCAAGCAACAAAGGGCAGAAGTCTGCTGTCATTCCAACATCAGCAGAACTGTAACATTCTCCACAGCATACAACACATTTGATCACACCTGCAATGCTCAGAATCCCTACACCCTGTTTCACCCTAAAATGTCAACGCATTTCACAAACCTAACTATGATATTTTGATAAGGTGAACAAGCAATCTAAGCACCACATCACCAAAAAGCAAGTTAGTCCTCAGAAAGGTTTAAAGAACTGGCCAAACTGTGCTGAAACTCAAATCCGGAGTTCTTACTGGCCAGTCGTGCCCCTAAACATCAAAGCTGCACCAGGTGATCTGTCAGTGTGACTGGTGCAGTTCTATTCCTTTCAGTGGGTTTGGACTGAGCTACACCTGTGCGATCTGGCTCCTGCAATGTCCTGTGCACATCAGGCTACAGCGTCAACGCAATATTGAAATGAAACCTGATTTGTGTCACACAGCCTTGACAATGTAGAAACTGCAGTGATGCTGTGAGTGAAGAGCTAACCAACCATGCCGAGCCACAAGATGGATGTTGTTCAGAGAAGCACTTATGCAGTATGTTGCAAAGCCTTGATGATAAAATGATTAAATTCTCAAGGCAAAACAAAGATACTCCACTTCATCTGGAGAAGAAATGCAAGGTGGCTGCCAACCCTGAACTGTGGAAAAAAATCTATGCTCTTTTTATTTTTGGACTCATGTCAAAACAAGGCTGACACCAGGGCTGGATCTGACTTTGTTCTATTTGATTTGAAGGTGTAGGAGCACAACGATACAGCTTATTTTGGCGCCTAAATCAAAACTTTCAGAGAAAACAAGAAAATCTACATTTTCCTCCTGCACCAATTGCATCAGATGACTTCAGCTTATGACATGCATTGCATTATTAAAGCTAAACTCCAAGGGAGCAGGTGGCCCTGTGATGTTATTTCACCTCCCAAGCTGGTTGACAAATCTGTCATGTTAACATTAAGTGAGAATAAATACTGGGTGCTGCAGTCAAGAATTGTTTTCAAAAGCAGGGAGTTACTGATGGTAATGGCTATTAGTGTTAAATGTTTGCATTTTTGACTGCAGTTTGTTCAAGTCACTGTAGAGAGGAAAAGGAGATAGTATTTTCTTTGAAGACCTTAAATTCCCAAACCATTTTGAAAGTTTGGGAGAATTGGGACTATCACTTCTCTAAGGGGTGTGTCTATGTCAAAGCTTAGAGGGTTATTTCTGCAGGCTTGACTGGAGGAGAGGGCATGGATCAAAGCAGGAAATCCTTACTTGTTGCCTGTCTGCATTCTATGTAGTTTAAATCAGCTTCAAACTGAAAAGAGAAATTTAAATAGAAAGAAAACCTATATCAAGTGTTTTCAGAATTCAGGAAAAAAACCCAAAAAACAACACAAGGGAAAGAATCTGCATCTCAATCTCATTGTTGCATTAAAGGAGATGTACTGAATTTGCAGAATGGCTGCAGCAAGTTGTGAATAATTTATGAAAGGGAAAAATTGCTTCCCTGTGCACAGAGAGAATGCAAACAGCTGTGCTGTTTGCTGTGTGCTGGTTGCACGGATACACTGGCATCGCTGGGGACCCATGAAGAAGAATATAGCAAATCCAGAGTTCCCAAGTTTTCCCTGTTGCTCTGGCTCAGTCCTTAAGAGAGTTTAAAATTACTTTTATCACTTATAATCAATTTTTGTTCCACGTATCTTCTTTTCTCTTCTGTTGGCAACTGTCCATTTAAAGGAGGGAAAAGGAATGAGAAACTTACACAAAGAGGCCAAATAAGGAAACATAAGTTTAAATATGTTATAGGAAAGGTTTTTCCTTTTCAAAGTTCACCCTTCTCTTTTTCAATGTTGTTGTTTATTTACTGTAGATAAGAAGTCAGGATTAGTGGGCTTGGCAAAAGTCAGTGTCTTCCAGTACTACAAACCAAACTTTGATTTTTATCTTCTCTGTGTTCACTCACTACCTTGAGTAAACAATCTAGAGATCAAATTGTATCAAGGAGTGGCTGAGAGAACTCAGGTTGTTTAGCCTGGGTAAAAGGAGGCTCGGGGGAACTGTATTGCTCTTTACATACTACCTGAAAGGAGGTTGTGGTGAGGTGAGAGTTGATATCTTATCCCAAGGAACAAGTGATAGAAAAAGAGAGGACAGCCTTAAGTTGTGCCAGGGGAGGTTTATATTGGATATTAGTAAAAATTTCTTCATTGGAAGGTTGTCAACCACTGGAACAGGCTGCTCTGAAATGTGGTTGAGTCACCATCCCTAGAGGTGTTTAAATGACCAGTAGATGTGGCACTTAGGGACATGTTTAGTGATGGACTTGGCTGTGCTGGGTTAACAGTTGGACTCAATGATCTTGGAGATCTTTTCCAAGCTAAAAGAGCCTGAAAACCTAACCCAATGAAGTTTAACAAGGAGAAGTGATGGATTCTGCTCCTGGGATGGGGCAACTCTGGATGTTTGTACAGACTGGGGAAATAGATTCTGGAAAGCAATGCCGCAGAAAGGGACCTGGGGGTCTTGGTCGATGGCAAGCTGAACATAAATCAACAGTGCCCTGGCAGCCAGGAGGGCCAACCCTGTCCAGGGAGGCATCAGGCAAAGCATCACCAGCCAGGTGAGTAAGGGGATTGTCCCACTCTGCTCTGCACTGGGGCAGCCTCACCTGGAATATTATGTGTAGCTTTAGGCATCACAACATAGGAAAGATATTAAGCTCTTAGAGTGTCCAAAGGAGGGCAACAAAGATGGTGAAGGGCCTTGAGGGGAAGCCGTATGAGGAGTGGCTGAGGGCACTTGGTCTGTTCAGCTGGAGAAGGAGAGACTGAGGGAGACCTCGCTGCAGTTACAGCTTCCTCAGGAGGGCAAGAGGAGGGGCAGGCACTGATCTCTTCTCTGGTGTGACCAGGGACAGAACCCAAGGGAGTGGCCTGAACTTGTGTCAGGGAGGTTTAGGTTGGATATTAGGAAAAGATTCTTCCTCCAGAGGGTGGTTGGGCACTGGAACAGGGTCCCCAGGGCAGTGGTCACGGCACTAAGCCTGACAGAGTTCAAGAAGTGTTTGAATCATATTCCTAGGTACATGGTGTGACTCTTGGGGATGCTTCTTTGCAGGGCTAAGGGCTGGACTCGATGATCCTTGTGGGTCCCTTCCAATTCAGTATGTTCTGTGATTCTGTAAATGATTCTATTATTCTGTAATTTTATATGACAAGTCAGAATCTGTTCAAAATAAGGTTAGTGCTTCAATGCATTTCAGGTCAGACCTTTAATTTTTTTTTGTCTTGATAGTCTCCTGATCAGAAAATGAGACCCATGCCAATTTATGTAGCACATTTATGGTGGTGTTAAGTAAAGTTTAGGGCCAGCAGGACACCAGTTTCTTTTAGAAGGTTATCTGAACTCATGTTTTTGGAAGAGAAGAGGAACAAAAACAAGCCAATTACTTACTTAGCTTTCATTTGAATTAAATAAGCTTTTAATTTTCTTCTTTAAATAAACTTTAAATCCTACACTCTAAATTTAAACAGATGAGTGAATAGCAAAACACAACTCAAAGAGCTGTCCCTCACTTCCAGGTGAAACTTTCTCTGATGTGCTGAAGAAAACACAGACAATTAGTCATTTTTATGCTTTCAAAGCATTGGTTTGATGGTGCCAAACTTTTCCTGACAGATCTTGTCTACTTCAGTTATCTGCCACTCCAACTTATGAGGTTTCTAGGGCAACTGTCATCTTCATAGTGAACCAGCCAGCGTATTCCCAGGATTCATAGAAGGCTGCCTTTCCTTTAGCACTCATAGATTTCAGTAGCTCAGTTTCTAAAATCACAGCAGCAAAGTGTTATTATTTATGAGAACAGGTGAATGATTTTTTGTTTTGGATTTTTGCAAGCCTGATGGTTAGGAAGGCTTCAGCTTTCTCCTCTGTGTAATGTCTTCACAGTCAAGGGGTCTTGGCCAAGAATATTGTTGCAACCCTCTTAAATTTCGTTGGAAATAACATCAGCTTCATTGCTCTGGAAAAATGTAGTTGTCTCAGCCTGGGAGCTGAACTTCTCATATGAGAAACAAGAGAGGTGAAGAAAAAGGCAGTGGAAGCAAAGAGCTCTGAACTGGTACTGCTGAGAGAGGGAGCTTCTGCAGCTTCTCCATGACATTACTTCCATCAAAGACTTAGTGCACCTGAGTAAAATGGTTGTGGGATTATTTGTATTGGTAGAATCTGGTTCTAAAAGGACAGGAGCTGGTTTCCTGGCTAAAGGAGATGGGAACCTTTGCTCTGCAAGTCCACAGCTTGGTGAGAGTTCATTGGGATGCTGTGGTTCCAGAATATTTGTTCAGATTATTCTGGGGAACAGAAAAAACAAGTAACCATGCTACCCGGGAGAAACAAATAATCTGATTAATCTGAAATTCCAGATTCTGGGGGGAAATGTGTGTACATGTTAGTGTAAGCTATATTTGTCTCCAAAGTCAAGTCTCTGTTCTTAGAACACTTTCTTGTGAAATACGATAATTTTATCTTTCCATGTAAGATGGATGGATAGTGATAAAGAGATATAAGGAAGCTGCACCACAGCTGGGTGCAGTCAAGACAAGAGGCATAGAGTTCCACCAACGTATTCACAGAGACATTCCCCTGTGTGTTCATTTTGTGTTCTGGTGGTGTCTGAGAGCTCTTTGAGAACGCTTTTGGGCTGGATATTGTGTTGGTGGCAGCTATTGTGGAAGCAGTATTCTTCATTGCCCATTGGTATCATTCTTCCTGTACTGTGTAGAGGCAGCAGCCGAACAGCATTGATCATTCAGATCTCAGTTTCCAGGCCAAAATGTAACAAAGAGGCTTGCTGGCTCAAGAGCTAGCTAAGGATGAATGGGTACCATGCTTTTCACCAGACCTTCTCTATGAGGTGGTAGAGGGGCAAGGAAATGCAGTTTGCCATTGAAAATAAATGATAAAGTTACTTATAATGCTTACTCTTCCAACTGGAGCCTGTTTGCTAACACCATCCACCCCAGACACTAATGCTTCCTGCTTCCCTGATGAGTGACCGTTTTCTACTGCTGGCTTGGTGTAAGAATATCATGAATAGGATTTTTTTATTTATTAGCTGTGTTAATGTGGCACATAGGAGCTGCATTCCATTGGGCACAGTATAAACACATTTATTTAGACTTGTGTGAAAATTACTAATGAGGGAAGATGGCTGGCCAAAGCTCTAGGCATTCTGACACCTCTGAATAAAACAATGACATCCCAACAGTGTTTAAAGTGGATTCCAGCAGAAGCTCAGCCAGCTGCTTCCAGGAACTCCTACAGAATACCATTAGCCTTCTCTAAATAGTCTATCAAACAGAAGACTTGACAAATGTTAGGAGGTGGTCTTTACCCTGAAGTGTTCACAGTCCAAAGCCTCCATCCTTCAGAGAAGGGTCTACTTACATGATGTATCCAGTGAGAAGATGTTGTTACTTGTCTTCTTTAAAATTATGCATGGATTGGATGGTCAAGACAGAAAGCAAAGGGAGAAGAAAGGAAAACTCTTACTTGCATGCAAAGAAAGAAAAGATGGAGACTTAAACCTGAAAGGATTTGCCCGAGGCCACATGGAGAGTCAGTGGCAGAGCCCAGAATAGAAGCCAGATGTTCTGAGTTTGTGGCAATACGACTTAACAAGAATTTAGCAGAGAGACATTTTCCTTCAAAGTCTGTTTTCATCTCCCTTTTGAACCACCGTTTTTTTTAAATTTTATTAAAAAAATTTATTAAGGCTATCTAAAGAATGATGTGGGGAGTTTCAAATAAAAACGATACACTGAGGAATCTGAGCTTTGGGACATTTGTTAGGGTTCTGTTTTACAATGAGTCAGAAGAGCTGCTCTGATCCTAATTCTTAGGTAGGAACCTCAAAGATTGCAAAAGTCTGTAAATATTTGCTTTATTTGCAGTGAAGAGTACAGGAAGTTCTGAGTTAGCCTAATTTAGGCTTCAATATAGGCTATTTATGTACTACCTCCTGGGACCACCTCTGATTACTGAAAGAGTGACCTTATTGGAAACCAACAAGTAGGTCTGCAGTTAATTATAAAGAGTTCAGAGCTTGCTGCAGAACCCTAACAATGGTATTTTTGTGGATGATGTTACATGTTTTTATTTAACAGTCCAAATCAGGAGAGCTAAAACAGATGGCATACTTGTTACTGCTCTCTGAGAACACCTATAGAAAGACACTGATAATAACAGAGAGGTCAAGCCTAACAGGTCAGGAGAAATGGCAAAGATCATTCTGTCTGGCCTCACTAATTACCATCTGAAAGCAATAATGAACTGGTCAGTGGGGTCAGGAACAGGTGATGCTGGGGAGGGGGGCAGAAAGAGGGATTTGTTTGTTTTCTGCATTTGGAAGAAATGGTTTAAACATTGTCTCTTTTTAAATTTTACAATAATGGCAGTGACTTAATCTAATCTAAATGTGGCTTTTGGAGAAAATCTGCTCTAGGACTTTTCCAAAATAATTCCCTGAAGGAAAAATACAGTATCTCTGACTACAGTTCAGGATAATGTCTGAAGAGAAAAATGTGAAAAACTGACTTACGGGGCAGCAAGTTTATACACAGGATGATGCTCCTCTGGGGCGTCATAGAAAATGATTATAACAGATTTTGTTCATCAAGGCAAAGTAAGCTAAATCAGATACAAGGCAAAGCCCTTAGGAGGAGGAGGAACGTATTCAATTTAGTGAGGCAACTGTGATAGTAATTAAAGCCCAGATGGAAACCTTTGAATGTGTCTGGTGTCTGTGTATCCGCTGTGTTTTTTCTGTTAACTTGACATTATAAAAGGAGCACCCAAAGAATAAAGAGATGGTGTTTGAAATTTCATCAGTCAAGCACTGTCCCAAGTTTGATTTATTGTAAACAATCTGCAAAAATTGCTTTGGGTGTATATGATACAGGCAGGGAGTTTTCTCAAGTGGTAATTCACAAAGAGAGAAGTTGTACATTATTTCTCGCTTTGTCTTTGCTGAAATGCAGTCAGGATTAATTACACCATTTGCCAGCTCTGACTGTGAACCTCTTGTACTTCGGACATATGGATAGAATTTTATTCTGCTGTTATATATTCTCTCTGAAGCAGGGTGCTATGCTGTTTACTTTATGAGGAGGTATACTGCAATATTTCAATAAAAATCATTATCTAATAATAAAATTCGTGTAAAAATCAGGGATTAAAAGGGGAAATATTGCCCTGCTTTCCCCCTATAATACACAAGCCAAGAGCAAAGGATGGTACTGTATGGAAACACTGTTAAAGAGTTAGCAGAACGCAGACAGTGATTTGCTATTGCTGCCGAACGGAGGGCTGGGAGCGGCTGTAACTCTGCTGGGCTGTCGCACGCACTGGGAGCCTCGAGTGTCTCCTGCCTGGTGTTTGAGTCATTACTTTATCTGGAGCAGACAGACTGCTTCTAGTCCCAAATCCTCCAGCATATGCACTACTTGGTTCCTAGTGGAGGCATGTATATGTGGTGCTGAGATTTACTGCTGCCACTTGAGTAACTGGAGCTCATGCTCACCTCGTGCTGGTCTGACAGGCTGGGCTCAGGGTGCATCCTGTGTGCCTTTGGTGTCAGAGCACGGGGGAAGAGGTTGTTTTTTGGAGCAAGGTAAACATGCAGAAAAAAAGAGAGGAGAAGGAAGAGACTCCTCTTCAGGTGTGTTAGATCGCTTTTCCACACATTGTCTGTAAACACGTAATTAGGGGCTTTTGAAGCACTCTGTTACTCCCTAGACAGGCCAGTTTATTGGCATTTTGTGATGTTACAGTTGCAGGCAAAGCTGTACTTAAGCATGTGTAATTAGTGACGATATTAATAGTCTTTAACATTACTGACTCCAGGCCCTGGTGTTTTCCCTGAATTTTCATTACCTTTATGCTGATAATGGCTTACATCCTTTTTACTAAATCCACGTTGCCAAAATCCTTCTGGTGGTTTTCTCTTAAAAAGTATCTCCATGTGAGCATATTTTCCCCACATATGCTCTCAGTCTCCGTTATCTTCTCTTTTTTCTTTTTTTTTTTTTTTTGCACTGAAGTACACGGGGCCTCTTTTACAGTCTATATTCTGAAATAACAACAAAACCCCCATTTCTTAGTAATACGAAGCTTTCGTTTGATGGAGAGAATTTTTTGAAGAGCTCTGCTCTTAATTCACCTGCTCTGTGGCTTCTGTGATCCCTGCAAGTGGTTCACTGCTCATTGACGAAAGCTCAAAACCCCGACTCCCACGACTCATGAATTTGAGACCGATTAAATTTTCAGATCTAATTTTATTTTAATCTTCATTTTACCTCCACATTTAATATTAGACGGCATCATAAGCGTATGCCTATGGAGGTGGTTTTTTACATAAATCAGGACAGCACCTATAACCTTGAAAGT
The DNA here is from genome assembly GCA_013396655.1 of Campylorhamphus procurvoides. Lineage (NCBI taxonomy): Eukaryota > Metazoa > Chordata > Aves > Passeriformes > Dendrocolaptidae > Campylorhamphus > Campylorhamphus procurvoides. Next base: position 1,397,635 of record WBMV01002074.1, read on the forward strand.
GAAGTCACAGCATTTGTGGGCTCTGTGATCAATCCTCTGGAAAGGGATGAGAGACTTGAAAGTTGATAAAAGATATGAGTGTAGTGCAAAAGAGGAGCCTCTTCCTGATCACCTTTTAGATCCGCTCTTCACCTGCCATCCTCTGACGTTGCTTAAAGATAAACTAATTGTAATAAAATAAAATTTAAAAAATATAACATCTTTTTATTCCCTACAACGAACATCTTACAAAGTTTACAAGACCATAGGTTATATTTATGGGTCATATACCTCCAAAGGTGGTCTGTGGTGCTTTTGTCTGCAGTATCATTGCCACCACGGGACTGAGGTCTGAGTCTTACATCAGTGTACATGAGAGGAGGCTTGAGAGATTTATAATGGGGAAACGCTGACAGTTCCATAATTTATTGCAATGCTAACGGCAGCACTGTAGTTCCTGACAGCTCCAAACCCTTGTTCTCTGGGATAGTTTGTTTCTAATCCACTCCCTTTGCCGGATCTTCCCCCACCCTCTCTCTGGTGAATGGACTGGTGAATATCTATATTGCTGCATTTTCCTTTAGTATTTTAACAGCTTTCACTTTTAGGACTTCTCATTGTTGAAATTTGTAAGAGATTTCAGGAACTTCGCAGCAGAAATGCTTTTTCATGTAATGCGCCTTTTCTGTTGTGGTTGTTCCTTCCCCAGCCTGGAGTATCTTACATATTCATTGTCACACCGGATACTCCAGCAGCAGCTTTACATTTTCAAGCCCTGGTACTTTGCAGTGTCCGAAAAATGGGTAGACATCGAACAATACCTACTTTTTAACTTATTTGAGGAGAATGCTGTGCATCTGCATAATGGTTTCACACAGAAAGTGCTTTATCTTCATGAGTTAGTGAGTCAGTTTAGGGGTATTCTATTGGCAAAAGCTTTCAGAGAAATTATGCATGGTAAATTAATGAAGGCCGTCTGAGGTATTATTGTGTGTGAATGCACATGCCATTAGAATCAATGGCTGGCTGAAAAAAGTTAACGGTCATTAAGAGACTGCTAAAAAGGCCAGTGGACACAGATTTGCTCTTCATGCAGGGCTCTGGTTGGGTTAGGTGAAGGCAGAGATTGCTATTTGCCTCCAGGCCACAGGACAGCCCAGGCTTTGTGCTTTCCTGTCCCCATTTCTCTTGGCTGCTGTCAGAGGCCGATTTACAAGAACCTGCAAGAGACCATCTGAGGGGGTAGAGAACGTCTTCCAAGCAGGTAAAGACCTTTGCATCACTTTTCTTGTTTTACAAGTTGTTGGTAGCAGAAAGTCCAAGTGGGTGAGCTTGAAAGGGCTTAAAACCTCTGATCGTCTCTGTGGTGATGTGAAATGAAGCTCTTTAATGGACAGGTTGCAAAAGAGAGGGTACTGTTGCTTTAAAATGATGCCACCCGATCTGATGGTGAGTCTTTAAAATATTGCTCACTTGAGTAGTGGGATATTGCCTCCAATTTGTGTTCAGATAGCAAGAAAACAAACCGAACACTGCAACAGATCTGACCATTAGCCAATGGTGTGGGAAATGGAGCGCTAAATGCCAGCTGGAGATTAGGCAACTGTGTACCATTACTGGCAATTCAGCTGTGAATTTGTCATACACAAAGCGTAAGTGACGGGAGCTATTTCCTGGGCACCTCTATTCCCCTGGGCTGTGTCCTTTCCCTTGAGCAATGTAGGTTTTTATTTTTTTCCACACTGTATTTTGAATGCAGTAATTCTGGCTGAAATAAAATGCATGGAGAAAATTAATGTTTTGATATCTTCTTGCTGCTGCCAAAAGAAATATAAGAGTCTTTGATCTGGGGGCTTTAAAAAAGGGAGCCGGACCAGCTACTGATCCATACTGACCTAAGTAAGTGATAAAGCAACTGTGTCAAAGTTTAATTAGTCTTGATCAAGATAAGTTTTTAAGACTTAGAACTAGTGGCCTTTTGAAGAAGTAAGCCTTCTAGTTGTCATTTATGCCACAACATGTCCTTTTATCATACTTTCTGTGCCTCCAGCAGGAAGAGTTTTTATTTTAAAGGAAAAGAGAAATGGTTCATTTGATGGAGATTAGCACGGACAAGCTTACTAATATTTGAAGGCAATTTCTCTGCCTTACTTTTTTCTCTATTTCATATCCCACAGAGATTACCTCAGACTGCCGTTGTTAGTCACTGTTATTTATATAAAGATATGTAATGCATTTGTGCTTGAGGGGTCGTCTCTAACGAGGTATGCAATTTCAGATTGTAGAGACTGGCAGGAATTACGGTGAAGAATTGCTTTCCAGTGACAGCTCTATCCTGCCTGTAATATGTCATTGCGTGTGACTTTCAATTAATCATGCAATAACAAAACATTGCGTCTGGTGGCAATGGTGTGTCCATTAATATCGAGGTAAGTCTCAGCTTTAGGAACACAAATGCTGTCGCTGTCCCCTGCCCACGCGTGCACTTTAATCAGCAAGTCTCAACCCAGAAGGAACATTTCTCTCTTCTCCTCTCCCCCATCATCCTCCATTGCAATCTATTAAGCTGCAATCCATAATGTCTCGTGTCTCTGTAATGGTCTGATGGCGTGTAGTGTTAAATGATTGCATGAATTTGACTTTGTCTCTCTCTGCCTTGACCTTGGTGTCTTCAGTGGCTTCCCCTCCCTTGTTTTCAAGTTAGGAGTGGAGAGCTGGAAGAGAAAATGGAAGAGTGACAGAATGGAGATATTTCATATCAGGGGCTTTGATGCTGTTCTTTGAGGAAATGGGAGAGACAAGATGTAAGACAGAAACCATTACTGGAAGACAAAATGCAGTGATTTGCAAATTTGCAGGAGAAAAGGCATCATGCTGTCGAGCATAACTGGCTCCATAGACTGAAGCCTGCCACGTGCAGGACCTCATTGGTAAGCAGGGTGGAAGCCTTGCAGTAATTCTGCCTCTTGCTCATTCTGCCATTTATTTACTAAGTATTCTGCCATTTATTTACTGCCATTTATTGCTAAGTAATATATCAATTTAAGTAAAACCCCCAAATCTCATTGTGGTTTACAGCTGTATCTGTATCCTGAACGGAAACTTAAAGAGGCATTTGGGTGTTCTGTGCTTGGGCTACAAAGAAAGAAAGACACCCTGGTCCCAGCCAACAAGTATGCCATGCCTGTTATTATATCCAGCCAAATTCAAGAGTAGTTTCTCACTCTACTGAAACCCTTGCTCCCTTTTCAGTTGATTTATTTTGGGTTAATATTGAGGTTTTACACCCTGTGCAACATAAATAGAAAGCCTGCTAGTAATTAGTGTCAATGCTTTTCTTTTTCCTCTAAGAAGCAGATTAACCTTAGTTTTAAAAACTGCTTGGCTGGACAGTCTCAGAAGAATCTTCTGAGTGTCCTAAGAGCTGGTTTACACCAGAGGATTGGCATGTTACATGCAACAGAGGAAACCAATTTTTATATCTTTTCCTATGGATTAATATTGTTTGCAAATTTGTGACACATTTGACCGGTTGCCTTGAAAAGTGCACACTGAAAGAGGCATTTGTGTTAGTCATGGATTTTGTCAGTGGTGTGTTGGAGTACTTTCACTTTCTGTAAATAAAAAGCAAAAGTCTTTGGGATTCTGAGCAATAACTAATTTTGTAGCTCCTTGGGGAAATCTTCATGCTCTGGTTTGCTGCATCCCCCCATTGTATCTGAATTATCAGCCAGACAATAAAAAAATAGGGAATCAACGGTTTATTTCAAATATGGTTATTCTGGAGTAAATGCAGTATTATACCAGCACCATACAAAGTTCTTACTCCCTCTGGGCAATGTGACTTCTGCCAGTTAGCCAAGTTATTGGTTTTCCTTCTTTAATTAAGGCTAACCCCATCTATCCTGCTGTATTTATAGCAAATCTGACAAGATGCTGAACTTACTGAACTATATAAAATAAAAGCATCTGCCCTCACTTGAACTTGAGGGCACTCAGTACAGAGGATGTCTTCTCTTTGGTGATCCCTGGCAGATGCAAACCAGCATTTGTTACGAGGTATGAGGCTGTGTATTTGCATCAGGCTTTTCCATCAGGTGAAGGCTGTTGGTGTATGTGTTAGGATCCAAGCACACACAGGGGAGACTTCAAAAAAGGATGGTTTGTAATCAATTTCTCATTTCCAAATTATTTTCTCAGGATCCCCACAGTATACTGTTTGAGTAACAGAATAATTTCCTAGCTATTAAGTGCCTGAAAATCAGCAGTAATTAACTTATTGCAGATTCTCTTCCTCTACCTCCTCTTTGCTCAGAAAAACAAACAAACCCCCTTTCTCAGCAGAGGAAATGCAGATGGAAGCAGTCTCTTCTGCCTTAGTGCAGCCATGTACAGATTACATCTTTTTCACCCTTTCACTTCTGTGAATAACATAATTGCTTTGTTATCCCTCAGGGGATTTGTAATATTAACTTTGGTTAATGACATTAATTCAAGTTTTTACCATTAATAAAATGGCATTGCTTAAAATTAAGCATTACATTTCAATTAGTAGTCCATCAAAGACTTTAATAGTCTGGAGCATTAAAGTGATATTTTTTTTAATTTCTTATTAATTTTTTATTGTATCATGCTAATTTCCAAAGAGTGATTGAAAGCCCAGCTGATCCAATGAATGACCCTGTCTGCCATATTTCTTGAAGGAACTTCTTTCTTTTATGACATTATGCAAAAAGGTCACATTTCCACAAAGCAGGAATCTGTTTCAGTCACCTCCTGAATTCATTATCATCCTTTTTACTTTTTAACATGAGGCACATGATATACAGGCACCCCAGGTGGACATGTTTAAATTAATCTAGTAATAATTGATTCAGAAGAGATTTGGAGGACAGAATTTGCATAAAAGCCATAATGAGAGCAAATCCTCCAAGGCCAGACTGAACAGCTAAGTCCCTGAATAACTTACATCTCCTAAACTAATTTGGTTATATATGCAGGATGAAGGTGTGGGGGCTGGAGCGCCATGTGATTGGAATTCATTACAAATAATTCATCTTCTCTAGAAAGGCTGGCCTCAGAGTGTATTAAAATTATATCAGCTCCCAAACGCTTGCTCAGACCCTGCCTCCTGGAAGATTATGACAAGATTCCTGTCTGAGGGATTGTTTGGGTATTTCAAAGCATTTCTGAGGCAAAGAGCTGACAGCCCAGGGCTGGAGTGTCCACTGCCTGACTACTTCTCCTGCCTGGTGGGAAAAAATTCAGATGTCCACTTTTGGCTGGACATCTGACTGTCACAAACATAAGTGTAGAGGAGGATCCCAGCTCTCAGCCTCAGATATTCCTCCCTTCCATTACATCATGGAATTTCTTAGCTAAGTTGTAGATCATTGGGTTTTTATTAAATCCTGGATTAAAACCTTTATGTCTCTGGGAATTTAGGGAGAGGGAGACCTTACAGGATGGGGACTGTACTGTGTACTGTTTAATTAAAGTAGGTCAGTGAGCAGTGAAAATTACAACCACAGTTCATTAAAAGAAAGCAGCCAAAGGCTTTTTGAAGGTCAGCTGTCCTGCTTCACTTTGCCTAAATTTTTGAGTAAAGCTCTAAAAGGATGTTGCCATCACCAAGCATAGTAATACCTGTGTTCTGAGGCTGGTGAGCTCTTTAGTTAGCCGGTAACGCAGTACCATGCTCCTGGTATCAGAGAAGTTGCATAACGTGTTTGGAGGAAGAGGAAAATTCATCTGTCTTTTCAGAAACAGTTGATCACCAGATATTTTTCATGAGAAAATTGATGTCACTGTTGTTTTCAGTAGATGAGAAATCAGTCCCATTTTGTTTATACACAGCAGTTGGTAATAACCTGTCATTTATGAGCTGAATATGCTCTGTGCTGCCTCCCTTCAGTGCTGCCCTGCAGCCAGGAGGCTCTGGGAAGAGCTGCCCTACTTACCAGTATCCCAAGTATGGTGTGAAAAACAGGGCAGACCAAAGCAGCCCTGCTGCTCCAACGAGGGGAAGAGTTAACAGAGCCCAACAGCTAACTGCTGTTGCAAGAAATATGAGAAAAGCTGGGCACGGCAGGAGAAAAAAGAGTCTGGCTGACAATTATTATTTTGTCTGTTCAGATTTGAGGCATATAAAGGCTGTTTGAATGCCTTCTAGCCAAAGGTTTCCATATAATAAATGATGCTGTGTTGTGCCAAGGAGACACTGCAGCAAAACATATTCTTGTTTCCAAGCAGGCTGAAACTTGGACTGGTGCTATGGGGGTGCTTTGTGCTGCTTCTCCTGGAGTTACAATTAAACCCTGAGTATGTGTTATGTGGCACCAGGTAATCACAAATCTTTGGCAAAGCAAACAAGCTGTGGTTTCTCTCTCCTGCATGGGCAAGCATTAAAAGAAAAGTTCTTCTTCTGTTTTTGCAACATAGCAGTGGAAGAAGGAGCTGCTGGGAGGGATGAGTTGAATTTGCAACATGCAACAACTGCCTTTGACCCCTGCGCGTGGGGCTGTGTGAGTGATGGAAGAGGATCCCTGGGATGGAGTAGAAGGGAGAGGGTGGCAGAAGCTGTAGCCCTGGAGCTGGTGGCAAGTCTTTAAACTGGAAAAGCAAGGCTCTAGGGGAAGTCCAGTCCGTATGTTAGGGCTGATTCTCAGGCAGGAGGTTCATTGGTGTGATGATTTCATGGCTTGGTGTTTGTCTTATGGAGACTTGAATTCTGGGATTGCTTCAGGTCAGAGGAGAATTAAGAGGGTTTTTTAAATTTATTTCTTCTTTCTACTGTTTTCCCAGCTCTGTGTACACCGGGGCGCCATAGTGACTGCTGCATAGTTTATCAGGATTGCTTATTTGCTTGGCACAATCTGGGGACTGCACTTGTATTGCTGTCACAGTGTTGAAAAGAGAAAATTTGCGAGTTAGCAACCTATATGAGGTCTAATATAATTTAGAACTATTGTCACTGACTTCCTTACTGAAAATCCCATGGGATGTCTGCAGTGGACCCACTAAATAGAGTTGAATAAAAAACTAGTGTCAGTAAAACAGCAGTTAATATTCTAATAAGTCAAAAATTCAAGAACACTTAGGGTTTTCATATTAAACTGTGAGACAAAAGGCAACTCTGTGCCAAAAGCATTTGCAAGAACCAGAAGTAGTTTATTTCTTTCTGTCTTTACCAAAAACTGGCTGCAGGTAGTAGTGGCTCAGTCACAAATTTGTGTCATGCCTCGGTTTCCCCAGCTGTAATATCAAACCTGCAGTGTGGAGGTGTGTGAGCAGGAACACCATATGTCTGCAAGTCGCTGTAAATAGAGGAACATCTCCAGACTGTGAGACACAAGAGTGTGTTGGCATGACATTGGCTGCACAGTGTGGTATTAGGGACTGTGACTCTGCTAATTAGCCCGTTTACAAACCATCTATATTGTGCAGTGGGGCAACTTGAAGAAAAGCTGCCGTGTTGGTGTTTCTGTAACAGACACAGGCTTAAGGCATCAGTCTGTGGGTTGAGTAACAAACCTCAGGCCAGAAGGAGCTCTTACAGCCAGGTGACTATTTGCAGTAAGTCTGATGCTGAATCTGCTGTACATACAGCTGATCTGCATGTAAACAGCCACGTCTCATACCTTGGATTTATAGCACCCATGCAGAGGACTCTAAATCACATGTACAGTGAGAAAGGTGACTGCACTGCAAGGGATGCTGAGCCCTGAGCCTGAGCCCTGCTGTAGGCAAGGCCTCTGGAATAGTTATTCTTGGTGTGTTGCTGCCATCTCACAAGTTGTGGGGTGGCTCCTCTCTTGGGCTATGTTATGCTCATTCATCCTCTCCTTTTGATGGAGCATCCAGAGACTTTGACTTGGAGTCAGGAGCTCCTGATTCTTAATCTATACTGCAGTAACTTCGTGTCTGAATTGCAGTGGTGCTAAGTACAGCAGGATCCATGGCATTCTGCTGCTGTGTTAGCCTCTGCCTTCATCTCTGTGTTTCACAGATGGAACACAGAAAAATAATTCCATAGGCAGCCCAGATCCCAGAATGACCAAAAACAAACACCTCCACTTCGACATATCTCAGAGAGGCCATTCAGTGAAGAGCAAATAGAAGGTATATCCACTCCTCCCTGCAGAGGCAGTCTTCTAGAAAGCACTGGCAGTGTACCACGGGCAAGATAAATGAGTGTAAGCCTTCATTGCCAAATATGATCTTTGAATAAACAGAAGACTTCAGACTTCAAGGCACCTTTTCACAAGTGCTAAATTCATACCCCAAACAAATGCTAACAAAACCCCTCATGTCTTTATACTATGTGTAGCCAGTTAAAAAAAGAAAGATCTAGAGCTCTCTAGGGAGCCTCTCGAAGCACTTGGGGACACACTCAATGTGTGGTCAGGTTAACACTATTCAAAAGTAGGTCTGAGTGTCAGCAGAGCAGGTATTTATTTATGCCCAGTGGGTTTGGCAGGAACCCAGAGGTACGGTATATTTTGCTGTGTTACACAGGCTTTTCTTGTTGAATCAGCTTTATTTAATGTAGGCTTTCTATAGTAGGTTCCCGTTCTGGAGGGCTTCCTCTGAAGGGAAGGGAACAGTTCAGTTTCCACGACCATACAGTCATGGACTGTGTTACTGAGGCCAGGTAACCAAGTGGTGGCTGATGGCTCACTGAGGGCCTACACCAATCCATAAATAAGTGACCTAACACCAACCAATTAATCTGGTACAGAGCCATTATTAAGAGTTCTGTCTTTGTTACCTGATCTGAACGTAAACATCCCATTGCATTTTGTGGGATTGGTTTGGAATCTTGACCAGTCCTGGGTGCCTTTGAACAGCAATCAGAAAGCAGTCCAGAAATAAAGTGCCCCCAAGTGCCCTGTCAATCTTTTGTGGGATGTAGTCCTAAGATCAAAGTATAGACTGTTACTATTCAGCTCCACTACAGGCTTCACGAGCCATGAACCAAACAGTATACTAGGTTAAACTGATTTCTCCTTTGCAAAGAGTTACATGAATTATTTATGCAGATCTAGATAACAGGAGGGTTTCGGTAAATTGACCTGTGTTGCAAAAGCTTGATTGTTTTATTCCTGCTATAAAGCCTACTGTGATACTGCAAGTGTTGTTGCAGATACTGAAACCACCCTGCAGATTGTGTGAGGCAGCACCTGTGAGAGAGATCAGGATGGAGTTCAAACTTTTGCTGTGCCACGGGAGAGCATATTACCTGCACACACTTGTGATGCACCCTGCTGCTGAATTGTAGGGGTTTTTAGAAGATAACCTGGGATTATTTGTATGAAAATGTTGGGTTTGTCTTCCCTGGGGTGTTGTGAGAGCAAGTTCAATGTGAGGCTCATAGATGATGTTGTAGTTGAGGCCATGGGAAGCCCTGACCAAGGTGGGCACCTGGGAGGATGGTGAAGCCCAGCCAGAACAAGAGCTGTGGCATATAAGCTGTTGTGAAATTCAAAGTGAGCTTGCTGATTCTTTAGAAGACTGTAGGGTGATTTAATTAGAGGAAAGCAAGTTCTCTTCACAGATTCTTCTCTGAACTGTAGACCATTCCAACAGATTTGCCTCAGAAGCAAATAAATGAGAAAAGCTCAGTACCCAGGAGCCCAGCCTAAGGGTGCATGTGAGATCTGATCCTGGACGTGCAAGTGCAGTGTGCCATGTTTCGGCTGTGAGACAAATCCAGCTCCCCAGCATGGGCACGGCTGAGGGCTGAGTGTATGCATGTGGCCAGGGGCAGAGGGAAAAGCTGTGCTTTTTCTTCGACAGTGTGGAATGGCCCTTGGAGCCAGTCAAGTGGGATGGATTCCAGCTGGAGAGGCTAGGAGAAAAGGGCAAGGAGCATCAGATGAATAAAAGACCATAGTTTTGTTGGCCTTGAGCTCTCTGTTTTCTAGGGCAGAGCTGCCTGTGCCAGCCTGTCATAGGCACATTGCTGAGCTGTCTTGCTTTATAATGTTTGTATTTATTTCCCTTTTTCTTCCAGGACTTTTTTGAATACTTTAATGTCCACCTCTTTCTATTGCTCTTCTTCCCTCTGGTATCCCAGTCTAATAAAACCATAACTGTGCCAATCAGAAAATATCCTGAACAGAAGACTTAAAGCTTTTACAGGAGGTTCCTTTTTTAGTCTTTTTTTAAAGGCATCTCTTTTATTTAAAATGAAAGATGAAGCACTTTCTTTTATCCTTTAACTTTACTGTCACATTTTATTAAGTCAAAATGATAGTTACAGTTAGAGGAAAGCAGGATATGAATTCCTGGTACAGCCATTTTTAAAGTGTGCTTTGTTTTAAAGCCCTGAAGATTGATTGAAGGTATTTTTCTTTTAGACGTGGAGCTTTAGTCAAAAGGGGCCTGATCTGAGTTACCCTCTGTAAATCAGGATTAGCTTCTGTGAAATCAATGGAGTTGCAATGATACAAGACAGGGCAAGTTGGAAAAGACTCATGCCCTGAGAGTGAATAAGGGAGGGACTGTGTGTGATCCCTTGAATGCTGCCCTTGCATGGGGGTGAAGCCATGAGGCAAAGCAGAATTATACTCTGCCCTCATTGGGCTGCCATGGAATGTCCTGGGTGAGAAACGGGCAGGCAGCAGTGGGTTTGTGCTGGCATGGGTGCTGTGGTGGCAAACCTCAGCTTTGGGGATGCTCTGGGTGTGCAGACCTCCTGCGTTTCCCAGATGGAGCCCATGCCCTGTCACCACCATTGCAGTCAGGGAGTCTCATGAGCTAGGAGAGCCTGTTTTAGAGACAAGGGGGTGGTGGCAGAAGTGGTGCTCTACTAAATACCTGTCTCTGGAGTGCATTTCACCAGGTCCAGTGCAGCCTGCATTTGTTGGATTTTTTTTTTTTGGTCAGAGGTCCAGAGGGATTCACTGTGCAGAGTCAAAGAAGGGAGAAAGATGCCCCATCACTGCCCCTTGGGGCTGTGCAGAGGTGCAGAGGACAGGTTTTCATGAGGGAGAGGACAGATAAACTTGGACAGATAATATTTTTTGACATTTTTATCTTTTTTTAACGTGTCTGCATTGGGCTGGGGAGGGGAATAGCTACAGTGGTAAAGATGCATCAAGATGAGCAAATAAAGAATTGAAATGATATGTCCTGCCTGAAATTTGAATTTAACCAGGGATTTGAGCTCTCGTCTCTTATGTGCACTGAAAACTTGACAACTGATTTCTTGAGGCCTAAGCCATTCTGAGCAGAGAGTCTAATAAGAACAGCAATTTTAATAGCATTTAACTGTATCTAAACAGCTTAAGGCCAGGGCAAGTTCCAGCAGTGCAAAGCACCGCTAGCCTGGGCTGTGCTTGGGATGTGCAGTGTTTTAGTAGTCTGGATGGGCACTGATCCTAAGCAGTCATACTCCAGCCTTCACAGTGAAAATCTGCAGGTTGGGCAAAATTGGAGGGTGGGCTTGGCCATCTCCAGTAAAATTAAAACATTTGATTTCATTAAAACTGCTGGACTCTCCCAGACAGTTACGAGCTTGCTCTTGGCATACAATTGACCTATGCCTGTACGTGGCACTGCTTCATATTTGGAGAGGGTTTTTTTAAAAATAAATTTGAAGCAGCTGAAAATACCAATTACTAAGCTAGAATCTTTTTTTAAAATATTGGGAAGAAGTGAGCAAGGCAGCCTGGAAAGGGGCGGGTTGAAGGAGTAAGTTTTTGCATTGCTGTCTGCTGTCTCACTATTGTTCAGCTAATGCTCTAGGGCTCTGGCTTCTGTTGCCCTTGATCAAGCTGGCATTTACCCATTTACTCTGACTCCAATAGACACCAGCTCAGGGCTGCACATGATGCTGATTTTGTTCAACTTTCCAGCATAGAACAGCTTCACACATTGGATGTAGGAGATAGGGAAGAAAATGGTGGAGAATACAAGCTTTTTTTCTTTTTCATCTTTTCTTTGGTCATATATTGCTTCTCACTTAAAATCAAGTTTGAAATCATTATTTTTGTGCATACTTTGGATTTCTCTGTGACTATAAGAAAAAAGAAGATGGAACTTTACCCCAAATACTGGTTACAGCTTTCTAAGGAACACTGAAGTCCCTTGGACTGTGGTAACATCTCCCAGGGAAAGTGGCAGAAATCCAGCTACTTGGCACATTTTACAACTAGTCCAGACAAAACACTAGTAAATGTACTCTGTTTTGGCACAGAATAGGCTGTGGGATGTTATGAAGCTTTCCTGTATGCAGCTTTGTATCATTTCATGACCCTGGTAAGTTTGGAACTGGAATTTACTCACCTACTGATTGTACAGCTCGTAGAGCCATAGAGGAGCATAAGACCCCACCAAATGTCTTTGTTTTAAGATTTTTTTCACCTAGCTTGAGATCATTGTTTTGATAATTATTACATAAAAATGGCCGTATTGGCTCAGAGTAAAAGTTTGTCTAGTTTAGTACCTTATTTTTAGGATTAGCTTGTAATGGCTGCACTGAGAGTAGTAGAGCATGCATAAAGTGAGATTTCCATGACTGTCTCTTCCAGTTTCCAGCAAGGATATCTGACAGTGCAAAAGTACTTTTGCCTTTTGTGCATTTCCCACAACAACCATGTCCTACCTAAGGAAAGTTTGGCTTTGACTTTAAGTGTATCCGAAAGCTATACAAAATGCATCTCTCTGGCCTTGACATTTCTGTGCTGTGCTTCGCTTCTGGATCTGTACTGGAAAAAAATGGTCATTTAAACCGGTGGCTGAAAATATAATCTGATGCCTCCTCATCAATAATTTTTATTGCAGTGTGACTTGCACAACATGTCCATCATGTGAGGTGCCACAGAGCTTAGTGGTGTACGCCCTGCACTATGCCTGTGCTTAATGACTAAATGCTGGGCTGGCCTGAGCTTTAAATGATTTCACATCTCTTCCTTCTGCCAGTCCCATTTTTTAACGTTATATTTGCTGTGTTTTTTAAAAAGCCACTCTGTGTAGTAAAGCGCTGTAGAAACTCTTTTGGAGAACTGGAAGGGGTTTTTATACATCACTGCATAAAATCTACATGAATATAGTGCTGGAAAAAATGTGAAATGCTGTAATGTCTCACTCACACTAGCTGGGAAACCGAGTTCCTAGAACTCCCCCAAGTCCTGAATGCCAGTGCTATTTTCAGTCAGAGGTATGTAGCTGCTGCTGAGCACAAGCATAATGGATGCACTGGCAACTCATCTTTATGCCAGTGTTTGAAATCAGAGAGAAATGCAGTTAAGAATAAAACATAGGTTTCATCTTTCAAACCAGCCGTCTCCCACTGCTGCTGTAAGCAGTCCCTTATTGCTCCTGTGATGCCCAAAGACCTTTATAAGCTTCTTCCAGCTCCTTCATGTAACAATATTGTCCTCTAGATTGGAGTTTGCTCCATGCCACAAGCCTGTCATTGTGTATCAGTGCCTCATGTTACCTGTCATCAGCCTGACCATTTCAGGTCACTGAAAGTGTTTTAGAGACTCCAAATAAAAATGTAAAGGTATCAGGCACTGCAGGTGTTAGCTGTTACACTACCTTTGTGAATCACTACACCTACAGGAATTGAAAATCTCATTATGTGTGAATTTAATCAGAATCAACTCTATCACCAGGTAAGATTTAAGGGTAGAAGACTCCATTTGTTTGGAAACACGTGTTTGCAATAATTGAACAAAGATACATAGGAAAATATAATATGCACATCAGTAAGATTAAATTTTATGCAGATTTTCCTAAAATGCAGCATCATCTTGGGGAGCCTGTGGCATGGGCTAATTAATCCTCCATCCCCTGCCTCAGGCCTGGTAGGCCCAGGGGAGATTTTAGTGCTATGCCATTACTGCTGCTGTTGTTAAAAATGCTCACATAGAAAAGGCATGACTTTCCTCTCCTGAGAGTGAGTGCTCCTCCTCTTTAGCTGTGCCTCAGCTCTTGTGACTGGGAGCTACAGCATCCCATAATAATGCAAGCAACTGACTCACTTCTCACCATTTTCCCCATTAAACTCTTTTAATTTTTATGTTACCTTAATTAGCACTTTCCTGGCAACACCTTTGAATTGGCTTTTTTTGTTTCAAGGCATTTAAAGCAGCAGTGGTAAAATGTATAAATCACCTATTAGAGCAGTATTAATTACACATGTGTTTTCCTGATGACTGATGTTGGCCTTTCCGTAGCAATCTCTTGAATGTAGCATGACATTTACCATGACACATCATGAAACTTTGGAGGGAAGTGTCCACACTGGGGAACACACACCTGGAGTGTTTGAGATTTCAAGGTGTCAGCATCAGCCACTGCACACCAGCTGCTACTTAAGGACATGTACCCCAAAGGTACATAGAGAGAGATATTTAGGGAGCTGTGCACTTCCCTTGTCTTTGAAGTTAGAAGTCAAAATACAGTTGTAAATTGGGGTTTTTTTGATTTTTTTTAAGATGCTGTTTGTGGACTATTACCTTGTGTACTTAGCGTAAGTGAGGTTGGGATAAAAGGGGAACCTCCACTCTCCCCTAGCTGTGTTACACAGTCTGGATAAGCATTGTCTTTCTGAAAGTGGAATGTTTTGTATTTCAGGTATCCTTCCTGGGCCTATCTTGGAAGCTAGATCTGCAGCTGCTCTTCAGTCATGATTGTTTCAAGATTAAAGGCCATTTCCCTGTCATTGCCAAGCCTTTTTCTTCTTGCTTTTCATCTCTCAGCATCACAGAATGTACCTGAATACTCTGAAGCTGAACATCAGCAATGTGTCAGGAAAGAACACCCCACAATTGCTTTTGAAGGTAAGAGCTATTTCAGTTTCAGATTCCAGTAGGACTATCCATTTAGGTTTAGTCTGTGCTGTTTTCCTTACACCTGTTATCCACAGGCCAGTGGAAGTGGCCTGACGAATCATTTTCTGTTTGATGCTTTACAGTGTAATTCTGAGGTTTCACAGCAGTCACTTAATACAGGCAGTTTTGGGACTATTGGTCTAAGAATCTCCATTTTCCATTCTGCTACAGGGTCCCTGTAATCCTGTGCCATGCTAAAGCCATGTTTAAGTTTCCCTTTCTATAACTGGATTCAGTAAGGCTTATATACCTCATCTGGCTTGCTGGAGCCAGACACTTAATAAGTGAAATGTGATGGGGAATTTTGACACACTTGAATGCAAGAAAAGTAAGTTGATTTAAAATTGCAGGGAGTGGCAGCCCTTTTGTTTGTAGCTTTTTTGGTTTGGTCTGGTTATGTATTTTTCACCTGTGCCAGTGGTTTTTCTGTCGTTCATCTGGGCAATTAACTTGAATGTGAGAAGGGTCCTTTGTGTTGCAATGGGCAATCCTTTTACTGTTCTTTTGAAGCATGGAATTTCTCTTACTTTTGTCCCAGTCAGATTTTCCATGAGTGTACATGTACTCCTAAGTTGTTGTCTGGGTAGTCTGTTCTCTCATCCACACAACAGGTAGATCATTATTTGGTACCACCATTATTTCAAAATTCACTCCAGACTAGTGTGTTAAGCACAGTGTGCCAGCATCAGCAGCTGCTGAGTCTCCTTTCTAAAAATGGTTTCCTCCTAAATGTTGAAATATCGACTTTGGTTCCCATTTAAGGCTTTGCAATGCATCTCCAGTTACATTCTTTGCTAAAGGCAATTAAATACCTTGCAATGTGTCTCTAGTTAGGTTCTTTCTAAAGGCAATTTAGTTGTGGTTTTGTGACCTTTGAGATAAAGTTTCCAGGAAGAAGGTAGTCAAAGGCTTCCTTTCTGACCTTTCAGGGTTCTTCTAGAGAGCTTTCCTATTCTTCACAGATGGGGAAACTTGTCTCTTAACTTGGAAAGTTTAAGAGATTGCTCGTCTGTTTTCCATTATCTGTGCCTTAAAGGTTTAAGTGGATTAAAATAAATTAACAAAATCTTTAAGCCTATATGATACAGCACTGGCTCTAACCTTACTCCGGTAAATAAACCTTGATTTTAATTGCTAATGAGTCTAACCCTCTGTTTTAACTGGGCAGGGCCAAAAGCAGAAACCGTTTCTGTTAAAACACAGCAAAACTCACTTGGATATTTAAAGAGATAAGGCAATAATGACGATGTTACAGGTACACAAAAGGGGAAAGTGTTGCTCACTCTGTTAACCAGGAGCACCGAACTTTGAGTTTACAGAGGCTGTGTCTGCACAATCCAGCACTGAAGTAAATCATTCTGAAGAGAATATTCCTGATGTTGAGGAATTGGGGATTTTTTGGCACTGAACATGAGTGCTTCTGTGCAGAATCGGTAGCTGTGTAAACACACTCATAACCTGGCAGTTTGTTTTAATCAGGCGTGAATATTCCACAGAAAAAAAATAATCTGTCCTCCCCTTTCACTCTTCTTGTTCCTTTCCTCTGTTCAATGATAGAGGGCAAAAACTGGTGAGTTAATTAGAACTTGACAATTGTGCAAAAGAAAGATTGAAATTGCAGATGCATCAAGAAAATTGCCCAGGTTATTATTTGAGTCGCTTAACCCCAAGTTAGATTCAGAGGTTTTTTTTTTTCTCAGCATCTATTTCCTTGTGATTGTTCATGATAGAGTTTAATCTTATATTTTCTACTGCGAGGTTCAGCTGGAAAATACACAGGAATAAAAGGCATATTTTTTCCAATGCACATATATTTAAGGTCTGTGGAGGCCTCACACATCCAAAAAGATACCTCAGTTCATAATCTAATTTACCTTGAAGCTATACCCTGTTCTGCTGCCAGCACATGCAGCTTTAGGCTGCAAGGAGGAGTAGTAGGGGCATCTACATTTTCTGTGCTGTTACAGATTGCTCTGAGGATGTCTCTGCTTAACAGTGTGGCTCGTGAGCTTTCTGTGGACCTCCAAATGCATCATCTCGTGGATCCTGGTACACAATGGGAATGTGTAATGATTGAAAGAATGACCCCAGCAGCAGCCCTGCTGATACTCCTGCTGCTAGGGGAAAGGATCATGTTACATCAGCAATTTTCAGTGGATGGACCATAATAATAACAAAGCTGCTGACCATTCAGTCATACAGGATGCATTAATGTACTGCCAGAATGGAAAGGTTAACAAAATAGTTTATGTTGCAAAGGTGTTGAATAGCTTCTTTTTCACAGCCATGCTAGCCAGGCTTCCCATCGCCAGACAAATGGGATGCCATAACATGTTTTGTGTTCTCTAGTCTTCAGTTCCCACCTTGCTTGTGCTCAGTCCCTTTTTATTGTATTTTACCTCTAGATGATGATATTTTTAACATCCACCTGTCTGGATAACATCCTTGTCATGAAAGAGCTCAAGTATAACTTCTTTCTGTCTCTCTTTCCCCTTATTTCCTGAAAAATGTTGCATTTTCTATGTCATGCTTATTGTATCTCATCCACACCATTCAATGGTCTGTTTGAATTGGTGTCCCTTTGTACTCCTATGAGAGCAATAAGAAAGACAGAGGACAGTACAGCCCTATTCGTTTAAGGAGAAAGAAGTCTATAGATGCAAAATGCTTTTACTTTAGCTGTGTTAGACATGAAGAAATGCCTGTTTCTTTACAGAGTCTGCTCCCCACACCACCTGCCATTACTTGTCACCTAGAGAAAATAGTCCAGAAAAGTCACGGCAGACAAATTATGGTCCTAAATATACCTACTTTACATGTTCAAGATGAAGTTTGCACTGTCAGGAGAGATGCAGGCTGGGAAGAGGCCGTGAGTGAATGGTTTATCCTAGCAGCCTGTGTAGAGATCGTGAGGGACAGGTTAGGAATTTTGTGCTACAAGCACCATCCTGTGCATTTGCACAGTACCAAACTAACACAATGGTGCTCCAGTTTCCCTGGGGCTTATAAATAATGCTCATTGTGCAGTTCACCAACAACAATAACATACCCAGTTTGGGCTTTTCATAATTAGATTGTTCTACTCTGTGCTTATAGGAAATCCAGTTAAAGTTTTATTTCCCTTGTTAGATCAATAAAAAAATGATCTTCTACTTCCCAGGAGGCTGTTTCTGGTGTCTTATTACCTGTTTGGCTGTGAGTGGGTAGCTACATTAAGGATCTTGCATGCTTGTTTGTTTTTCAGTGAGTTGAGAAATTAGTGAAACAAGTCAAGTATATCCTTAGTGAATCCTTCTTTACTTATACATGCATGTACACATGCATCCAAGTCCCATTTCACAAAACAGTTTGTCATCCTGGCACAGCTCCCGTGTGGACCACTCTGCTAAGCTAAACATCAGAGAAATTATTCCTTGGTCTTGTCAATCATGTTCATCTTTCTCATCTTTTCCATATGCATCTTATAACCAGTAGCTTGATCCCTCCATTTGCAACTGGGCTATGCCTGTGTCATACTGTCCTGGTTACTCTTTCCTGGACATAAAGCACCTTTGCTATTCATTAAAGACATTTGGAGTTCCTTTGTAACATGCCTCTTGGGAAAGCCAGAAACATCTTCCACACCAATAGTATGTAAAGTTTGTTATTTTGAGAGCCAGAGCCACGAGTTACATGTATAGATGTTTGTAATGGCTGCACAGTGCTTGGTTTCACCTTGATTACCAAAGAAATACTTAAGAGTTTGCAATCTCATCTGTGTTCCATGAATCATTTGGATGTTTACAACTTCACTGGAAAGGAGTTCTAAACAGGTTTCTGCTTGCAGTTTTTCTACCATTATTTATTTCTCATTAGTCTTATGCATTAAATCACCAGGCTCAGGAAAAAGTATGATAGATGATAGACTTCCCAGGTTTTTCTCTGTTTTGTCTCCCAGGGCTTTCTCCCCTGGGTCATGGTAGTTTGGGTAAGCTGAAAGAACGTCATTTGTCCCTACTTTAATAATTGCAGCCTGTCTTCATTCGTAAGGACACTTCACCTGATCCCATGCTGTGGCACAGGAGAGGTGGACTTGGTTAAATAGCCTGTGTCTCAGATCTTCTCAGGACTGCAAATCTCAGCTTTGCAGACTGTATCATCAAGGCTGGTGTGAGTTCTCAGTGTGTGGCATTTGATCTATTGTCTCACCCTCAGTCTCTTCTAGATATAGACAAGTTGCTCTGTCTGTTGCCTTTTTTAAAAATGAATTCATTTGGGACTATTTAAATCTGAGATTTTACTTCAGACTGTAATTATTAGCTCCTACCAGATAAATGTCATTCAGGTGACTTGAATGTAGGTTGCTATATATTTTCTCAATATTTTATTTCTTTAAAAAACATTTTATTGAAACATGGCCAGCCTCAAACACTGAAACCTGTGGGGAGCGGCTAAGTGTTCACTTGTATTGAAAGCAAAAGCTGTTTTAACTTTATGGGCTGAAGTATAATAAGGTATGATTTATTTCTTTAGAAGGCTTTTGACATTTCACCGAACACCCCCACTAATGTTGAATTAGTCACTAATGCATTATTCCCTTTACTGTATATTGACAGGGAAAAAAAGCACATTAGCATTCATCAACTCCAAAGGCCAGCTAGGAAAAGCTCTTAGGATATTTTGGTAAAGATTTACGCTTTCCTTGAGCAAGTAAGATCTTGACAATCCAAACCAAAATTTTAGTTAACGAAGGATGAAGATTGTGGGGTGAAGTATTAGAGGTGTATCTGGCTAAGCATCAAAGGAAAGGCAAAATACACTAAAGGAGAATTGTCTTCTAGCTCACAGCCTTGATGCCCTTAAATGTCCAGACAGGGAATTCAAACATTAACCAGTGATAGAGTGTTGACTGGAAACTGGTGGAATCCTGTGGGTACTTCAGAATATTTAACATTCAGGGCATTCCACTATGGATTTTATATCCATTAAGCATGCCTTGTGGCCATTTTCTTTTTAATCTTGAAAAACAGAACTGTAGCAAATGAAGTTGGTATGTTCTTCTTTAGATTTGACTTAGAATTTGTTTGAAAATTATGACTGATAAATTCATAAATATACAGTCGTTAGGGAAGTAATTTGCTCTCAGGCAAAACTTCTTAAAATTGCACCCAACAGCTCTCCATATATTTTTCATTCCATAAAAATAATTATGACAATAATGATGCTGGTTCTTTGACACTTCCTCATTAATAGTGTCCAAGGCACTTCACAAATAACTGCAATGAGATTTGATTGAAAAAATTATTCAGTGTGCTATTTCTTAGGGCCTCAAGAAGAAAAGGGGATTTGGAAGAGTGCCCTTCTTTCACAAAATGCTTTACATAGAATCAATCATGACAAGCAGGAGAGAAAAGGAAGACTTTGCAGTGAAGCTTCAGGAAGGAAAGTGATCTAGTAACTCATATATTGGAGTGAGGGAAGGTAAAACTTCAAAGAGATACAATAGCTCAAGTGAAGGAGCAGCCTCTGACTGTGTGGGGTGGTGGTGGTGATGAGAAGGAGGCATCCTCAGCAGCATGACCGAGTGAGGTAGACTCCCAGTGTGGAGGAAGAGGTACTCCAGTGTATTATGTGTGGACTAAGGCTATGAAAAACTTGTGTCAGCAGCAGAGTAGCTTATTGATAGTTCCCAGAGGTACCACTGGTGTAACTGGGGCTAATGGCAGCAGCTAACAGCAACATGTGCAGGGTCATGTCTTTGACACAGTGGTTGGATCTAGGACACAGAAACAGGCAGCCTTTTTTCACATCCCAGGCACACATCAGAGAAAGGGAACAGGGTGGAAAGTAAAGACAACCCTAATGGTTGTCTTCTTTTTCTGTGGTTCAGTGCAATCAAAGACATGCTTTTCAGAGACCTCATTCTCAGTTTTAAAGTTTACTTAGTTACCTAACTGAACAAGTTTGTGAGTTTGTGGTTGTGAGGTACAGCAGGCCTCATTTATTTAGCACATCTGCTTCAGATGAGTGTTAATATGTCACATTTGCCTGAAACCTTCCGTTCAAGGATGTCATTATGCTTTGATAAAGTTCACTTTAGTGCTAGCAATCTCATAAAACATATTCTTGTCTAATTACACGGGGCTCACCCTGGAAAGCTACAAACAGTCTCAGCTCAGTCAAGCACTGAAGTCAAGTACTTACCTTGAAGTGGGATTGGGTACTTGAAACCAAGTGTATGCTAATGTGCTGGGCCAGGCCACAGTCAAAGTGCACAGCGCCAGAACATCAATTCTGCAAATGGAATCCCTACCATATAATTTTGTTTCTAAAGTGTTCTGCTATCAGAACACTGATAGGTCCAGCTGGAGAAGTTGTTTCTTCTCAGATGGATGACTCAAGTGGTTAAGTAATCCAACATGTTCTTTGGCTTAGTATAGGATTAGCTGGATGAAAGTCTGTGATCTGCAATACACAGTAGACTGAGTTAGAGGTTTTTATGATAATTTCTAGCTTTGGGAGGTGCAGATAAAATCCTCAAGAAACCCTTCCTTTGGCTTAAAGAACTCTGACTTTATAGATCATCCATCCTTTCCTTTTCGTAACATTGGGTGATCCATACAATGTATTTAGGGGAAGTGTTTGAGGTGCAAAATTCAGATTTGTATTTTATACATGGGGATTGCACAGTTTTACAGCACATCAATAAAAAAGGTGGAGACCATTGACAAAATGTAGTTCCTGATAACTCTTTACTACTGTTAACCAGTTTCCAACTTAAAAATACTGATCCTTATGAGAACAACTTCATTTCAAAACTCTTTCAGGAATTTACAGCCTCTGCTCTGATCCATTGTTGTAACTGAGTCATGGTGGAACCTTTGTCCTCAGAGGACAGGCATTCTAGTAAGCCTGGCAGTTAAACAGCACCAATTGTGCCTTTGACTGGGCATCTCCAGTTCAGTCTCTGGTGAGGAGAAGGTGAGCTGAGGATCACCTTCTCCTTCAGGTGTTCATCACAAGCAGACACATGTACTTCTGTGGCAAATCTGTCTTCCTGCAGGTGCAATTCAAGGAGAGTTTAGCCCTGCTTTCTCTGCCCTCTCCTACCTTCTTGCTGGTGAAAATGGTTGTCCTTAACCTTGCACCACTTCTGCTGGCACAAGTGGCTGAGGTAACACGTAACTGTAAGGAAGTGAAAAGAATTTGCCTCCAGATGTGGGGGAGGCAGACTGAAGGATCCTTGAATGATGACAAAGGGGTGTTGTTTTTTTCCCCATCAGACTGCAGTGGTGGTAGAAGCCAAGATGCAGCTTGCTTACCTGTCTGAAAAGAGGGATTACACTGATCAGAATGTCATAGGAAACTGCAAGTGATGCATGAGCACTCACTTTATCTTTCTCAGGGAAGGAGATTGCGTGACAGCTGCAGGGCTTGTCTCGGTAAACAATGGATCACAATACTTAAACACTGCAATGTCCTTAAGAGAACAAGAAATCTCTGGGTTTGCTAACAGTTGAGGCTGTGTGTGGCACCAGTTTCACAAGGTGGTGGTGGGACCATGCACTGCTGTGTGGGGTTGCAGGCAAGGTTGTTGAGGAGGGGAGGCAGTGTTAGGGTAGTGCTTGCCCCACTCTCCCATTGCTGAGGAAAGCCAAATCCATTCTTTCCACAAAGTCCTGTGCTATGTAGACACACACCTTTGGTACGGTAAATCTCAGGCAGGGTAAAGGGACATGCTTATGTCTCGTGGACATGAATCCATTACCAGCACTTTCAGCACTGTGGCATCCCCTCTTGCTCTCCATCAGCCACTGCCAGTGAGGACCTGCAATGGTGTATGTGGAGTCACCGTTCCTGAAGACATTTAAAAGAAGAATAAACGTGGCCTTTAGGGACATGGTTTAGTGGTGGACTTGGCTGTGCTGGGTTAACAGGTGGACTTGATGATCTTAGAGGTAGATGATTCTATGTTAGTTGAGGTTTGAGGTCTTGTGGGGGTCTGAGCAATAGGAGCCTTGCTGACGAGGGAAGAGCCTCTCTCATAGTGCTTGAATCTCATGGTAAGGGAATGGCTTGCTGTAGCTGCTATCACAGTGACTTGCAGGGCACTCATGGGTTAGATCATTGCTCTCTCATCTGAAAAGGAGTTTTGTAGTTGGTCGAGACAGGAAAAATTGTTCGAGTGGGCAGAAAATGAGGTAGAAACGTGGGTTTGAGTGGGTAGGAAATGAGGTGGAAACGTGAGTGCAAGGTGAAGACTGCTTGAGAAAAGAAAGCAGGAGTAGGAGGAGAGGTGAATGTGAGGTTAGAAGGGTAAACTGAATGGCACCATGAAAGTGAGACAGCTGGAAGAACATCTGAGTTGGGTTTGAGTATTGAGGGGAGAGAGAAGAAAACTGCTGCTTTGGCCCATTTGTAGAAGGGCATGTACTCTGTCAACAGCCTTCTGAGCCCTCATAGCTGTGAGTGGAGATCAGAGATTTAGGAAGACAACGAAGCTAGAAATTGCATCAGTTGGGATGAGGATATATTTAATGTACAATTAAAGATTTCAACAGATCATGTTAAAGAAAGAGAGAATACCAGTAATGAGGTGGAGGTGGTGATGGGAAGACAAGACAGCAGGGTGATACGTTTGTGTAGGAGGACTTCTGGGGTAAAGCCAGATTGAGCTTTTTGGCCTCATAAGTAAAGTTGAGTTCTGAGTGCTGACACATTTGTTTGCTCAGCTCTGCCTGTGCAGCAAAAGATGTCTCCCTCCCCTGATAAATTTGCTAAATTGTGGAGCAGTTTCATGTTGAGGAGGCTACTTTTACAACTCAGCATGGGCAGGGAGTGGAAGTTAATGTCCAAAGTCTATTGCACTAGCCTGTGGTGTGACCTACAACAGAGAGCTCAAATTTAAAACAAAGCTGTTATTAAAATATGATTCATTGTCAGGCCAATAAAGATAATGCTGTAATTTCACTTTAACTTCAGTGAATTCTTGGAAATGTCCACACTTGCAGTGTTTGAGAAAACAGGTGGTGAGCATGCATGGGTGGGTAGTCATTAGCCTTCTGAGCTTGGATTACAGCCTTGTTTGCCTTGTTTCTGATGGGTTCTGGTCAGTGGTCCACACAGAATGGAAACTGTGGCCTCAGTCTTAGCAGGCAATTGTCCATGAAAAGTGTTCTGAATACTGCAGATAACTGAAGAAGAGGATGGTCTGAGATGATAGGTCTGATTATGAAAAGGGGACATTTCATCAGTTTATACCAAGAAGACAGCCTGAGGCCTTCCTTATGTTACAAAGTGATTTACATCTGTTGGTCATGGTCAGGGTCCAATACTGCGAGTTGCCCAGGCTAGTGGGTGGTCTGAAAAAAAGCTATGTGTCTGAGTACTTGCAAACTGGAATATCTGTCAATCACTAAAGATAATCTACCCTATGCCAGGGCTGAAGCAAACCAAAAGGGGAGGAGATTGTACAAGTTATAGAAGTCATGGCTGTCATTTAGGCCTCACCAGGAGTGCTGAAATACTCACACACAGTAATTAAGTATGCCATGAACTAGTAAGCTGAATTAAGAGAACTTGGAAGAGACCATGCTGAGGCAGTAAGGGAAGCACTCAATGTGTGGTCAAGTTAACACTGCATGTAAGTAGGTCTCAATATCTGCAGGACAGGTATTTATTTATGTATTGCCACTGAGCCTGACAGGCCCAAAGTGCTTATAAGTACGCTCTACTTCATGACACAAACTTTTACTGTTGAATCAGCCTATTTTACAGGTGCTTTATGTAAGGTATGGGGTTCAGGTTGTCTTTTTGGAATGGGGATCCTCTGAATCTTCCCTCCTGTTTAACTTCCCTAGCTTCGTCCCTTAAAGTCTTTTTATGATCTCTTTGAAGCTTTTCTGTGCAATCCCAGGATAGGAGCATTGTTAGATAAGAGTGTGGTTAGCCTGTACCTGTGGGTATATCCTCATTTTACACAAAAACCCCTTGGTCCTTTTCAGTTCAGTCTCTTTTGCTTCAGACTAGGAAATCCATGCTGAGAATTATTTTGCAAGAGCTATTCTTGAAAAGCACAGTGGGTAGCCATAGTTGGTGCACCTAGCAATGGCTTGGTAATTTCAAGGCATGGGCATTTAACCTCTCAGCTCTTGTGTGATGTGTGCTGGGCACACAGAGCTGTTACAGCCTGCTGGGGATGGGAGCGACAAGTGGGCTTAAGAAAGATGAAGCAGTAAATGCTCTCCTTCAGACAGGGAAGTCTCAACTCAGTGTTTACATATTTCTTTCCTCCAAAACACACAGAGTGACAGTGAGGTGGGGAGCAGCTGATTTTGAGGAGATGAAGGCTCAAGTATTACCAGGTTTACCACATCTTTAGAAGCTGATCCAAACCCCATCAAGCTCAGTGGAAAACCGCCAGTGATTTAAAGAGTGTCTGTATCAGGCCCTTAAACCCAGCTCCTGCAATTTGGCACAGGGTCCTTTGTGCAGCTGAGTAATCCCCTTGCCAGTCGCGCTCTCTCAGGAAGTTGGAGCACAGCAGTGTGCTAGCAGGCTGCAGGGACCCCCCTCCCAAATGGCAGAGGGCCTCTTTTCACCTTGTCTTCGGCATGCAGAATAGCCTGAGCACAGCTCTGTCTGCAGACCTACATTTCCTGCAAAGCTTTGTCTTCTTTGCAGCTGGATACCTGAACAACCTTGAGCTGTGGAGGGGCTTGCAGAGCTTTAGAGGTTCTGAATCAATATCTGGAGATGGACAGCTTTTGGAAACTATTAAACTTTTGTTCATTGTTTCTTGTGTGGAGGAAGTGAGAGTGTGGATCTTTAACCCCCTGGAAATGATTAGAGATGAGAAGCACAAAGGAGGCCTTGATGAACGTTTTGCCCCTAAGCCATGTGGTTGCTGGCTTTCCGGCTCCTGCTGCCGACATGCTAAACCAGAGCCTTGGGTTTTAATTTTTCATACTGTTTTTAAACAGATACTTTTGCAAATGTAAACATGCCCCAGCACTGAAGGTTTCCAGCCAAATTAAAGAGTCAGCACTGGAAAAATCAGCCTTCAGTGTAAGGTCAAATACAAGCAATCTCTGGAGTTCATTGGGTCCATATGTGTAAACTTCAGCTAATATGGGATAGATCCAGAGCAACACTTACCTTGCAGTACTGAGCTGGTTTGAGAGTGAAAGGCTGACACTATCCTTAGAGATGCCTGTGGTCTGAGCAGTAGATTTGAATGTGTTGAATGAAAAAAGACCCATGTCCTGACTCTTGGTTGCAGTTTCATTCCCTCTTAACAGGTAAAAAGAAAGTTAGGAAGGAGAATGTGCTGTTTGGCATTAATTCTGACAACTTGCATTTATATATTCTTATCTGGGATCATACTGGGTTTAATAATCTCCAACTACATGCCTATAAAAGCTTAATTTTGCTATGAGGATGCATGCCTTTCAGCCTTTAATTTAATAACCGGGAAGGGTTTCTTTATAAGTTGTACCACCTGCAGTAGTAATAGAAATCAAGACACTGCCTGTTATTTCTTGGGCTTGATTGACATTTGAGCCAACTTGGAAAGATTCAAGCAAACTTCTGCTTTAATTTTTTTTAAATTATTTTTACCTGCAGTTTGTCAGAGCTTGCCATTAAAAGGAAGAACTGATGAGTGTATCTCTCTGAAGTGAGGAGTTCTTGCTTAGAGCAACAGATGAAGAAATATTCTTCCTGCCACTGCACTGTAACAGTGGGTTAGTTAGCAGGAAAGAGCTGGTAGAAAAGGAGGTAAAATGACAAGAGAAATTACGGCCTAAAAGCGGGATCCTTAAAAGGTATCATCATTATATAGCAATCCCCTAATCCCACCGCCATCAGCCAACAGAAATGCCAGAAGATGTGCAGCACATGTCAGCCTGCTAACCTGCCTGAAAGGTGTTATTGTTGCTGGTTCTGCTGCTTGGCTCAGAAATGTCTGCAGCTAAAGAGCTCCAGCAAAAGGAGTCAGAGCCCCATTAGTTAGGAGAATGCCAGAGGTGAAACTGCGGTGCCTCCCTGGTGCTAGTACATCATTAAGGGTCCCAGAGGAGTGTAGGAGGTGGAGATGCTTGAAGGTTAGATGGGCTGAGTTATTCCTTAACTCATGCCTTTTCATTGAAGAGCAGGGGAGGTACACGTGGTGTGTGTGGTTACGCAGTGTGATGGGAATGCTGAGAAGGGCTGGAAGCCTCCAGCTCCCAGAAACAGAGTTCTTAGATTGTGAGGTTGAGGTCTCACTGTTGGAGGGGCTCTGGCAGCATCCAGTTATTAGACAGGTCATGGGACCAAGGCCTGATGGTGTCCAGCTCCACGGTGAGGGACCCTGGGAGCTGTTATAAGACATGGTGGTGTTCAGGACAAAGGCAGAAGCACCACAACAGAGCCCTGCTTTGGAAAGAGAGGCAGGCCATGTAGAGTTAGGGACTTCATAAATGTGTTTTCTTAAGGTTTCAATCATTTAAGGGCTTGATTAAGTTTCATTCATTCCTGGAGGGAGAAAGGACTTGAAGCTGCACAACGAATATCCCTATGTCAAAGGTTTTAAACCATTGCATGTCTGTAATCCTATGAAGCATGCCAAGACACCAAAGGCCTTAATCAGATTCCTCACCAGCATTGTCCTCTCACCCCTGTGGAAAGGGGAACTAATGCCTACAACAAAGCATTCAAACCTGACTGCCTTCAGTGAGACTTCTCAATTGATCATTGGGGATATAAAATGACAGTGGACCATGTTTTTTTAGAGCTCTTTTGAACTGGTCTGAACTACGTCATTATTGTTATGAGTCATCAGGTCACTGGCCTCTGCATTGGTGTCCTGTTGGCATGAGGCCAGAAGATATTACCTTTCATGTTGAGCCTTCTGGATCCAGTCCTTGAATGAGGTAGTTACGTGTCAACAGGTCACAGAGGGATATACTGATTTGGTCTCATTCGTGCCTTGCTCCCTGAGATATTTGGTATTCTCCATGTATTTTACAGCCAGAGTAGTTAACAGTTGGAATAAATTCTCAAGAGAAGTTCTCGCAGTAGGGCTGGATGACTTTCTGAAAGACATTTAAATCTATTCCCAGTTACTTTGTGCTATAAAGATGTAAGATGAGATGTTGAAATTCTGCGTTCTGTAATACACACAAGGTCAAAGTTGGTAGTGGTATTGAAAGCTGAGGTGCTGTGAATGCCCTAGCATCATGCCTGAGAGTACCCTAAAAATAGTAATTCACTTTTATTCTTTGAAAAGTGTATTTTTATTACAACAGGACTACCTGTCCTAGATGTCTCAGTTGAGAGATGTTAATAGATGTGATATTAGATGTAGCTTCTGGAAGAACTTTGTCTCTGTGAGCAAAACGTGGGCAAATCTGTTGCTTTGCTTTTAACCTGTGTGTATGTGCTTTGGACAATTGCTAAGATTGGCAAATCCAAGATAGCTGATAGAGCCAGTCTCAAGCTTGTGCAATCACTCAGTCACAGAGACGTTGTGATGACACCCCACACCCCAAACATCGAAAAATGAAGGAATGATTTAACTGACAGAGATCTGAGATCTTAGGTAAAGTGAAACCTAGAAGAGAACTTAAGACCTAAAAAAGAAGGTAAACCCTGCCATTGTAACAGCCAGGTCTTGAGTGCAGATCACTGGGTTCTCCTCAGGCTTTACCTTCTGTTTCTGGTGGGCAGCAGTTTCCCTTCAATGAGCACTGTAGACAAGACTATGGAGATGTTATGGGAGGCAGCCTTGTCCCTTTACACCACTTAATCCTGGCACTGAAGGTGGTTCCTCAGTTTTAGCAGAAGTAGAATAGACCTGCTGTTGTCCCTGAAATCAGTGCTGACTCTACATCTTGGATGTGAAAATAAGTGTTGAGATGGCCTTGGGTTTGTATGTGGGATTTTTGCACATTCTGCTGAGAATTAGAATAAATAGAAGCCCTTTAAAGAGATTATTAATTAGCCTTCCCCTGACAGGTGACTTGGTATGAAATCCATTAGGGGATGTCCGGCTGAACTCCCTGCTTCTGGAGCAGCTTTATTATTTTCTGCTTTCTCATTTTCATTGCAGATCTGAAGCCCTGGGTGTCGAATTTCACCTATCCAGGAGTGCATGACTTTTCTCAGCTTGCACTGGATGCCAACAGGAACCAGCTCATTGTGGGAGCAAGGTAAAGATAATCTTTTAATTAGTCTAGGGTTACTGCTCAAGCTCTTTCCCTTCAGGTTCTGGCTTCACAGGAGAGTGTGTTTCCAGCTTATGTGGCCAGTTTCCCCCTCAAAGGGCAAGCTATGATTTATGTAGAGGGATTGAGATGTCTACTATAATTGCAAAGAAGAGAAAATTACTAGAATTAAAAAAAAAAAAGATGCCATTAAAACGACTGGTTAATGAAGCAGAATTCTGGCATCTTACTCAGTATTGTGAATTTTAGAAGAGCTACAGTAAATCATTCTGCATCATCCCTCTGCCAGGCCAGAATTTGACTCTGGTTTATTTGCTGTGGCCAGACTTTTCCCTCAGAACCAGGTTCATCTATGCACCTTTGTGCGAACTGTAGTGGCAATGTGAATGGTTGCTTTCTTCTCCCTTAGAATTCCTTCAGAACCTGTTTGCTTCATCTGGCTGATAAAGTCAGATCCTCACCCAATGCATTTTCGTGCAACTCTGTTCTTCTGGCCCATTGTATATAATTAACATATATTTTCCTTTATTTTTAACCATTGTTTTTATTTAGGATGCCAGAAGAGGGGGGTGGAAACACACAAGATGAGCACAGGCAAGCTCTTACAAATTTAGAGCTGCATTTGTAATGGGGAAAAAAAGCTGTTCTTCAGTGAAATAATATACATCAGGAGTTGTTGAATCATGAGTCCCAACAGCAACTATTTTTTATTGCATAATAAACAGACAAGACAAGCCAAAAAAAAAAAGCAAAAGACTGAACATGGTCTAACAAATCATTTTAAGTATAACATTTAGAATCAGATAACACTGTAGTAGCAGTCTCTGCTATTAATGAAAATGGAGGAAGAGACAGCTTTCTTCCCGGGATACTCAGCAGCAGAGGACAGGGACATGAGAAGCAGAGGTGGAAGAAGTCATGGTATGAACAAGAGGAAAGAGCAGGGCTTGCAGCAGAAGGAGAGTTTTTTGCTTCACAGAAACAACCGAAATATGATTTAATATACATTTTCTGTGTGTATTTGTGCAGTAAATAATAACACTTACCTTCCTCTAGCTGTTGAGATTGCCAGAGGCCCTCCTACTTTTCACACAGAAACATTTTACTTTTCAAGCTGCGGCTTTACTTGTGCTGGGATCTTTAACCAGAAAGTATTAATATTTATTACTTCAGAATGGCATTGCTTTGGGGATGGCTGTGAACAGTGCCTTCTACCAGGCATTGCACAAACACAGGCGCGGTGCTCTGAGGAATTTATGCTTTACATAATTCAGCTGCACAGCAGGTTTCCCCCTGCGCAGATGCTGCTCACGTTGACACACTTCACCCCTGCTCAAACCCCAGCAACACATCCTGGAGGGACTCTCTACCTCCCCAAGAGTTTGTACAAGTGTGGTTAGACATGAGGCTACAATATCATTATAAACAGGGAAATGACAGCAAATTTGGCTTCCTGCTGGAAGTACAATATATTATAGTGTATTGCCTCATGAGGAAGCAGTGACAAGTATTTATAGGATTTGCTTGGGAAAGTCAGTTTTTATGAAGCACTGTCCACCTCACTGGGAGACTGAAAGTTTCAGTGGTGCCACATGGCTGTGCTGAGCAGTTCTGGATACAGCGAAGGAAGATGTAATTTCCCAGGGTGTTTTTTTTTTTAAATTGGATTGTATGCAGGCTTGGTGTGGGGAAAGTTGGGAGTGCTAACCCTTTTCCCCTTCACCACCTCATTTCTCCCCTGTGTGATGTGACAGTGAGAGATGCTTGAAAATGGGGGTGTGGATGGGGTCCTTGGTGCTGCACAGCTCTGGGTGTACTGGGCTCCTGGAGCTGTGCCTCAGGAACGGGAAGGGGAAGTGAAGCCTTTTCTGTTCCCTACTTCCCTGATAAATCCACACCTTGTTCTGGACTATTTTTAGGGGTGATTTTTTGAGCCATTAGTTGCTCGTGCACCATCTGCTTGAATTTGCAAATGAAACAATACCTCAAAGAGATAGAAGCTGTCTCTATCCATCTCTGCAGGGTGTAATTTATGAAACCTAAATTTAAATGTTAACCACGTTTAAATGTGCTGCTGTAGATCATATTAGTAGTAACGCCAGCTATTCTGGGGTTATGGAAGGAGTTTGGGATCAGAGTGGCGTTTATAAGTACTCCCACTTCTCAATTTCCTGGTTAACATCATTGTCTTAGATGATAGTGTTATAAATTATTTCAGACTCCTTCTTTCTGTCTCTATTTAAAAGCAGTATGACCTCACCACAGCATCTCTTTGGCTTAGTTCGTCCTGTGTTTCAAAGCTTCATAGAAAATACTTCCTAGAAGAAAAGAAGATCCTGGGGCTCACAAGGGTTTTTGGTTTCAGGAATTGGACACAGCGTGACTGAAACTGTAAGAGGTATTGAGGGCATGCCATGCAGGCAGGGAGCTGGAATAACACGAGCCTCAGATTTTTAAGCTTTATCCTTATCTGAGAGCCCTCCATGAATGACTGGTGCTGTCTGAGGGTAAACCAGAGGAGTTTGATAACTCCACTGCACCAAACACCTGCCAAGTCAAAATCCCAGAAACAAAAGAATTACTTTCAAAAGCCCACCATGGTTTCTAAGCAACGTATTTACTTGTCACATCATTTGTAAAATCCAAATGCTTGGAAGTAAAGATGTGAATAGTTTGGAACATTGTAAATCTACACTACCCATATTATGAGTCACATTTCATTAGGTATAAAAACACACATTTCAAAAATTCATAACCTTCATTTTGACTCACAGTCTGCCTGTTTTATTTTTGTTTTGGATATAGAGTTAGTATTTTAATGTACTGTTTTTCTTCTGTGAATGAGTGCTTGTTTTGAAATATTTGCTGCTTTTTTCAGCTCTTGAGCACAAAGTGATCACTATTTGAGCTTATTTTAATTGGAGGAAAAACAGTTTTCTAGACCTCATTGTAACTGAGAAAAAAGTTAAATATGATCACAGTGATTTCACTTACATGTTGGAGAAGAAGTTGTCCGCTCTCTCACCTGTGCTGTAGGCAGGGTGCCCAGGTGCCAGGGAGGGTTGGCTTTTTGGAAGAGGGGTATAGTGTAGCTGTGACATCGCACCTCCCTGAGAAGCCTTGCTCCTCCAGACTATCTTGTTGCTGGCTGGGCAGAGACAGGAGCCAATAAAGAAGTGATGATATGAAAGACCCTGCTTGGAGTCAGGCCAAAACTCATGCTTCACAAGAGCTCCCTGGCGAGGACAACACGAAAGGTTTAACGGAGGATGGTTGAGACACCGTGTGACAATCTGGCACAACAGCAAGCCTAAGGGAAACAGCTTGGACAACAGGAGGAAGGTACCCAAGCAAATGGCTGCACAGAGAGTGGTTGGGAAGCCCTAAGGAAAACATTTGACTTTTCCCACAAGGAAACTGCAGGGGTGTCAGCTCGGGGGCAGCAGCCTGCTGGGGCTGTGGATGTGAGCAGCATGGCTATGAGGATTGGCCATTCACAGCAAGTGGACGTGTTACGGTAGAAAACCAGCCACAAAACATTATGACCAGAAGTCCTCGCAGTCCTGCCTGCCAAGAGGGTTGTCAGCTCCATCAGGAGATAGGAAAGGATTGTCCCTCATGGCTGTCTCATGGGGAACTGCAGCTGAGGAGCCCTTGTCACAACCAGCCACTACCAAAAAGAGCCTGGAGGCAGAGGGTGGGGAGCAAAGGCTGCATCAAGAGACTCAGGACTGGCAAGTGAAGTGCATGTCATCCTGGACTGCCAGACTTCTCCATAATAAATGTAAAACTACTAAGCTGCTGGTGATGCAAGTCTTGATGCTTTGACAGGCGTGATTTTCATACTTGGTTTAAAGCTGATCTGAATGTGCCTGTTACTGCCACATAGAGAGGTGCAAGAAAAGATGTAGCAGAATCATAGAAAGGCTTGGGCTGGAAGGGATCTTAAAGATCAACCAGTTCCAGCTCTCTGATCTTAGGCAGGAATGCCACCCAGTAGATCAAGTTGCTCAGGGCCCCATTCAACATGGCCTTGAACACTTCCAGGGCTGGGCATCATTATGATTGGTTTGGGGAGCAGGGAAAGTGCTATATGAACTTTCAAGGGCTGCTTTAGGGGGAGCACAGCAGCCTAGGCACACCCCTTCCTGACTTGTGCTCCTGGCTGTATAAGCATAAAAAAGCTCTGGATCATGCAGGCTTAGGAGCTGAAGACTGAATGGAATGACTGATGTCCCAAAAGAGTTCCTTCATGTTGCAGCTTGCAGAAATATGGCAAATTGTAACTATACTCTAGGACCCTCAACCAGCAGGTTTGGCACCCTGAGTTTAATGAAAGTCTCTGGTGTATGGTAGATTAATCTGTCAGGCACCAGGTTACATGCAGATTTCTGGCTGAACATAGGCTGTTCCTTGCCTGCTTGGCAGAAAGCTCCAGAGCACTGCAGTAAAATGCTCAAAACGTGTGCTGGTTGAAAAATACCACTCTTACCCTTGGGCACCTTCAATCTGGTCCAGATCTGGACTGCCACTAAACTCAGAAGAGAATCAGTCTTCACAGATTATGTTGACTAGGCAAAAAGATTTGCAAACCAGGAAACTCAGTGGCAACAGTCGGAGCTGATCCACAGATCCCGAGACTATAGTCTGCCAGCAACATTTTCTGTTGCCAAGTGATCAGAACCCCTGACCAACATTTATCTTCACAGGGCTTTGGTGAGGTCAGAAAGGACTAATAATTTCACACTACAGATGGGAACCCAAGGCTCAGAGCGATTAAGAATTAGCATGCCCTGTGACAAGGCTGTGATGTCGAGTCATGTGAGTTCATCATAGATCTTAAAAGTAGTGCAGTACTGTGCCTAGCACAGCTATTCCTGCAGTGAGACTGCACTTGCTGAAGATACTAGTCAAGGTGTGCACAACCTCAGAGTTCTCTGCCCTTGACTGATGTGGACATCACCAAAGATCCTTCATGGACTCAGAAAACCCATGGCAGAGTTGTGATTTGGACCCTCTACTATCATATTTTCACCTGGTAGTTTAGTCACTTGCTGTCAGCCTTTCCTGTCCAAAGAGGAGGCAAGTCTTCAAAATGCTCATGGAAGTCTGTGAATCCCATGGACTTGCACTGGGACAGTGGGGCTGAAGAAGGCAAGTCTTGTACAGCATAGAGAGATAAAATGCAAACAAGTTACCACTGGGCACAACCCCGTGGGCATAGCCAAGAGTTACATAGTCCACAGGCTTGTCCTGTTAACAGCCAGGAGTGACGTGCCATTTGTCCCTGCTAAGGCCTGACTACAGGATTTGCCTGAATACTTTCTGAGAGAAAGTGACGGAGCCATTTCTGATGGCTTGCGTTACCATTGCAGTACCTTACACCAGCTTTACCCCCTACTAGGTCACATTTGGCTGAGAAATTACCTTGCCAGTTGAGATATTAATGAGAACATGAGCAAGCAAAGAGCATGATAATGTTTTTGATTATATCCAGATCATAGGTAGGCAGCTGAGAGCACTGCTGCAGAGAAATGTAGAAAAACAAATACCTTCCTTTCTCACTGTGATCTTTCCTGTCAGACAAAAGAATGCTCTAATTAGAGTTGCATCCTTGTATTGTGGACTGGAGAGGGGTAAATAACATGGTGATATGAGGGGGTGGGGGAAAAAAAGCAAAATCGGTCTCTGGAATTAACAGAAACTTTCAAAGGGCTATTGATGTTTTTTAAAGAAATTGCCTGGCCTGCATGGTAAAGAATATGGTGAGAGAGCTGTGATTAGACACTGCAGCTAGTTAAATCCATAATTGGGGGTGCACAGGTTTTTTACACAGGGAACAAAAGTGTGATTTAAAGTGCAGGTTTCAACCTCTCTGGTGAGTCTGAGATAGTTCAGAAGGAAATTTTCCTCTCTGATACTGTGCCAGGTGAGGTCAGCTTAGCCCTTGTGTAAATGTGGAGTGGTGAAGCCCCACTGGGGTGTCTGTTTTCTGCCTATAGGGTTTGCTTTCCTCTGCTGGTCTGCAAGCTGTCTGAATTTGTCATACCTCAAATCTGTGCTGTCCCTGACTTATATTCATTGGGGAGGAAGGGAAAAGTTGTGGACAAAAAAGGATGAAGGACAGTTTTTATAATTACGTGACTCTAAGAAGTTCAAAACCTGACCCAAATTTTGTTTAAACCGTAATTTTCTTTCTGAGTTAAAATTTGTGCATTTTCTCAAGTAAAGAACATGCCTTTAGTTAACTCAGAATAAATAAATCAATTAAAGTGCTATGCTGCAGCACTGTTCAGTCGCTGAAATGGACCGATGTGCAGAAGAAGCTGCAGCTGTAGGAGGGCAAAGGGCAGTTTTGCACCAGGTGTTGTACATGGAAAAGAGGGTGAGGCAATGACAGGGAAAACAGCTGGTCCTTCAAATTGCCTGCAAGGCAGTACCATCCACCTCTCTGCAAATGACCTCAGTGTTGTGGGAGTCTGAGCACTTGTGTCCCTCATCAGAGGAACCGGGCTTTTGGCTGACTCACAGCCAGTGCTGTGTGAAAGGCAATCTTGGGGCAGCACAGGCTGATAGCAAACATCCTTATGCAGTGAATTGCAGGCCTGACTAGAAAAATATCTCATATTCCAGATAAAATGAAAATCAGTGATACCCTATCATGAAAGCAGCCACCCATGAGAGGCTCACTTGCTTTACTAACACACCGAGAATAATTAAGTTTGAAGATTGTATTTCTGAGAGTGGGGTGGGTGCAAACACAAGGTCAGGATACTTTGGCAAAAGCCTTGGAGACTTGGACCTAATGTGTTTTACAGCATCACAGAATGGGGCTGCAGAGCAGTTTTTCTCTGCATTACTGAAAATACTTTCTCTTGCTCTGGTTAAGGTGGCGATATGTCAGTTTTATATGGCAGGGCTCACCACAGTGACTTGCATATCACTTTATATCCAGATGTTTAGGTGCTAAGCCTACTGTTCTGTGCCACTGCAAAGGTATAAAACCCCAGCAAACAGAAGGGATTGTTTGGCAATAACTTGATCTCACCAGCCAGTTCTATCAGTATTTACATACGAGTCATGTTGAACTAGTCCAGAGTTTGAGGAAAGCCTGGTAGAACTGAGCATGTTTATCGGCCTAAGTAGGCAGGTGGGGAGGCTGCCAGGGAAGATCTGAACGATAATCAGTGCATCAGAAGAACCGGAATTTTACATTGTGACTTACTGAAAGCACAATTGAAACTGATGGGCAAAGAGGAGATCAAAGGTCCCTGCGTGGCTTGGGGCCACATCAAGGTGCTCTAAATGCTCTGTGGCTCTGCCAGCTGGATGAGAGAGGAAGAGAGGAGCTGTCAGACACATGTCAAAAGAGACTTGAGGTGGCATGTGGGATAATATGTGATGGTCTGAGAGATGGAGTCACTCTTCCAGGAAAATAAGAACAAACCCACACATGAGTTTTGGCTCAGTTTTCATCCCTGAGGTTTCAAAGAAACTCATCTAGTGAAATAGGGAACAAAATGTAACCAAAAAAAAACCAAACCAAAAAGGAAAAAGATTAACCCTCCTTTTATAAGTATATTCAAACAACATTACAAGAGAAATCCCAATCCCTGTTCTCTGAAGTGTATACATATGGCTGTGCTCCAGAAAACAGTTGGGTCAAGGTGTCTCAGGAGCATAACAAATACTGTCAACCCCCAAGGATGTGGAATCACATTGGAGAGAGGCTTTGCCTCTCCTGCCCTGGGAAAAGAGTCAGAGCCAGTTTACTGTTTGCTTTGCAAGCTGAGGGAAGAGAGGACGAGACTGTCGATCCAAGGGCTGATCTCCTTCTTCCTCCTTCCTTCCATGGCAGCATCATTTCATCTCAATTTCTGCATATTGGAATAGCCCAAGGGTGCCTCGGCTTTGCTATTTTCCTGCTTGTTCTGCAGCTGCGTCTGCCTCTTTTGGCTGTTTCTTAGGTTGGCCCTGTATACACAGCATGGAGCCTGAGCAGATCTGTGCCATGCACCCTGTGCCATTAAAGCTGATGGTAGTTCTCCTCTGGAGGCTGGAATATAGAGGATTTGATTTTCAACCTTGTTTCCACTGAAAAGTACTAAATGGACCTCAGTGGCAACCCAGAAACAGTAGCTGAGCCCTTGGCTTAATCTGGAAGCTGTTTAATTGGAATGATATGCTGTCTGCATAAGGAGCCTCTTCTAAGAGGATGTTTCTCTAGCTCTGGCTGTATTTATCACCAAGAAATGTTGCATTGGGAAAAGCAATTGCTCATACAGCAACTGCATCATATTACTGTCTGCCATTTAGCATGCTTCTCTGTTGTACATCTATTGATTTTTAAGGTAGAATGATGTATTGGACAAGTTTTTCTTCGATAGAAACAAAATTACTGGTGAACAAGAATCCAGCTTGTAGGGGAGATGCTGGTTCTCCACCTTTCCTCCATCACCTGTATGCCAAGTGCTTCAAATGAATCATAGAAGTAACATTTGCAAATGGATTGTCACACCACACTCCGGACCAGGCATGCAATTAACTCCTTCTGAGACCAAAGGCCACAATCATCCTTCAGGAGCTGGATTTCTTATTATAGTTGGCTAGTTCAGAAATGTGTATAACCATCTGCAGAGTTCAGCCACAGCTGGACCTGTGTAGAGGCGCTGTGCGTTAATCTAGCATGAGATTCAGTAGCCAAGAGCCCTGGGGTCTGGTCTCAATTCCATCACTGACTCGCTGTGTGCTTTGGAGAAGGTCATTTAACCTTCTTCTGGCTCGTTTTCTCCATTAGTATAAGGGGGGAATGATACTAACCAGCTCCTAGGAAGTTGTGAAGCATGACTAAGCTGTGTTTGTCATGTAGTGTGGAAGTACAAAGTATATCTAAGGCTTCCAGAAGCAAAGATAGGAAGAGCTAAGAGAAGTTGCTGGCTCCTAGCCTGAGGCTCAGCCCCAGCACGTGGCTTCCAGGAGTGCCAGAAGGGAGCATTAGGTTTGTCACATGCATAATTCTGTGTCTTGTTTCATATCACCCAAAGGACCTTGTTCTGTTAATTATTTTTCTTATTATCTGCTCTGTGATAGTTGTGAGTCCCTCTTGCAGACCTGGCCCCTGATTGCAGCACAATCCTGCCCTGAGGAGCGGAATTGGAGAGGGAGGTGCTGAGCTCTTCTCCCTGGGCTTTAGTGACAGACCGCATCAGAATGGTTTGAAACTGTGCCAGGGAATGTTCTAACTGGACATTTGGAAGCATTTCTCTACTAAGACAGTGGTCAGACACTGGGACAGGCTTCCTAGAGGGGTGGTCGAAGCCCCGAGCCTGTCAGTGTTTAAGGGGCATTCAGACAATGCCCTTAACAACAGGCTTTGACTTTTGCTCAGCCCTGAATGGTCAGGTAGCTGGGCTAGATGATCCACGTAGGTCGCATATGACTGAAACAGGTTATTTTATTTTATTCTATGAACACAGGGGACCTCTTTCCAGAGCACCATGAGCCTACCTGAGGCTCCAGTACCTCCCCCAGGCAGTGTTGGGTGTCTGTTTCAGTGCAATAATAGTCCCCAAAAGGCAGAGCAACTCTTCACTCAGTTCTCTTCAACTTTCCCTGTCCTGGCTTTGGCTGGAACAGTTAATTTTCTTCTTAGGTGGTACTGGGCTGTGTTTTGGATTTAGTATAAGAATAATGTTGATAACATACACTGATGTTTTAGTTGTTGCTAAGTAGTGCTTACACTAAGGCAAGGACTTTTCAGTTTCCCATGCTCTGCCAGTCCTCAGGTGCACAAGAAGGCAAGAGGGAGTGTGGCCAGGACAGTTGATCCAAACTGGCTGGAGGGATATTCCATGCTGTACAACATCATGTCTGAATATATAAACTGGGGG
This sequence comes from Campylorhamphus procurvoides, assembly GCA_013396655.1. Lineage (NCBI taxonomy): Eukaryota > Metazoa > Chordata > Aves > Passeriformes > Dendrocolaptidae > Campylorhamphus > Campylorhamphus procurvoides. The sequence continues at coordinate 1,436,536 of WBMV01002074.1, forward strand.
CAGTTGGGCAGCAGTGGCTGATGATGTCTGGGGATGGGCTGGGCATTGGGTAGGGGGAAGGGAGAAATTATGTTGTGCATTCTTTGTGTTTCTTGGGCTTTATTCCTCTTTCTCTTTTTCCTGTTATTATTTTTATTATTATTACAACAATAACAACAGCAACCATAATAATTCATTTCAATTATTAAATCATTCTTATCTCAACCTGTGGGTTTTACCTTTTTCCAGTTCTCCCCCTGCATCCCACCAGGGAGTGTGGGGAGTGAGCAAGTGGCTTCACAGTACTTACTCTCTGGCTGGGCTTAAACCACAACATTCCCTAAATGTGTAATTTATTTTTTTGCACAATCAAACATTATTAACAGCGTCTGTTGGCTTTGTTTCTACTTGCAGAGCAATTGTCTTCCTACAAAGAGAGGGGGCTTGAGAAAGCCTGCCCTATAAGGAGGAAGGGATGAACTTCTCACTTCTACTATAAGGTGCAGGGAAGTAGCAACAAATGAGCAGTCATAACATGTCGTGTAATGATACAGACTAGCTGAGTTAAGGCAGCATATTATTGTTTTCTGTGTGTGTGTCCAAGCCCTGAGAGGTTCTGGTGGTGGCCAGCATGAGGGCTTTTGTGGCTTCTGATTTGCTGGCAGGGATTATTCTGAAGCATAGAGAGGTTATCTTAGCTGCTTGGTGTGTGAGGAGTTAAGAAGTGTGAACATACCTCACTCATTCAAATAGAAAAAATAATCTGAAGCTAAGATAGCCTTTCATTTGTATGTGTGTCAGTCCACCAGCTGCAGGCATGTTCCTCCTGATCTACCACACAGAAATGAAAATATTGCTCTCTCTTAATTAAAAGAAAGCACCTTTTAATCAGCCAGCACAGTGCTGACAGATGTGGTCCCTGAAAAGAGGCACTGAAAAAGAGACTTGTATGAGTGACTGAAGCATGTTGCAACCCTTATAATTTCAGAACTCTTAAGAGGAATAGTCTCTGCTATTATTCAAACACTTGTTATGTGGCTTCCCAATGGAAAGGCTTAATTTGTCCTATATCTCTGTTGCTCAGTGGTATTGTAGCCGAAGTGCTTTGCCTTCAATGTAAATTGTTTCAAAGCCTGGCAGAGTGTGAAAAAGTGCATGGGCACCATGTCACAGAGTTCACACAATGTGCTCTTGGCTATATGAAATAAACACTTAATAAGCAGCTTTGACTTGGGAATGTCATGGCAAGCAGATTTAAGTGGATATATTCTTCCACGCCCTTTCTTGAAACACATCTCAGCTGCTCTCCTGCTGTTCTGGTACGTGTGCTTTGTAGTACCAGGCACAGTGAGAACTTAATCATTTTACAAGCAGCCAAATACAAATTACAAAGCCAATTAGCAGATACTTTCATTTACAGGATTTACACTGGCGCCATTCATATGTACACCAGCATAGTGGGCCCAGGTTGAGAATGTATTTCAACATCTATCCATGAATGTAAGTGACACTTCAACAGAGGTTTACATGCTGTGCCCTGGCTTTGGGGTGAATTATTCTCCAGACCAGGGCATAGACTAATGGAAAGGCTATCAGGTCCTGGTTGTGCTGCAGATATGCTCTGGGATGTTGGCTGAATTGCTCAATCTGTGCTTTAAATTTAAATGAGAATGATGTATCTTTTTCACTCCTTTGCATATATATTTAGATGGCAAATTCTTCAAGTTGTATAGAGCAGGATGGTCTTTACAACAGCTAACTTCATATATATCTGAGCTGGGGAATAATATCCCTCTGCAGACATGACAGAGAAAGGACCTGCCCTCAGGTTGTTTAAACAGGCATCGACTGTGAATCAGTCTCCAGAGGAACCACCATCAACCCCTCTGTGTCTTAATGCAACAAAACCACAGTCTTGGCTGAGACTTCAGGGCATTACTGTTTAACATGGGCATTTTCAGAAATGCTCTGATGTTCATGAGTAATAAGGTTAGCAGTAATAATAATAATTAGCAGTTTGAGGCATAATGCCATTTGTCCCAGAGTACTCAGAGGAGTGTAGTCACTTGCTCTGGAGATGGCTGAAATGCAGCCAACTGGGATGAAACAAAGCTTGTGTTTAATACCATGGAGTGAAGCTGTGTGACCTTTTAGGACAGAAATTATGAAGATTGTTCTATCCCTCCAAGCTTGTGCACCAGCTTCTCATACAGAAGAAGGAGCATATAAGAATTGCACCAGGCAATTGCTCTTCTGGCCTAGTCTAGATGGGATTAATTTAGGAGAGAAAGAAGTTAGTCAACATTCACTTCCAAGACAAAATGGAAGGGAAAAAAGAGACAGAAAAGAAGGCCAAGAAGGCACCTCATTCATTCATGCAGAGATCTCAGTGTTCTCATGTATTCCTTAATCATACTCTTTCAGTTGCTCTAAATTATAGTTCAGTGAGGTATTAAACAGACATAACTTCAAACACAAGCAGAAAAAAAGGACACAAATGGGGCAATTCTAGGTACAATAAACCATACCTGTCATTCAGATGCCTTGCTCTTTCTTGGACTCAATTTGCAGTTAAAATGCAATTCATAAAAATGGCACTGTCTGCTTCAGCAGATCTTTCCCTTTGGCTTTTTACTCCTGGTATAGCTTTACACAACAAGTGTGGTTAAAGAGCACATTATTAATTAAGTGTTAGTTCTAGCTGGGCAGGTCAAGTGGAGTGAGGAGGCTTCTCTGATAGCCTGATCTGCCTACAGGTGTTTGTATTGCTGCTGATAAGATGTGAGAAGGATCAAACAAACAAAAAGAAACTGCCAGACGCTGTACACACACCAGGTGAGGCAAGCTGATGAAAAATGTAGGGAAACCCTCCATTCTGTAGGAAAGCCCCAAGATCAGAGTTAGAGAGGTAAGGTCAGTATAAAGCTCTTGGAAGGTCGTTGTGCTATCACATCAGTACTATGTTCCTGCCTGGTCTAGGTCTCAGCCACACGAGTGGCTTTGTCCAGTGCCACACAGCAGTCACTGAGAGGAGAGACTGACTTTATTGAAATGGACACTATTTCTGTCTGCATCTGTTTTGACTGATTGCAATGAAAATTGTGTCCTTTAGATACATCCCTTTCATTAAAGATATTTTGGTTGAATTTGCTCTACAATGCTATCAGGGAAAAAAACCCCGAATATTAAAATTTATTATTTAGTCAAAGTGTCCAGTTCTTGCAAGACTAGAACAAGGAGCTGAAATCTGCATTATAAGAATTCCAAAAGCAATGCATTTAAATAGCATGCTTAACAACAGGATAGAAACTTCAAGTCTCTAGTTATGAGAACTTTCTCCTGAGGGTATTGTAAGATTGGAGGCCTTCTCCAGGAGTAGGCTTCTTCCAGGATACCTCATGTCCTGGAGTTGCATTAATATTTTGGTGAGAGTAGCTATGTGGTGTTCTAAGGGAGCTGTCAGATCCATCACTGGATGAGAATTTATCCCCATTTGAAAATTTTAGCTGTGTGTAAGCTTAGTGCCTCTGGTATCCTGCATGCATCTGCAGGATTCAATATTTAAGACTGATGCTGATGCTAAAGAGTTAATAACAAATTTTTGGGGAGAACACGAAGCCCTTTGAGACAGAATAGGTTTTCAGAGTGTACAAAAGAACTGTTGGATTTTCAGTGATAGACTAGGAGAGAGCATGGAGATTTTGTGTATATTTGTGTGTACTTCTCTGTGTACTTACAGAAAGTATAATAATCAGTGATATATTTTCTTCAGACATTGCTAATGGTCTCATCCTTCTCTGGATAACCAGGCCCAGTACAGAATAGGATGGTGCAAATCAGAGCAAGACAGAGCTACATCAGCTGAAGATTTGGTACCAGGAGTTTGACTTCCCAAGCTCCCCATCACCCTTGTTCCCATTCTTCTTTATTGACAGCAGCATTTGAGACATGTTGATTTATTTTTAGAACTGGAACAAAGTACACTGGCCACTCTATGATTTAGGTGATATACAAGTGTTAGATAACAGAGGAAAAATTGGTCAAGCCTTGTAGGGATCATTGTGATGCAATATGAATTTCTCATATGTCAAAGTTTTAATTACTTTCTTTGCTGGAACAGAGTGTGCAGCTGAATATAGACCCTAAACAAGGCTCTTCAGAAGAGACCTTAGGATCTTTTTGTCACTACAGGAGCTTTTCATTGGTTTCTCTGACTTTACTGACATAACACTGGAACTTTCATTTTCCCTAGCTAGAGCAATGTCTGTATACTGGCATTTCTAGAGCAGATGAAACTGTATCATCAAAGCTGCACTTTCTACCATTTAAATAGAGCCGCTTCCAGAATCATGGTTCAGTTCACCCTGTATGATACAAACGTGTCTTCTCTGGGAGATTGTGGTGACAGGGATGTTGGAAAAGGATCACAGCTCTTTAGACCCACTGACAGATGGGATGCAAAAATACAAAGTTAGGTGTGGCCAAAAGCCTCAAGCACACAATCCAGTCCGTATGGCTCAATATGTCAGCTGATTCCTGGTAACTGCATTGTCTTAACAAGCAAAAAAGTAAGATAAAGCCTTATCCATAGATGTTTATGCAAATGTTGTTCCTCTTTGTAGTGGGATATGAACATTCAGAAGAAGGGTGACAAGAGCTCAGCTGATGTGTGGTATCTCATGCTACAGTGACTTCTGTCAGGAACTCCCTTGCTTTGCCTGTGAAGAGACAGTGACAGGAGGATTGGGAATATCTGCAGTCACTGCCTTGATTTCCCTGCTGATTTTCTGTGCAGAGAGATTCCACTGAGAAGTATTTGCCCTCTTCTCTTCCATGATGTCCTGAATGGGAATACCCAAAAGGACAAGCTTGGGGGAGCACACTACAGCAGTCAGCTTTGCTCCAGCTGGCTTCTGTCCAATCCCACTTTTCTCAGAATGCAGTGAAAAACTTGACTGCAGCCCATATGGACTTCAACTAAAACCTCTTGAGGGTTTGCAAAAAGCCCTTTGTGGTTGGAATGTCATTGTGGTTCTTCATTATGGATTCTGGAATATGTAACACCAGGACCTGCTTAGAACTTTGTTACCAGGTTCACTAAGATACTGATGTGCAGTGAACAGGCACGTGACTGCTTTTGTATTCTATGGAGAGGAGTCCAGGAAAAACTTTTGTTTGTAGACATGAATGACCGAAAACTATTACTTGCTTTAATAACTTTTCCCTTCCTTCTTTGGTAGCCTAATAGTTTGTAATTTTTCTGCTTGTTCATGCAGGAACTACCTCTTCAGACTTAGTCTACACAACGTTTCTCTTATTCAGGTACGTTCACTTTTACTCTTTTGTTTTATTTGACTTGTTAATGAAAGTTCTGTAATATTTGATGTACATTTTCAGAAGTCTGTATAGTGTAAATTTGCCCAAAGTGTTCCAGCAGAGAGAAGACAGAGTGAGAACCAGATGCTTATTTTCACTTCAGCAGTAATGCTGGGGGAAGGGCTCTTCTACATTTGCCCACTTGGATGGTGCTCTCTGGTTTTGATTCTTGAGTGTTTGGGTGGCAACAGGATCTGCCAAAAATACGGCATCTAAAGGAACAAAACATGTAGTGTGACTGATACACACTTAAACACAACAATCAATAGAAATCCTCGGCTTTCTTTAGAGACGTCAGCAACGTGTTGAAGAAGCTTTTACTATTCTCATCCATCCTCATTTTTAGCCCTTGTTGGCCTTTGTGAACATGGATTGCTGAGGACCTGTGTTTTGCTGAATGCATTACTAAACCCACGCTTGGACTTGCAAGCATTCAAGAGGCAAAATGGGTTGAAAAACGTGTGTTACCCGTGTCTTTACCAATACCAACACTATTAGGCCTTTGCTCTCGCTTCACTGAATCTGGAATTGAAAGATGAAGCAAAAATTGTTTGTGGAAACCCCAGCTGCTTATCTTAAAATAAATAAATACTTATGCTTTGGGATATTTTCCATCTTCTATGCTTGCTAGAGCCCCAAAGATGTATTCAGACAGTCTGAGGGGCCTTACTCCTGTACCTGACCATGCAAAGAAGCCATTACAGTGGTATTGCCAGCCATTCTGAAGTGCACAAGCCTTTTGCTGTTAGTAAGAGTTGCAAGTATAGCTAGTGAGAAGAAAAGATGTTTAATGGTTGTAAAATGCATTGAATCTTCCTTTAAAAAGGAAAACAAAGTCCAGAGTTACCAATGACAACAATAAAGAGTTAGAGAAGCTGATACTCCCATTTGGCAGTAGTTTCCCTTTGTGGAGCTGTATTAGCATGGCTGGAAGGTTTCCAGCGAGCACACAGGAGAGGGAAGTCTCTGTAGTTATGAGGGGTGTCATACCCTCTACAATTCCTGTTATCACATTGCCTGACACAGCCTCTTGTGCTTGTCAGCTGAGGGATGCCCTTCCACGAAACCCAATTGTCACTCTCCCTAATACACTTCTGAAGTCGGGCTTGGCTGGGGCCCTTTTCAGTGCAGCGAGTTTCCTTTTCTACGCCGCAAAACATGGGAAGTCTCCTTCTATGGCACTGGAGGTTGCTGTGGGATCTCTGGTTAACATAATGAGCTTAGTTTGCTCCTGCTTTCTGGGTGTATCCGGTCACTTTGCCAAGACTTTTTGCATGACAAAGAGAGCATGGAATTATGTTGACACACGTGTTGGGAATGATGGAAGCAATTGTTTCCTGACCTAATGGTTGCCTAAGTAGCTGCTTGGCTTGTCTCCATACAGCACATGATGCAGCTTAGAGGCACCCGCTCCCACCTTCCCTTCGCCATGCATCATTTTAAACATCAGATCAGAAGGCAAGACAAGAAACACAAGGAGCTTGCATTTAGTTCTATAAGGGCGCAGTTTAAGAAACAATCACAATGTTAATTTACGTTATTTTGTATCTTCTCTTTGATCGTAAGTAAAATACAGTGTGGATCTTGCCAGGCCTGATTTGGGGTAGCTTTTCATCTTGAGATTGTGTTCTGATTTATTTCTGCTCATGGGACTTGATGTTGCCAGTGGTGCTAAATCTGCTTCCCCGTGCAGGTTTGTGCTGACAGATGTCTGCTCCCTTGCATTTGTACTTCCATGAGGTGAGGGCAGAAACATGAGAGCCATAAGGAGACAGCAGGATATGCTGGTTGTAGGACAAAGCCTGGCAGTGTGTGGAATGTACCTCTCTAAGCAGGGTTTGGTGAAGTTTAAAGCTGGGGTTTTTCCTGAGCATTCTTGTGCAGTCAGTTGTATCCTTAGGCTGAACTGTCCCTCTGGGGAAATGGCAAGGGCACATTTCAGCCCCACAGTTGGCACAGAAAGGAGGGGAGGCCAAGGTGTTCCCGTGAGGGAGATTACTCTGAACTGTCTTTTCCATAAGGGTGGCAGCAGCATCTCAGAGGAGCAATATCCCTGTGCCACTGCTCGTTAGCACAGCAAAATCAGTACCTCAGCCTCTCATTCTGTAATGGGTAGATTTACTAGCTTGCTTTACTTAATTCATGTTTTCATTGACAGTTATCTGTTCTTTAACCAGAAAATGGATATTTCCTACCATTGAGGAGATCGTAATGTTTTTCATCACAACATGGCTTTATTAATTCCTTTCCAATGGGAATTTATTATTGCTTTTTTAGGTTATAATCCCCTTTATGAATATTGCATGTCACAAAGCCAGTGCTAACTATGTCATTACTCCCTGATTTTGGAAAGGTTTTCAGCTCCAACACTTTAAAAGACTGCTCTTTCCTTACACCTGTTGAATGTCAGTGGAGACCTTTCATTTAAGCCCAATACAAAATCAATTAAAATAAGGAGAGGTTTTCCATCACCTTCAAGGATCATTTTATGAAACAGTGCATTTCAGGAGTCTTCAGTTCCAGAAGCTAAAATTATTGTATTAATCCTGAATCTGTGTTGAACTGCCATTAGTATAAAGTAAATTTTGTAATCACCACAGCATAAGAACACTGGAGTATCATGTAGCCGAGCCAAATAGTTTGGATAGGAAGCTACTGTCTTGAAATTGCAGTAGACTAAAAGACAAACTTTAGTACTAGGTGAGCAAGTTACTCATTGAGAGCTGTGTAAAAAAGATAACATTACCTTACAGAATAATTGTGATTTCAGTTAAGTGAAAGAAGAGGGGTCAATTTTAGGATATGTCAGCTCTTGGGTCATATTATAAAAGAGTCATTTCTTTTCATTTTTTAGCTCTCATCTGCTCTACCATGTGCTGTTCTTTCTTCCTCACAATTTTCTGTTGCTGCTGAGCTTGTTTCTCCAAAACTGTAATGCTGAGCTTTTACATGAGAACTAGTGAATTAAATGGAGCAGAAACTGAAGTAGAACAAGTTCATTTCTTGCTCCACAGAACCAAACATCCCAAATTTTCAGAGATCTTTCCCGGTCCTCTCTTTGTTTCTGAAATATGTTTTAGAAATTCCATTTGGAATGCAAGAAACTTTGCACCAAATGAGTTTTAGTTGCATGAGAAACATTGGTCATGGTTAATTTTTTTTAGTGAAAAACATTTTTGGCTGAATTTCAATCTCCATAAGGAAATTGAGGCCAAAAGCACCTGTCAGTATTGGAAACTTTGGCATACAGTATTCAAATTCTTGCAGCAGTCAAGAAGCATAGTATTAAAATGGTTACTGTTCCCTAAATCTTTAGCATCTCCTTTAAACAAAATCTCTGCACCATGTTTCATGTCCATCTTTAAATGGTCCTCATATGCATTGTAAACTCTCAGTATTAGACTTTTTATAGAACACATTTTTTAAATGATGTGCACTTGGAGCACATGCTGTTTAATTTGTGCATGGGCCTGAAACAAGGTTGGCTCCTAATCTGCAGCTTTCATGGTGAGGCCATAGAAAAGTCAGTTTTGTACTGGAGCTGGTAATTAATAGAGTAGGTGGAAGGGTCATTTTAAAAACATAAGCCTTTGAGCAAATTTTTTAAAATGCACGAGGCTGATTAGGACTTCTTATCAAGGAATGCTATTCTCTGGTGTGTGTTAAAAGCAGGCTACTTGGCTGGCATTTCATAAATCCCAGTGCAGTGCCTACCCCCTGTTCACCCTGATTTCACCTGGATCTTAGAGTTCTCAATTGAACTAAGTAGGAAATTATTTTTCCAACCTTTCTAAGATGGCAAGATTTCCAACCTTTTTTGCCATGAGATGAAAACAAGACTATTTGACGTTTTTGTCAAATCTGAAAGAGGAGATAGACACGTGGTTGCTTCGGATGCAAATACTGTGGGTCAAATTAATTTCTGCAGCATCAAAAGAAAGCATTTGAATGCACATTTCTCTCATCTCAAATGATTGCCCTGGTTTGTTTGGGGCATCCTTTCTCCCTTTCCCTTTTTCTTTCACTTTCCCATTGCTTTCTCTTTCCCTTCCCCTTTTCCTTTCTTTTCACTTCCCTTTCCCTTCTCTATGGATCTAAGGGGTCTTCCTGAACTCTCATCTGGTAAGTTTAATAGAAACTGTCGAATGTCTAAAAATGTTTTGGTTTCAAGTATTTTTTTAATGGATGAGCTCTTATAAAAACAAGTTTCTAACCAGCTCTGTGAAGTTTGTGTGCTGATATACCAGCTTAGTAGTTCCCCACTGTTCAGTACCACCTAGGTCTACAATTACCCCACTGCAAAACAGGAAAATGCTACCAAAAATGCAGCTCTATTTGCTTCTGAAATTTGGCTTCACATTTCTAAATAAGGTCCCCTACATTCACATGGGCACTTTGGAGAGCGTTACCCAGTCACCAGCGCAAAACTTGATGAACTTCTGAGTCCCACTGAGGTATAACGCTTAAACCCAAGCTTAAAGTTATCAGCACGCTGAGGCAGTATAAGCTCTCAAGGCTTGATGTGAAGCTTACTGAGATCACTTTCTTTCTGATGATATTGTGGGGCTTTGGAATGAGCATTTCGACACAGAGACAAGACATTTCCATAGGGTCCTGCAGATGAACCGCAGCCTCCTATCCAGTACCTTCCTGGTAGGGACAGTTTTACTCCAGTTTTTCTTCCCTCAGTGTAAGAAGCAGCACCATCCCTGCTACAGAGATGAAGCTCTTAGACTGCACAGCTGCTCCTGTAGACACAATCCCTCCCTGCTACTCCCTGAAGGGATTTTTAACTCTGTGGGCTAATCACTGGTAAATCAACAGTGTGTATCAACAAAGTGTAGATAATAATAATAAAACTTGCCTATCAGTCCTGAATATGTCACATAGCAACAAAGTGAACAGGTTTTGTCTTTTGCACTTTGAATCAAACTGAGCATTAAATGGATTATTTTCTACTTATTTAGGGCTCAGTAGTGCCACACTTATGCGTGCTGATGAGAAACATGCTCTGCAAGTGTATGGAAGTGTGAGGTGACATGGCAGAGTTTAACTTGGTTTTTCTCTGTGTAGTTGAATAAAATACGATAAACAAAACCAATGGGGAGCAGTGATTAATATAGACTACAACATAAATTGTCACTCAAGTAATCTCCCTTGGTGAAAATATTTAAGGATTCATGACATAAAGCCCTGGGACTCATTGGAAAACTTGCAAATATTAGATAAATGTTGCATCCCCAAGAGTTGCTTGGAGGGCCAAATTTGTAGTGCTGGCTCTGTGTGCAGAAGCCTGAGGTAAAGTTACTCTGCCCAGTTTGGCTGCCTGGTGTTTGCTTGCATGAGAAATAGGGATATAGCACTCCTTTATAAAGTGCTGTGGGTTTTGCCAATAAAAAAAGAGGTAAAAGTATTGTATTTCAGATTTACTTGCAGAAACATCCTTGAGCCAGAGCTATTCCTGTTTTTCAAAATGCCCTTTCAAAAATGGTGAGGAAATTGGGCATTGATACACAGCACAAGCCCAGGGGTGCTCAGAAGCTGGCCCAGCTTTGCTGAAGGTATTTATTTCTTCAATCTAGTCAGAGTGTCAAGATTATCATCCAATTTTAAATCCAGTTTGGGAAGTAATTTTGGGAAAGAATGAGAATACTTTGCCCATCTTTATGTACCACTGAGCTGCCTGACAGGAACCCTATTTTGAAACATTCAGGAATAAGCTTGACTTTCCAGAAGCCATTTTCTTAAAAGCTGTTTATTATTTGTTTCTTGCAGATTCCAAGCCACATGTTTGAATTATATGGCACATATTTCCAGATACAACATTTATTTCTTTATTTTTAGGCCAGTGCAGTTTCCTCATTTAAAAACATAATCAAAACCTCTAGTAGAGCAGATGCAGTCTTTAATATGTGGCTCATAGGAGTTCAGATTGTCACATATTTTATCAGTATGAAGCATTTTTTATTAACAGATTAACATATAAATCTATTCATAAATCACCTTCCAAAGCTGCACCTAAAATCTCTCACTCTCAGCCAAGAGGTTTAAAACTATTCCATAATAAAGGTTATATTGGCTGAACAAACTTTCTGGTAAATTCAGCTTTTTATTCTTATGGTTTCAGGCTCCCAAATAAAATCTACTCTGAATACAACCTTCCTTAAAAATGACTGGGCAGGAGCTAGATTGAGGCTTTCATTACAGGTCTCCTTTCCAAACATCTATCAAAGAGAGAAATTTCTACCTGGAGTGGGAGATGAAGGATGAAAGCAAGGCATGCCAGACTGGAGGTGACCGTGTCTGGAGGCCACACTTCATCCTTCAAGGACACACTTCTCCAGCTCCTTCCTGCTGGGAACTCTACTCTTTAGCAAGCTCTGGTGTGTGCTGTTGGGAATCAACCTTGTTAGTCATCAGCTGAAATTCAGAGAGCAGAGAAAGCAAATCTCTTCTCATACTCCATAGTGTCAAGTGATTTCTGAACACAACACCCCTCTGTCTGAGAGAACCAAACTCAGGAGTCCATTTATAGCCAGCAAAGCCTTTAAGCCCAGGTTTAGCTTTAAATAAATGCTAGTTTTCCTCTGAGAATTCTCTGCGTTAAGAACATGTTGCATGCTCTAGTGAGTGAGAATATGTTTCAATATGTGCATTCATAGCTCTGCAAAACTGGGTCAGAGTCCACTGCCTAGTTATGACCAATGTAATTGCCCTCTAAAGTGAGTATTGAGGCACGGTATGGGAAGTTCTTATATATGTATTTACATATATATTTTTATATATGTACACATACACAGGAGGATCACGTACACAAGGTTTACCATGTAGAGGAGGTTCAGGAGCTATACGTATTTGGATTCATACTTTAGGCAGGGCAGCCTTCCTGGAATCAGTGAAAACCATGGATCTGATTTGTATCTGGAGGGGAACTACCCTGTTACACAGTAAAATGAGGTTTACATGGTGAATGTCAGCTGTGGATTGTCAGCCTGCTTTCCTGGGTAGTTAGTTGTCATTCCCTGCTTCCCTGCCTCACCTCACCTGAAAGCCAAAATGACTACAAGGGTTTTGGTCTTTGTCAGCAAACATTATGAGCAGGATTTAGAAACTGAGAATTTAATTAGCTGCTGAAGTCACTTACTGATAACGGTAGCATATTGGACTCCTTATTTGATAAAACCCTGTCAGGCATTTTATGTGTAGGGAATGAAGACTAATGCTCTTATTTCTTGCAACTTACAGTCAGGACCATTAGACATCCTTTAGAAAGGGGAGGAAAAAGAATGAAAATGAAAAAAAATTCCTTGGACTTCTCATTTCCTGTCACCAGTGTTGCTTCTGTATCTTTGCAAAATGTATTTTGGTTTGCCAGTTTAGCCATTTTTCTCTGGAATCTGCTTCCCACTTCACCAGCTCCAGGAGGCTCTGGGGGATCTCTGTGTGCTTATGCCCTGGCTGTCTGTCCCCTGCCCTGACACACACATCCATCTGTGGTTGCTGTCAAGAAATCGAACCCTGCAGATGTTCCTGAGAGGCAAATAAGCCTCTTGTTGTAGACAACACCTTACCTGAACTGACATTTATATAAACTGAGATTTATATAAAAATGTGCTCCTTTTTTATTATTATTACTTTAGGGATGTGAAATATTTTTAGACCTGGGAGTGGTTTATTCTCAAGCTTTAAATGCTGGCTTATCGCATGGCACAGAAAGCATTTCCTAATTGCTCCTGTCCCAATTAGGGCTCTCTGATATGATCATTAGTGAAGGCTCCAACACAGCACGGGCTGAATGCAGCACCTTCACTAAGAGCAGTCGATGCATGAGCAGCGACTTATTGAGTTTCAGACACCAAGTGCAGGGTTCACACAGCCAGCTCCTGCTTCACGCTCTCCTGGGGAGGAGGTGGTACCTCCCACAGCATTCCCTGTCCAGCAAGCCCAGGTTTGTGGTGGTGATGGTGGAGATGAGCTGCTGTTGGATCCTGGGCAGAGGTCCTGCTGAGCCGGAGCTGTGGTTTCCTCCTGCTCAGGGCTGTGCACTCAGGGCAGAGCTCTTCCTTCCTGGGATGCTGTGCCCTGACCCATCCCCGGTGTGGGAGCTGAGCTGCACAGGCTGGGAAGTCAGAAGGAAGAGGAGTCCTTAACACAAAGGAGCACACTGGGCCTCTTAAAAGATGAATAATGGAGTACTTGGGCCAATTACTGCAAAAAAACCCAACAGGTTAGTGCTTTTTTAAAGACTGAGAATGCAGAGAAATATCTATATTGTATTCTCAAAGCAGAGCTTAAGAGAGATCTAAATGATTCACGTCCCTTGTACTGGCTCTCTGCACAGGATTAAGTTTGACCCTGATAGCATCCAGTCATTTATAATGAGAGCACTAAAAAAACCCCCACCACTTATTGATTTGCATCTCTCTAAAAGGGCCTACAAATGACCTCATGTTTCCACTAGAACCAACTATTCAGCTCTTAGAAAACAAGAGAAAAACAACTTTATAGTAAACACATTTCATGTCACTGTGTGCGTTTTTTCCCCCCTAGGTAAATAATCCTACTTTTCTCTGTTAGTAACAGTTTAGCTGATATGTGTTTTATAGCTTCTTTTAAACACAGAAGTTCTGAATGACTAATGCAAGGGGATTATTGGATCTGCAGAGCAGAGTCACAGACATGGCCTGCACAGCTGGTACCAGAGACCCAGAGCTGGGGAGTTGAGATGGGAACAGTTTGCTCATCACTCCCACAGGACACTGATCCTGTCTCAGCATGGCAGGTGCAGCCGAATCCTTTGAAAGCCTCAAAGAGCTTTGGCCTCCAAGGTTTCACCTCCCTTCCCCAGGCTGAGCTCAAGGAAAGCACAACCTCCACGCTAAGAGGACAGATGAGTAAACAGGCACAACCTTGACTAAGCCTATGGCATCCCCAGCCACTGTGACTGGAGAAGGATGGGAAGTTTGCAGGCTCAGAAACCTTTTTTCAGGGGTGGAGGAGGAGGAGCAGATCAGGCAATAGCTTCTGTGGGTTGCCTGCCAATGGGTGGGCAATGGGAAATGAAGTTTGTGTTGTAGCACTGGAGGAGCATGAGGGAATGTGGCTGTGAGGCATAAATGAGTTGCTGGGTGCTTCTGCAGCTTGAGCAGTTTACAGGAACAATGATCTTAAGTTATTTTACTGTCACTGAAATTCTTCTTTCAGCCCAAAGTTACCACACCATAGGTACAGCTATCCAATGCTACCAGTAAAATGACCAAGCAGAGATTAAGATATTCTGACACTGTGGAGACCAAGTGTGAGGAGTCAGAGGAAGGAGATATGCAGAAAAATCATGTATTTTTCTCCATTCTCTGCAAGGAGAATTTGGATAGCATGGACCGGCTGCCTTACTTGTAGCCAGCTGTGAGGAGGTGAGGTGGTTTCCAGCCATCCTCTGTCTGAGCTTTCCTTTCTCCACATGTGAAGCTGAGATAATGAATGACACTTTGTCCTTTTGAAGTGCTTTGAAATATGTGGCTTTCTGTTTAAGACCTAAGTATTTTATGTGATGATATGCACTTGCAAATATAGGAAATTTGTCTTAACTGTGAGCCTACAAGATTGTTATATTCTGATTCATAGGAGATATAAAATTAAGCAGTTGTTATCTTCTCCTCTGCTTTCTAGGTAAGCAATTAGGCAATTTCAGCATGACCATGTGTTTAAAATAGACCCATTTTTCACTGCTTGTTTACTAAACATTTTAGAATGAAAACCTTTGAATGTAAAAATAGAGTAGTCGGGGTCTGCTAGGGGAAAAATGAAGCATGATTGTATCCGTTCAGATAAAAATCCTTAGAATATGACTAAATCTATAAATTTGTTTTAAAAAGAGAACAGTTTGGTAGGAATTTAGGGTAGGGTTAATAAATATATGTTTATATAAGAAACACCTTTGTGTCAGGAATGTGGACCAAATTCCATACATTAATTATTAATTATTCACTTGAAACAGGAAACAGAACATGGCTTTAGAAACTGAGTGTTTTAATTCCTTATAAGTAAGGAAAAAGAAGTAACAGTGCTGCAGCCATTTGAATAGGCTGCAAGGTCACTCAGAAAGAAGTGATTAAAGCTTTATTAAGAATGAGGAAAAAAACATTCTTAAGTTAGCCTCGAAGTATTAAGAAACAAACTGCAATTGCATAAGGGGAGGGGATTTTGATGCATGGGGCAGAAAGGAATGATCAATGGTTCATAAATATAATAGTGGTAAACACAGTGACAGGAGAAAAAATGTATGTAGCTAATATAATTGTTACAGATTTAGTAGCTTTTGCTGTGAGATCAGTTGTTGAGGATTTAAGAACAAGGCAAAAAAAAAAAGGAAAAATAATTTTTCTAATGGAAGATAAATGTGAAAGCTTTGAAAACCACCAAAAAGGAGTTAGACAGAAGAAGCACAAAGAAGTATGCTGCATTAATCTTGTTGTAGAATCATTTTGTATTCCCTCAATTATAGGGCATATTCTCAAAACTCATTTATGGAATCTTTGACCTTGATAGAGGTCAAATGCAAATGTACTGGAGGGGAGGTGAGGGAAGAGCCAGGTGGAAGAGGGAATGTAAGGACAGGACTCAAACTGAGGGAAATTGGAAAATAAATCCTGGGTTGGCAGGAGAGTGCAGACTGGAGAACAGAGCAGAGGAGCTGGGAGGAAGGAATAAAAGACACTGCATCAGAGCCATCTTTGCGGGAGAAGGAGCAAATAAATTTCTTGTTGAGATGAAGCTTGGCAGAGCTTACTACAGCATCAGGTGCTGACGTCTGGTGTTGGAAGAGAGGAGGCAGAAGCAAGGCAAACTGTGACAGACCAAGCAGGGAGCCTGAAGGCATCTGTTTCCCAGCCTTAGGAAGAAGATGGGTGGGTCGGTGCTGCTCACAGTGGTCAGGTTCTGGCTGCTGACCATGGCTGCAGGGGGGGACTGTGTCCAGCTGGGCTGGGCAGTGAGGGGACAGTAGGGGTGAGAAGCACTTGAGTTTCTGGTGGTGGGACAGGAGTGGCAGACAGCCATCTTCCCTAATGTTGCAGTCCAGTTTTGATTTAAATTGATTTAAATTGTTGCACAGTTCCATTGTGCAGCAATAAACATAAGACTTCGGAAATATCTTGTGGATCCTTGATAAATCAACCCTGTTTCTTTTTCCCCCCAATCTGACTCCTTATTCTTCTCTGAGATGAGCATTTGATTTACATCAATCAAGTGCTGAACTCAACCACTGCATGTATTTCTGGGGATGTGATAGTATTCAGATTGTGAAGCTTTTTATGTAAAAAATAAAAGAGAGATTCAGGTCCTTTTTGGCTTATTATTTCCCTTGACCACTGAAAAGTATTGCTACATCTGTAGATAACTTTAGCCTGCTCAGAGCCTTCCAGTGTATTTAGGACTGGATGGATGTTGGCTTCACACTTAATTGGAAATGCTGGGGAGAGGAGTTGGAGGTAGCATACAGGGAATTCAACACTGTTGGTTCTTCGCTTTCTCTGTATTTAAGTGTTCCTTGCTGATGGAGCACAGATGGTCTTAGATTAAGGAAAATACATGCCAGAAACTGCAGGCTAGGCTCAGACTGGGGAGTTAAGCTTGACATGAAATAAGCAGAAGGCTGTAATTAGCTTATCAAGAGCGTTAGGCACCTGGCGGAGGAAAGCAGACATGTAATGCACAATGTAGCTGTAGAACAATAAAAATATACAGAAATCTCTTTTATGAAACATGGAGGACTTTTCATTGCAGACTTTCTCTTCCAGCTCAGCCTGGTAAGTTCTGAAAGGTCCTACTCTTTGGTTATTACTGATTTATCAAAAATGGCATTTTCTGACACTTTATGATGCTGAACACCAAACCCCATAGAAACCAGAGAGTCTAAAGGTCAAAATCTATGTGTGTTGCCAAAAACCTTCCTGGGAAGCTTACACCACACTTTCCTGTGCACCATGTGTGCTCCCTGACTGCAAATATCAGTCATCTCTTTGCTCCCTTCTGTGCCTTCTGCCTGTTTTTTACAGCCACATGTTGTGTTTCACCTCAGCCCCAGGATTTGGGCTCACTGGGGCAGAATTGCCATTTAATTTTAAACAGAAATGCCTAGCAGAATGCAGCTGGGTAGTCCATGTGCCCTATGTGCTTCTGCAGTACATGTCAAAATCATAGTAGGAACGGGATCGGAATCTTTTTCTCTAGATGTGTTAAACAAATGGAAATTCAGGCATAAATCTGCTGAACTGAATAGGGAAAATACAAATACTTCTTTTTAGCTGAGGGTTTAGAATTTTTTGCCCATATTATTGAAGCTCAAAAGCTATTATTTTATTCTGGGGAAGAGCAAGAGAGAGAGTCTGGTTTCACTTAAGTTCCCGTGGTACAAGCAGGCTCAGGCAGGATCTCTGTTTTCAGCCTGCCTTGCAAAACTTTCCCAATCTCTCTGGCTTGCACAAAACTGGCCTTGGCTCATTAAAGTAATCTCAAAGCTTTCGTTTGGTCTCAATAATGCAGCTTTCACTTAATTAAAGATTTCCAGTGCTTTTTTTTTCCTTTTGGTTGTACTACACCAAGCTTAAGTGCACAACCAGAAAAGAATGTTGATAGGATAAATTAAATCACATTTATTTGCTTAATTGTGCACTTCTCTTTTTTTTTCCAAGCCAAAACAGGACTCAAATAATGTTCAACCTCTTACACAGTTTTAATGAGAATATATTGCAGTGTTTGTCATCTGAAAGAGTATTAGCACCCCCAATGCAATAGATGTGATTTCCCTAAAGCAAAACAGAAGGCACAGAACAGTGAAAATGTCATCTTAGTTCTCTATTAGTCTCTCTAATACTGCAGGATGTGCTGATTTTGATTCCTGAATCTCAGCCTAATTGTTGGGAGAATCAGATCCAAATCAGACAGTTCCTCAAACTTATTTTAGCTCTTTCTCAAAGCAAACAAATAAATGCTGAACAAGTGTATTCAAAAATGTAACCTGGAGAGGAATAAAGAATGCAAGACTTCCCCTACTTTAGAAAGCTGATAATACCCAGAGGTTTCACGTGTGCTTCACTGATTACATTTTGGGTTTGAAGCATATATGGAAAGATTGCTTTTCGCAGCTGAACCCTTAATGTGAGTGCACAGAAATGCACTCAATTGGCTGTAGGATTTGTCCAGAAGCAGAGGGGGACGGAATGCAAAAATGTATGGTGGAGATCCCTTAACATTTCTCCATAGCAGTGAGCTTCAAAGAGGCACAATGGCAAGGAAACCCAGAGCTGAAAAATGAAGGAGAACAAAATCTCCTTGCTTGATGCAGAAATACAAAGGAGACTATAGCCATGGTAAATTGATTTTGTACTGAATATGGGCTGGTCCATTGGAAGGGGTTTTGAACCTCCTACTCCAGAAATCATTGTGAAAACAGTAAGAGGAGGCTGCTTAGAAGTCTTGTCACATCTATCAGCGGAGGCCACAAAGAGGAAGGAGGGATTTAGCTCTGAATGGCGACTCTGCCAAAAAACATAAAGGCGTGGAGATGGACATCTTTTGGCGGTAGAGGAGCCTCAAAGGAAGAATTGCCTTCACTATATCGAGGGAAACCATTACTGTTGGCTCATTTCTTAGAAATAGCTGGTTTTACCTTGTTTGTAGCAACTGAAGAAAAGAAACCTCACAACAAAAACTATTCTTTACAGAATAAACAGTGCTGGTGGTGTGAGAAATAGTGCTGTGTGGTGCCCACCTGGCCAGTGACAACTGCACCTGCATGTGCATCAGCCGTGCACTTACATTCCCAACCTGTGCTTGACTGCAGTGAAGTTTTGCTTTCATCATTTCCCCGTCAGTATATTTTAACCTCTTAATTTAGTTATTTTATTGATTTAACATATAGTGTTATGTCTCTGTAATCCCGAGTACAATTTGTAACTGTTTGTTGTCATAAGCTATAAACTGAATGTGACATGGCAAGAGACCAAATTCTGCTGTGGCTGTTAATTATCCAGTGTGCTAAAAGTCTCATCTCAGTCTCTGTACGCTTTTGTTCTTCAGTACTAGGAAACACATAAGTTATCCTTCCCCAACATCTCCTGTGGTGTTCTCCAGTTCTGGATGTTGTCATTCATTCTAAATTGGCTATAGGTGAAAGCTTTAAGGTCTTATTTCCCTAGCATGCCAAATATCCCAGTTAACTAAGACTATCAATTTATATTTGCCCTATCCATGGTTTTTCATGCTTAAAAGCAATAGAAATATCCATTTGATTGTTTTCAAAAAGAAAATATATGCATTCCCATATAGAACATGCAAATAAATCATTGCACTCTTAAGCACTTTTCAGCAAAATGAAGTAGATCACCAGCAAAACTACATCATTGTCACAGACTGACATTTTTCTTTTCATAGAATGATAAAATACAAACACTAGATAGTAGAAACAGAAATGCAGTGCCATCTTTATCTCTCTTCTTCAGAGCTATATCTTTCTTCCAAAGCATCATGTTGGTGTGTTCAATAACATTGCTGTGTGAATCGTAGCTGTCAAAGCTCAGCATCGAGTCACAGCAGAGTGTGTGCTCCTTCTTTATCATGGTGGACAGCACTGCATTCCAGTGTCTTTGTACTCTTACACTGATTCCCCTCCCTTTGGACATATCCTGGTGGCATTGCTTGTATTGATTTTAAGGGTCTTTCTCGGACCTGCTGTTCACCTCCAGTGAGAGGTTTATTCCACTTTGAACCAGCCCATGAAGCCACCATCTCTCTTCCCTTAGGTTAAGTGCCTCATTCCCTTGCTTTCTCCTATGTGTCCCCTTTGTGCCTCAGAAGAACCTATCCCTGGTACAATACAACTCTTCTGTTTATGCAAACCTCACAATGAGTTATGTGGCTAGTGTGCCATGACCTTTCCCTTTTGTGTGGTTATGCTCTGTTGTCTCTCTCTGCTCTTCCATCCACTGCTGCCTGATACATCATATAGTATTGCATTTTACTTACAATGCATTTTGGCAAGGCTATACCTACACAGGCTTGCACAGGGAGTCCTGGGCTGTGCTGGAGGCTCGTAGGTGCTATGAAAACTGCAAATTTGGATGACAAAGTTCCATTATGTAAAAAAGCTTAAATTCTCCTCTGTATGAATTCAGCATTAAGTTACAGATGTTTTTACACCAGGGTTACTGGAATTATGCTTAAAGGAGTGGCAAGTCAATCTGTTTGCTTCAAATATGAATTTTGAGAGCACCTCCTCAAGGCTGAGCTGGCTGCTCCGTTTTAATATGTTCTGTGTACACTCAAATTCCCAAAGAACTGAACAAAGTTGCAACCTGGATGTGGCTGTTGTTTATCTTAAAAACACCTTTTTGGATTTAGTAGTTGGTATCAAATGTTCTTGACTAAAGACTTAGACAACCATTTTTAATAATAAAACCTTGTCCTTGTACAGTGGTTCCATTTGGGTACACTGTAGAAAGTGTGATCTGTTAAGCCTCATACAACGCTCCTTTCAGATACGGGATTGCATGGTCTGGACTTGGAAATTCCTACCTGACACTGCAGAAAGAGGGGAGTGTCAGATTTACAGACCTTATGTTGTTTAATGAAATATCCTGCAGTAGCACAAATGGAAGTTGAAGGCACCAAAATTCAAATTTCTTTTTATACATGAGACTGTGCCGCGCCCCAAGATGTCAGAAAACAGAGAACAAGATGTGCAGTGTCTTGCTCTAATCTCTAAAGACCCTCCCTCACGTATCACCAACTCAGTGGATGTATTTTGTGACACTAGCAAAAAAATGTTAAGAACTCATTTGTGCTAGACAGAAAAGTTTTTAGTCCTCAAGAGAGCAAAGGTCAGTGCTCATCTCTGCCTCTGACATGCTCAGTGGCTTTTCCTGGCCAGTTGACCTCTCTGTGCTTTTGGTTTTCCATTCCTCCCATGTGCCTGTGTTTTCTGTTTAGCTTGTAAGTGCTCTCAGGCAGAACTTCTCTCCCACAGCATGTTTGTATATTGCCTAGAAATATGGGGTCACAATCTCAGTTCACTCCTCTACGTGCTTCTGTAATAGAATTAAACAACAAGGGATTTGGAAGCTGTGAAAGAGAGAAAATCAGTAGCAATGGCCATCAAAGAATAATTCACAGCAGCTAAAAACTTTCCCAGAAAAACTAACATTTGCAGTGGAGAACAGATTGTGTTTGTAGGCACAGACAGCCAACCGTGCTACAGGAGCTTACCCACTTGCTGCAGAGCTGTGATACTGGGATGTGCTCTCTGCACAGGAGGAAAACTGAAGCATTTTACCTCACATCTGAGATAAGAGAGGACCATGAACAGGGCGGGTTGCCATGACTCAGCTGATGTACAGTACCTCATTTGGGCTGGGATAACTTGACCAAAAAGGTAGAGCTCCCATACCTGGAGGCTGAGGCCCTGTTCTGACTGGTGTTACAGTGATGCTCTATCCAGGTGTGCCTACAGTCTGAAAATATGAGGTGGGAGGACAGACTCTACACTACATCAGTGAGTCTTCAGAATGAAACCAATAGAGTTCTCCTGGAAACTCCTCCCTGTCTGCTGTGTGCTGATGTACACCATTTCTGTATTCTTTTGTGCAATAGGTGACCCAGGGCAGAGGAACATGCCTCAGATTACAGCATTTCTCTTCGTAAGGGCGTGATAACAGTCCATGAGATAGAGAAACACGAATATTCAAAGATGGCATTGTTTGGAGCTAAGTTAAATATCCATTCTTAAAATGAGAAAGTCCTTCTTTCTGATGAATTATTCCATCCTTGCTATGCCAGTACATAGCATCCACTTCTGCTGTGACTTGAACAGTGGGCAATTGTGTTCAGCAGCCAATAAATGCCAGGCCAAAAGCATTCCCTGTATAGTAAGATGCTGACTTCTGTTTATAGAGAGAAGGTCTGATTCAGAGATTAAGGTTATGGGAACTGAAACTCACTGATGGATTTGTTTGTTTGCCAACCTCTATATTCTAAGTGTTACATTTGAGGTCTTCCCCAGCTGAATTACTGTCCGTTCACTCCAGACAAGCCATGTGACTGGGCCAGTCTATTGATAGGCACTGGGAGTGCTTAGTTTAAATGGCGCAAACAGCTCAAGTTCTACCACATTTTGTAGGATCTGAAACCACTTTAGGGAAATCAATTAATAATTTGATAACACACAATACAATTCCTTTTATCCAAGCCCCCTCCTCTCCCCACAATGAATTGAGTCCATTCTGTGATCATTCCTCATACCTGTCACTGCACACAGCAGTGACTGCAATTTGTATACTGCAGTATGAAGCAGAACTAATTACTGAAGCTTGGCATTCCATTCTTTCAGTATTAGTTATCTTTTTATCAGACATGCTTATCACAGTTTTAATAAATTACCAGTGTTGGAACTTCAGAAATGGCCCCTAGTGTATTAAGCTACTGTGCTTTATTATTAAGAAGTTAGATTTCAATGAGTTATTATTTATGGAGCACTGTAAATGTGCCTTGTCCTCAAGAGACAAAAGTTAGTGCTTCTAAAAGGGAATTTAACTTTCCACTCTTAGACTAAGGCAGCAAGTCTTTTTGGAGAAGTCCTGGAGGACTAAATAGGGGAGAAAGTAAAGAGGGTAAAGTGCTGTAGAAATGTTTTCACTGTAAACATAATAGAAAACAAAGAATCTCTTCATGGATTTTTCTGGACCCAGTCTATAGAACTTCTTTGAAAGATTTTTTCTTCTACGTGCTCTAAGACCTGGAACTTATCAACTTCTTTTAAATGTTGTAGAGTTTGCCCAGAGAAGAGTAGGTCTACAGTGGTGCTATATTATGTAGACACTGCAGAGTACACAGACTTGTGAAATGGATTTGTCATTATCAGTAAGAATCTATGGGTGTTATTTTAGAGATCTGAAATTTGTTCATCAGTATGGATGAAAAGATTGAGGCTGACATCTTGTAGGGGACTGAATTGGCCTCTGAGCATCCTCTGTGTGAAGGACTTGGTCTGTACCCCAGTGCCCCTTAAGCATGTGGTTAAGTTAACTGGTCCAGTAGGGTATGTAAATATGTTCCATTGAAGTTGACAGATCTTAAAAGCAGGGCAGAAACATAATTCCTCCATGTTCCTCTCTCCCCAGACTTGGAGAAGAGTTTCCATACCTTGCTGAAATGACCTGATCCAAAAAAATTTCATAAATATAAATAAGAAATACAGAGATTTTTGGTTTGTATGTGGAATCCAGGAAGCTGCTTTCAAAGCAAGTCTTTTTTTTTTTCCAGAGCTACACTTCTCTCAGCATACTAGTGCCTTGTACAATTATTGGAAAGGGAGATGTAAATAAACACACAGAGAAAGAAATGACTCTGCCAGCTCAGGTCTCCAGTGCACAGTAGCTGTCATATCACAGCACCTCCTGCCCTCCTTCCTCATGCATAACTCAGCAAAGGGGGATGTGACTGGCAGATGTGACTCTGCTCAGGGTGCTCAGCACAGCACAAGTGGAGAACCAAAATCACCTCATATTCCGTGGGCAGATTGAGAAGTCTCCTGTGAGCACTGCGGAGGGTTGATGGAAAGGGAAGCTCCTGCTGTCAGCAATCCCTGCAGACCTGAGCCTGGGACAAAGGGTGCTGCTTTTGCTTCTGCTGACAGCAGCAGATACCTGAGGAACACAGTACCTTCTAGAAAATGCTGGTCAGATTAGGGTTTTTTTTTTTTAGTAAGCCTCTACTTGAGGGGTTTTTTTACTCTCCTTTCCAACATAATGTACATTCTGGTATTACACTTTTTTTCTCCTAATAGGAGAGAACATGATTGTGGGGCTGTCTGCAGGCATGCAAGGCTTCCAGTGGTTTTCATGGAGCACTTATTTAATGGAAGTGAGATTGGTAACAGATGGATAGGTTTGGAATAAAAGACCTTAGAAATTAACAACAGGTTTAATTTACCTGATAAATATGCATGCAACATATTCTCTTCCAGTCTTAACTTTCCAGTTTTAAAGTAATGTTCTGGTTTTGCACAAAAACTTGCAACCTCAGTTATGCAAGTACAGTGAAGGGATTAGTGTATGCTTAATCTATTGAATTCATATGTGGTGTTTGAAATAATTATAAATTCCTGGCCTGAATGTAAAAGGTGGTCTATAGAAGTCTGTGAGATTTCCACATCAACAGTGGAGGATGCACATAACTGTTGATAACAGGACTTGCTAGTGACAGGCAGTTACTTTGGGTAACAGCACTGGGATGTGCAGGTAATTAAATAAATGTATCTAGAAAGCTTCTCTCAGCAGTGCGTGCTGAATAACTAATTTGACAGCACATGATGAGATAGAATTTCTAGAGCCCTGTTGATCTGCAGTCTGAACTGAAGCAATCCATGATGCTCATAATTTATTTGGCGAGGTATTAACTCATTCTTTCTGTGTCTGGGTGTGACATTTGAATATTCAGATATGCACTGAACTAATAAGCCCATTTCTGTTAATTTTTAGTCAAACAATGTTGCATCAGGTACATGTAGCTGTACACACAACTGCTGCTCTGTGATTGTCTCCTTCATGAGACTTCCTGAAAAAAATGCAGAAATAATGCACCAACACCACCTTTTTTTTTAAAAAAAAATATTTATTTAAGAAAATCTGCCAGTATAGAACTCAAGAAATGGACATGTGAAGAACCGGGTGTCCATGCAAATAGGCTGAAGGAAGGCATGTTTTATTGTGTTTTCATTTCAGGGACAAAGTTGCAAGTCCCCTAAAGCCTGTCTGCACAGGTGGCTGGGCAGTCCTGCTCATGGTTTGCATGTCTCTTGTCTCACAGAGCAGCTGCAGCCCTGAGCTGGCAGTTCCATTCATATGGCATACGAATGTGGTGTTTCCCATTCTGCATGTGGGCTGTGCAGTTATAGAGGAGGTCCTCAAAGTGGCTTGGAACACTGTCAGAAACTGCATTTCTTCTGGAAATGCATGAGTGAAGAGATGCTGGAGGGTTTGTGAGGAGGTAACAGGGAGAGATGGAATGCTCTAGAACATAAGGGGAAATTGCTGACAGCCTAAAAAACATTAACTTGGTTGCTTAAGCGCTTGAAGAAAGTACATACTGTCCTGTATTTGTAGGTAGCCTTGCTCCAGGATTGTCACATCATTCAGGCTCTGTTTCTATGACCCATGCCATGAAAGTTGTCTTATTGCATATGGTTCCAGAGATGTCTCCTGCTTTTGACTGATACGTGTAGCAGAAGGTATGAAAATAATCCCAGATACGTTTTCTGGGGCTGGTGAACTTAAATGTCTCAGACAACTGAGAAAATTAGTCATAAATTCAGGATGATGACCCAACAGAGTGACCAAAAACTTCTGGTGGATACAGTTTGTACCTCATCCAATTGTGCAGAGGCAGTTTCAGTAGTTTAAAAAAAAAATTGGTTTATTGAGGGAGATGAGAAAAGGGAGGGGAGGCACTTTATTCATTGTTCAAGAAGCTGGTTTTTGATAAGCATTATGATCAGGTAAGGAGGCAAAAGCACAAAGCATCTCCTACAGTGCTATGTTAAGTAGGTCTCTGCCTTACTGAGAAATATATGGGTACATACAGATGCACTCCAGGAGAGAGATCTTTTTGAAAGTTTCTCTGTCAAATGTCCAGGATGTAGTTTGATACTGGGGCAAAATGAATCTAAGGCAGAGAAAGAAGATGCATTCATCTGTGGAGGGGGGCTTGGGGTGGACATACCAGTGAGAGGACACAAAGCACCAGCATTACACAGGGAGTTTACCCAGAGGAGCCCAAGGCAACAGAGATGATGAGGGCAGGACATTTTCATTTGAAAAGACAGCTGATCAGCCAAGCAAAGAAACCAAACAATCCTGGAGAGCTCATGTGAAAGCCCCAAGCTCAGAGGTCTGAGCCTGCCCAGGACCTCTTACCACTTCCAACTCAAAGGCCCTGACCACAGATGTGTGCAGACTCCTGGGAGCCCAGCACAAGGACTTGTCTGGGCTGTAGGTCATCAGAACTTGCAGTTCAAATATTTAAATGCACATTAACTACTTGGCTTTGCAGTTATACTTCTTTTATTTTCGAGATGTTCTGCTTTGCAGGGTCATGAATATTTTCTTGGAGTCACTAGAGGTCATTGGAGATACTCAGCCCTCAAACTAACTCCTCTCTGTCCTGCCAAAGACATGTGTGGGACTTGTAAAACATGCTCTGGATTGCCATATTGCTTAATTATCCTCTTAGATCTAATGAAGTGCACCCTGACTAATGGTGCAGTCACAAGCAACATGTTCCTATAATTTGGGCCATCACCAAGATCTTCTGTTATCACTAGACTCATCAAGGTAGTGCTTCAGAAAGCTGAAGGGCAGTGTGCCTCATAAAAGAAAACATTTAGGCCCATCAGAACATAGCTGGAGGAGAGCAGAGGTCTGTTTGCAACATGCCTTGAAGTTCTGCAGTGCAGGTGTCTGGCAGGAAGAGCTGGGTGTCCTCAGGGAGGCCAAATTCTTCTCTGTTGCACTGCTGAAATCCTGAAAGACGCAGAGTATTTGCAGGGAAGAATCGTTTGTTGATTTTTGTTTTCATTTTGTCCTGTCAGACACTGTTAAGGTAAACTGTGCTGTATAATGGAGAGTGCTTGGTCTCTGGTTTTGGAATGGGAAGAAGGGCCACCTAATACATGACCTCTTTTCTGGATTTTTTTAATTTTTTTTTTATTAATAATGTCAGAAACTCGATCCAAGGTGCAGGGATACTGTGGTTCGATGAATATGGACTAGAGCTGCTGTGCAGTTGTGTTGCAGATGTCAAGAGCTCCTGGGAGTGCCCAGTCATAATCCCTTGCTCTCCCGTGATGGTTTACTATGTGAGCTCTCTCATCCAGTAACTATATATACCCTCTCAGGATGGCTTAATGATCCTTTCCTGCAAGCATTTATCCCAGGTCTCATGAAAACACTTCTGAGACACAAGGTTTTGGACTTCAGCCTGGCCTGAGCTTCGGTACATGGGAGATATTTCCCAGGTGATTCCCAGGGAAAGGTCTGTGCTCTTCCCTTCTCCAATCAGATCTTTGCCTGTGCTCCTAAAGTCTTACCTGAAGCCAAATTCAACAAAATTGTATATATATGCATTTCCTGGGTGGTAGCATTTCATGTAGTTCTGAGTGAGCATCTTTATGGACCTGAGTTGGCAGTGGGAGAATTCATCCTCTTTTCTCAGTGGTTTCCCAACTTTCTCCTGCAAAAAAGCTGGATTTAGCATGTATCAAGGGGACAATTTCTGTGAAAACCCAGGGTTTAAAAAATATATTGGCTGCATTGAGAAGGTTCAAGAAGAGTTCAGATCCGGACCGAACTTTGAAGCCATTTCCTTTGTTGGTAATGGACTGAGGAAAATAAAGAAAACCTGGCCCTGTTAGGGGAGCTTTGGATCTGTATCTGAACTTTGTGAGCCTGGCCTTTCCTTATGTAACAGAGCTATTTTTTTTGTACTCAGAATGATGTATTATGTATGGTACGGATGTTTATATGTATTTTCACCTCCAGCTAACTATACCTGCTTGAATTTGTTAGGACTATTTTTAAAAAGTGCTGAAGGGAGGAAAATTGGAGAGGGCACTGAATGGCTGGATATGTTGCTGAATATTTTAAATCTAAAAGTTCTCTCTAATGCAGCTTTTTCTGGTCTTGACTTTTCTTGTGAAGGAAGGGGCCTCTTTGCTCCAAAGCAGTCAGAGCCAACTGGGGACCCCACACAATCTCAGCCCCCAGTCAATAGTGGCCTCAGCCCTGATGTGTTTTGCTTCATCTCAGGATCTGACCCCACTTGTCTGGCATCACAAATCACCATCAACCTTTCTCCCCACTTCCCCCCCTCCCAGTTGTTTTCTTCAGCTTGCTTTGCTGCAAGGTTGCTTAGAAGGCTATAATCTTGGGGATAAATTTAAGACCAACAGATGCAGAACTGCTGGACTTTGCTCTAGGAACCTTTTCATTTTGGTGAGGAAAGCTGGTGGTTTTATACTGCACTGTCCTCTTTGAAAAGAAGGCAATGACTTCGTGTGTGGGGTTCATGTCTTGGACCTTCCAGCTGAATGATGATCAGAAATTGTATTTACATGTAAATTAAAGTCTGTCCTCTGTGAACATTCCTGTTGCTTCTGCTTCTGGACTTCTCATCTATTTATCATTTGTGTGCACTGTGAGCACAGTGGGAGCGAGATACATGTTTACTGTCACAATGCTGCTTTTAAATTGGGCTGTGTAAATTGGCTGGAGATGCTTGCTCTTGTTTTGGGAGTCTCCAGACATGGTAACTGGTGGCATTCTCACGTGACTTGTGCATTTTGGTTTTTCAGGCAACAGCATGGGGTTCAGATGAAGACACCAGGAGGTCCTGTCAAAGTAAAGGGAAAACAGAGGTAAATTTTTCTTGGTACAGTGGTGATATGGGTAAATATATTTGCAACATGTGAAATCCACACAGGGAGCATCTGACACCAGCTTGAGCCTGTAAATTTGCAGCAGTTTAGCTCTATCACCACATGTGTATAAGCACCACCGAGCCAGCCATTTCAAAGGCCCCCTGTCCAAGTTATTACTCTTGCTCTGCATGAAATTTAAAGGTGATTTCGCAGCTGGAGAGGACACAATTTGTGACACATCAAGAAGTGGAGTGGTGGCAAGCCAGGGGTCGCATCCTGCAGTGAGGTCTGAGGCCAGGCAGATTGGCTTAGTCTGGGTGCTCAGCAGTGAGCTGCTGGCATTCAGCCACGTGGGATTCAGTGCGTGTTTGCAGTTCGAGTCCATCCTTGTACAATTCGTGTGAGAACTGAATCTGCTCACACGCTGCAGCCTGTTCAGCTGGAATAACACAGGGCTGCTTTGGAGGCAGGTGCAGTCTGCTAAACTGCAGTTTGAAGTAAGAATGCCTTGAACAAACATGTGCTGTCCCAGAAGTTCAGAGTTTGCAACCACAGGGCCTTTCTGCCCTTCTTCTGAGAAGTTAAAACCAAGCCATCTCTCTCATGGCAGGAAATACTTTGATTTTTCGAATGTGATGTTTGTACTCTTCAAAAATCTTCAGGTCTCAAGGGTGACACCTGCGAGGGTGTCCTGCTGTCCTTAATATTACACTGCAAAGAGCTCTCAGTCCAAAACAAAGGAGCTGGACAAAGGATAAGCACAGTCTTCATTTAAACATGAACAGTCAAGCAGAGAGTGATTGTGTGGCTGGCCCAAAATGCTGGAATCTGCCAAGTTCAAGTTTGCTGCTTTAAACACAGGCTTATCTGGTCTTCCAGTGACCATATTAATTTTATATAATAAACTCAATGTGAATATTGTATTAACTTGTATATGCACACAAAAAAAAACTAGCTTGAATTATGCCAGATAGGCAGCAATTTGCTTCATACAGCTGTGGAGAAAAGGAGTCTGGGTATCCTAGAACATCTGTTAGAGTTTTGTGTAGAATCTACATTATGCAGGAAAACACCATGGAGGCAAAATGGTTTGGGTTAGGTGAACACCAAACATGGCCAGTCACAAGAAGAAGTAGGACAAAATTAAAAAACTCCGGAACCCAAGACATGAGGAATTTTGGAATTTGTGATCTTTGTGCTTTAAATGTGCAAAGAAAGTGTTTTTCTCTTTTCTTCCATTGTAACATCTGTGAGATTTAAGTTGCATCCTACTGCTCACGAAAAATTTGAATTTATAACCCAGAATTATTTTGTCAACCTCTGAATAAAGCCATGCATTTGACTGAACAAATTCTAGGATAATTTCAATTTATCTTTGTTACTGTCTTGCCAAAAGAAAGCAATGGTCTGAGTATGTTCACTGCTGCCTCCTCACACTGCAAAGGGTTTGCCAAAAATCTCAGAAGGATAATGCTCTGAACAGCTGATTTTATGCTGTGTATGATACAGAGCTTGGAACAGATTGGAGGGTGCAGTGACCATGAGTGAAGTTCTGAGGAACCTTAGTTAAGCAGACTGTTAGACACTTCTTGACATACAATTAATGGCAAACAGAGTTGTTGACTAAGAGTCTGGCAAGAAAGCAGGAAGCTACAAAGGCAGAAGAATTCTGCAGTGGCTAAGCAAACACAGATCTCCAGGTCTGTATCTACTCTAACCTGTGTGTCCACAGCTGAGTCTCTCTTGGAGCAACCCTACGGGTTCATTCTTTGTTACACTGCAGAAAAACAACTCAGCATTAGCTCCAAAATACTGAGTTTAGTTTAGGCAGCTGGAGAAGTGCTCTACTCCAGCTAAGAAGTCCAGCTCTGACCCAGCATCTCTGCCCTCCTCTGGGTAAATGCAGCAGAAATGTGAACATTTCTGATTCTGCTGTGCAATGGTGGTACAAGATGCAGAGCTCTGGCTGCCTCAGCTCTGCTGTGTCAAAACTTGACTAATGGCAGTGTTCTACCTAGCACAGATGATTTGATGATAAATATGTTATGGACTGTCAGGGACTTAGATATGTGGGGAGAGGAGCAAGAAATAAGGAGGACCTTTGGCTCTTACATTAATTCACAATGTAGTTTGCAGAAGTTATATGACTGGTCCATTTTCCTTGTCCATTTAATAATGTTTGTATTTTAGGGTGAGGCTTTCAAAACCACCTAGTGTATTAAAATGCCTTTTCTCCCCCTTCATTCTTGTGCCTTTTGCGCATCTAAATCAGATTCTTCCTGCTTCGTAGAAAATCTCTTCTTAAAATGCTTGGAGCTGTACCATAAGAAAAATAAGAAATGCAAGGATAATAGCCACAAAATTCATATCACAGAAGTGTAACTATTATGTCATGATGGTCACTCCACATTTCAGTACCTATTTTCCAAAGAAAAGTCAGACGAAAAATCTGAGTCCCAGATTTAAGATTAGAAGGTACTATTTCTTCTGGCTTGTTGTATAGCTCTGGCCATAAACCTCACCTGCGTATTCCTCAGTTGAGCCCAGTAACTTGTGTTTGGCTGCTGCAGCTTTTTTGAAGGAAGCAGAAAGTTTTGCACTGAAGACCTGAAGCAGATGGGCTGACAGGGCTTTGCTGGCTTGTTCTAATGGCAGATCACCTTCCCTGTTAACAACATGTGCTTTATTTTCTCTTTAGATCTGGCTTCAGTTTTGAGTGGCTGGACCTCGTTTTGTCCTTCTCTGTTAGATTAAACAGCCCTTTAGTTGCCAATATTTATTTTTACAGAGGTATTTATACTTGTCAGTTTAGTATTCAGGCTTTTTGAAAACGTAAAAAGATGAGTACTCCAAGCCTCTTTCTCTAAGTCATTTTTCTCCTGCCCTTGAATGTTTTTCCTGGTTTTTGCTCCATTTTTTCACCTGTATTCTTTTGTCCATCTCTCTAATACCTGAGTGTGATTAAAACAGCCTCCCACCTTCCTCTGTTCCTATACATGGCAGTTTTGTAAGCTCTTCTGCCATAGGAGATCACGCAGAATTGCCTGGCCACTGTGACCACTAAATCCTTTTCACAGTTGCTACTCCTGGAATGTAATCTCCATGCTTATACATAAAGCCCTTTGGTTCCCTTTTTCTTTAATGCATAATATCTTACAAAACCGTATCTTGTTTGTTGGATCCAGCTCACCAATCATCCTGGCATATATCACTAAATATAGAGAGAGGCATTGACCTCACTGGTAATTACTACTTTTGTAATCTTTGGGTTATCCACAAATGTTATTTAAGAAAAATGTTGATATTGGGCTGGTACCACCCCAGCTGGAGCTCTGCTAGAACAGCAAGTTTATGAGTGATTTCACTTTGAGGACTGTTTTCATCCCAGTAATTTATCAGATTGTAATCCCTTAATGTATAAGTTCCTGAAACAGATTTTAAAATTAACTCTCTGCAATATATCATGCAGTATTAAAACAAACACCATGGAAATGTCTCTTCCATTTATGTTATTTTTATCAACTAAAACTTGTGGTTTCTTCAAAGAAGTGTGCATGCTTTACTTGCCATGTCTCTGGAGACCCATGCTGGTTTCAAAAAGTAATCATTCTCTTTTTTTGCAGCATTTATAAAATCTTTCATGATCAGCAGCTTTGAATTGTCCCCTGGAAAATATCCACATTACTTAGAGAAAAAAGTCAGTGTTGCACTGCCTTTTTTTGTGTCTTCCAAATGAAATCATCCAGAGGTTGTCGTTAAAATGAATGATGGATAGAGCAGAAGAGGAAGAGGTGTATTTAATTTCATTAGGAGTTGCTCAGCTCCTAGTTTGTAATTGGTTTGCCTCTGCATAACAGTCCACATCCACCACATCTAAGGAATCTTACCTGACATGGAAAATTGTGGCTTTTAAAAGATGAGAACTTTGGTCTTTCTTTTGTCTAAGCACCAAATTATTTGCAAACTTTCCAAAAGCAGCACAACATAATTTTAAAACGTGAAAAGAAACCATTTGTGGCAATGACAGTGAAAAATGGCAGCTCTTACATGCTCCCTTAACAGCTTTGTATAGCCAGAAGGAAGATGATGCACTAATAACACTTCTGGAGCAAGAAAGAAAGAAATGAGAGAAACATCTGGTAGGCATCCAGTGTTTGTCCCACTGTGTTGCCAGTATAGCTTTCTTCCTTTTTGGTATGATGTCCTGATGCTGTGGGGCCTTATGATTCACACAAGGTTACAGGAAAATCCTGACCCAAGGCTTCAGCCCAGCTAAATGGGATTGGTGCAGGAAATTGCTGAGCTAATGGAGGAATCAGCTCTTGCAGGCCTTCAAGTGGCTCTGTGTCACACAGAGGATGTGCTCTCTGCTTATCTGGTGAAACTGAGAAACTCCACACCACTTAAGAATAATAGGCATTGAAGTAGGACAGGCACCATAGAAATCCCCAGGCAAATAGGAATAACTGGGAGGCTGTCAGCTGTTTTTTCCCCCTTTGTAACTCTTCCTAGAGACCTGAACCAACATCCCTATTACTTCTGCTAAGCTATCAATGCAGAATCAGCCCCTAAGTTTGATTAGAAGTCCATTAAAGAAAACTTGGCTGGAAAAATCATTAGCAATTCTGTTTGCTATCTGTTGCACTCGAAGGAGAAAGACAGTTTGGTTAAGGCCTTGGCTTAAACTGAGTAACAGAATTGCTTGTCCAAAGAAATAGATATAGATATCTGAAACTGTGCTAATAGCAGTGCTTGAGAACAAGTTAGGCCTTGATTATTTTTTAACAAAATGGGATTAACTGCAACAGACAAATTAAATGTTTGCTGCACTCTGAAATGTCATTGAAGGGGTAACTTGGAGTTCTGCCAGCTAATTCTCTGAACTCCAGGTTTTACTCTGGGAGTTTGTGTTTCTCTGAGGATGGCATTCCACCTGCAACAGCTATTTGTCTCACACAGTGTATAACTGTGGTTTTAATCTGTGATTAAAATATATCAGTATGTGATGAAATAAGGTTAGCCTAAAAAAAAAGAATTAAAAAGGAAATCTCTGACAACAGGGCTTGTGTGGTTTATTCAAACTTAAAAGCCATTAAAGGAGTGCCTATATATGGCTATGCTTTCAAAGAAAAGTGTGTGTACAATGAGATTAAGGGTTTATATCAGTTTAGAACTCTGGTGTTAAGAGATGACAGAAGAAACGACTAAGAAGCATCTACAGCTGGATTATTTGCAGCATCCTGAAATTGTCTTTTTGAATTTTACCTCAAACAAAAGCTGCAGCAGGTCAGCCCCTCCATTTGCTGATCTGCCCACACAAATCAAGTCAGTAACAGAGCACCACTCCTGCTTCTTTGAGTTTGAAATGTGCTCTCAAAGAAGCCTGACATCTCTGTAAGCTGGAAAGAGACCTGGTCCTGTCCACAATTGTGGACATAGAGCATTCACAGACAGTGAATGAACAGCAACTGTAAATGTTACAAAAAATGAAATAAATGAGGATAGGCTTAAAGGGGGGGGGGGNGATTCTGTGCCTTTTAGTGTCGAGCATTAGAAGCCATCTTCTAAGACATCAAGCACTCTTCCTTTCTAGGAAAACAAGGGTCATTAGACGTTCTAAATTCAAGGCCTTATGTCAAAGAGGTGACCAACATCAGGTAATTTTAAGGAAGGGGCAAGGACCTCAAAGTGGGTATCAGGCAATTCATAGGAAAATCAGAGATATGCTTAATTCTCTGGCAGTAAGCCACAGGTTTTTATCAGCACTTCCATATATTCAATAATAATCCCAACTAATATAACTGAGTTATTCTTATTAACCATATAAATATGCCGTCTTCCCCCTTTATTTAAATCCTTAATCTTTTGATCCCAGTAATATCTTCTGGTAATGAGATTTGCAGACTGATCATACACAGATTTAACTGTCTGCTCCATAAAGTGAGAGCACGATCCAAATACTGTCTTGTCTGGACAGAGGTGGGTTCAAACTTGCCAGATTTTCTGGTTACATTTAAGTCTGTCTGAATTTTGCCTCCTGCATGCCTAGAGTTTTTCAGCCACATGGAAGAAGCTATTAAATAGCTCCTATTTTCTGTAGGGGTTTGTGAGATCATTTTACTAACCAGTTACCTCAGCTATGAATTGTTGCAAAGAGCAGTGTATTGAATGACTTTTCATAGCAAATCCAGGCTGGTTTAAAGAACACAGAGAGAAAGCTATTCCTTGCTATTTATTTGGAGAATGGGTTAGAAAGATGATCTAATGCAAATCTCCCAGACAGTGTCTTGAGAAAAATCCTGCGAGTTGGAACTTTTAAGTGGTTTGGTTTTTTCTTTGCTTTTGCTGGAGGCTTTTATAGACTGACATGAGTGGCAGTGGGTACAGCAATAAGAAACATGAGATGAGCACTGTATTCCTCTTAGGCCTGAGTAGGTTAGAGAGATGTGGTCTGGTAGTTAGACCTTTGTGGCTGCCCTTCAGGAGCTCCTCTAACTCAGCATGTCACCACGGCAAGTTTAGCACCTGCATTGTTTTGATTGAGAGACAAGGGCACATAATGTATATCTGTTTGCTTTAAGTGTATAAATTGTTTTGAGAACAGTGTATGAAATGTACAGATTATCGTTGCTCTTCCTCCAGAAGAATGGAGTGCTGCCATCATCATCCATAAGGCAGGAAAATGCCTATTCACAGGAACAACTGCAGTGGGACATGGCCCACACCTACTAGTGTCGCTTTGAAGCAGAGCAGAGAACATCTACTAGTCACGCCAGTTTCTGCCTTTTACAGCTAATGAAATAGTTACTGGGTTTCCACAAATCTGGTTTCCACAAATCCAGTTCCCTGAAAAGTCTCAGCTGTCTGATATTTCCAGTGTGACACCTCACCCATACTAACTGGGCTCTTCTGCTCTTTGCTGCTGCAGATGGGAATGGGCTGGAAGTCACAGACTGAGTATCCTGGAGCAGGTTCAGACAGCAGCAGATATATTTGCTCAGTATGGTTTCTTCCTCTTTTTCATTAAAAATTTCTGCTTTAGACAGAATGGGTACAAATAAAACCTTGCATAGTTGGGCTAAAATAACACAGGATTATACCAGCTTCCAGCATCCTCACCAAGCCAGGCTACCATGCCTGGAGTAAAAGTGTGCATCAGATTCATGATTGCCAGTAGACTGCAGCACATGACTTTCCAGAGAAATTCCTTCTGTGTGGTATCTTCTCAGGTGGGAAGATTTTTATAGAAATTGAAATTTGTTAATCTGTAATACAGTTCTGTGCAAATCAGAGTATTCTCCAAATTAGGATTTTAGATTCCAGCAGGACAGAGCTTTACTTAGGAATACATTGTAGCAGCTAGGTAGGAAAGGGTCCAGGAACATAAATGCTTTTAGCTGGTTTAGATCAGAAGCTGTGCTCAGACCCTGCACAAGCAGGGAAAGGTGTAAGTGAAGGGGGAGCAGACGGGTACTCTCTTATTGTGTGACATTTGACTATAAAGCTTCATTCTGGATTAGATACCAAATCAATAATATTCTGAAAAAAAACTCTGTTGGGAGAGGACCTAATACTTTTCCTGATAGCATTCACTCAAGAATTTCTAGTGCTTTGCATTTAAATATATAGTGGTCCTACTATTATGTGGGATTGAATAACTGTGCTCTACAGAAAGAGGAATTACTTAAAGCAGCCATGAAATACAGACATCTTTAGGGCAGGGAGTAAATGGCAGGGCTCACAGCACCATGCAGCAATGACAGGAGAGGGCAGAGAGGCTGGCAAGCCTTCACCTTGTTAAAGAAAGCAATGAGACCTCTATTGGCAACACACAGCAGGTGGGACAGCGCTTCTCAAGGTCCTGGTTGTTAGACTGATGCACGGTCACCATGAGTGATCTGCTTCTGAAATAAGAAGTGCTGAGTTGACCCAGCTATGAATCTAAGCTCTCATATTTGGGTGACAAGCTTTAGGTATCTGATCCCTGCTGAGCCTCAAGCCTGGCAGCACCTGCTCTGTGGCACTCTGTAGCTTCTGCCTGGGCTGGGTGAGTGCTCCTGGGCTGGCTCTGGATGCAGTCCCTGTGATCTTCCCCATTCAAAAGCAAGCACCACATGTCATGCCCCAGCAGTCTCTGTGTCTAACACTGGTGGGTTTTTGCATGGATTTCTTCAACAAGTTGACTTCCATAGAGCAAATGAAAGAAGACAGCACATAATACAGCTAAGCAAGCCCCTTCCTTTGCAGGAGGTGTTTTTACACTGCTGAATCTTGCAAACGAAGTCTTCAGGGAAATGATCAACAGCGTGGAGGGCTGTGAGATGGAAGCTTACATGCAGAGTGATTGCTGCTTGCAGGAGGAGAAGTGGTGTCTGCAGCTGTAGGTTCAGCTTAGTGGCAAATGATGATCTGTTGGAGGGAGGAAAGCAAAGCACCCAGGATAACCCAACTGAGGTTGCTATTTATTGGCAAGTTTCCTTTCCTGTTTACAGTACAACATAATAGATTTTCATCACTTGGAGCCCAGTGGGTGCCATCATTAACTATTGCTGATATCCTTCCCTCTGAGATGTCCCCAGAGCCTGGGGCAGGCAGGCTGGTGCCAGGGTCACTGCACATCTCTTACTGGGGCTGTTTGGACAAACCTTGGGGCAGGTGGCTCTTGACCCTCTTGCATTGCCTGTTGGAGCTGCACACTAATCTCATACCTCCCTTTCCCTGTGGGTACTGTTAGTAAGATCCTGCATTATGTGGCCTCTTTCTCCCCCACTGCTTAACTCCAGGAGGTGCTTGGTTAGCCTGATCTGCAGTCCAGAGGTCTCTGGATGCGAGGCTGTGAGCAGAAAGGGAGACCACGTCTCTCTCCAGCAACGTGAAGGTGATTTTCTGAAAAAAAAACAACCAACCAAAAAAAAACCCACAAAAAAACAACTGCAGCCTTGTGTTGCCACTCCAGCCCAACATGGGACAGCAGGAGCCTTGCACCTTTGGGGACTGGCATGTGGAGACAGTTGCCTTTTTGTACCAGCAAGTAGTCATGCTACTGGGAAGAGAGAATTTGCTATTTCTCACTAGCCTGACCTGAAAGAGAAACTCCTTCTGCCATGGAAAATCCTGAGCTCACAATCCTCTGGGAGGCAGGAAATAACAGCCTATTCAAGCACAAGATTTTCCTGACCAGCCTGGTCTATTAAAGAAAAGTTCCTGCTGTTTTCCTGCTGGCATTGGTTTGAATTATAGTGCAGACAGACCCGCTGTCCTTCACTGGAGTTTGTGTCTGGGTAATGTTTTCAAAGCTGCAGCATTACTATGAAAATAGGTCAGAAGTATCATCATGGAAAGAGGGAGAATTTCTCCTCCAATCTAAGCAGAGCACAGAAAAAGTCACTTGTGTAGCTATGAAAGAGTCAACATTATGGATAACATCCTATCCAGGGGCTGTGCAGGGCTATGGTTAGAGAAAAAAACAGCAAATTTGGCTTGCTCATTTAGACTCCTAGCTCCTCACAGGTCTGCACTGCTTGATGCAACAAACCTCAGCCCACGTTAGATCTGAGGAGGGTGTTTTCCAGCTGCAATACAGGTATTTTTTTAATGTAATAAAATTTTCAAAAATCTTTTGTCTCTGTCTTGTGTCCCTATAGGAAGAGTGCCAGAACTATGTCCGAGTGCTGATTGTTTATGGCAAGAAGGTTTTTACCTGTGGTACCAACGCCTTTTCACCAGTGTGTTCCAGTCGACAGGTCTGTTTTGCCTCTTTTGCAGTGGTGGAGAGGGCTGGATACATGCTCTGGGAAAGCCCAGTTATGTGACAGGGCATCACAGCTACAGAGAATATGTTCCAAATGTAGCTGACCTGAAATTATTTTGGTTTTCTTCTTTGGGTCCCTTTGGGCTGCTTTGAGGCAATGAGTGTATCTGAAGCTGGGGAGCAAAAAGCTTGTTTTATGGGTAAGTTGGATC
Organism: Campylorhamphus procurvoides; assembly: GCA_013396655.1. NCBI lineage: Eukaryota > Metazoa > Chordata > Aves > Passeriformes > Dendrocolaptidae > Campylorhamphus > Campylorhamphus procurvoides. The sequence continues at coordinate 1,475,321 of WBMV01002074.1, forward strand.
TGGACAAAGTGCTGCTCATGTGGGCTGAAAATGGGGAATATAGACAAGGTTAGCTGTGAGTACCTCCTCAGCTGAATACTTAGAAGTTTCATTAAAATAAATGACAAAACTCCCTTGGGTAGGTCCAGGGCCATGTTTATTTTGATGGTTTTAATACCAGTATGTATTCAGGAGGTGACTATGAAAGATTAGAATCCTGTGCTAGTACCAGGGGCACCTGAGTACACTGAGCAGGTTGGGGCTTTATTGGCAGGGGAATTACCCTTCATAAAAAGCAACAAAATCAGTGAGGCTCAGACACAGCTTATATTGGCAAACGAATGGATGTAGAGATCAATTTACAGTCATCACTAACATTAGATTCTCACAGCTACCTGTTCTTTTAAAAGCAGGGGTTTGCCTGTAGGTATCCGTGGGCAGACTGAATTCCCTATACAAATAAGAAAGCCAGATGCACTTTAAGTTCTGTTCTCTCTCCTTTTAAATACAGGTAGGAAATCTCAGCAAAATCATTGACAGAATTAATGGAGTGGCTCGGTGCCCATATGACCCTCGGCATAACTCGACAGCTGTGATTACATCACGAGGAGAACTCTATGCTGCAACTGTGATTGATTTTTCTGGACGGGATCCTGCTATTTATCGCAGCCTTGGAAATGTTCCCCCACTTAGGACAGCACAATACAACTCCAAATGGCTCAATGGTAAAGTCATGTGGGTCACATCTGAGCAGGAGATGTATTAAAGTCAGCTTGACAGGGTTGTAAATCTTTCTCTCTCTTTCCATATTGAAATCCAGAGTTATGACGGGGAAGGGCTTCCGGTGCAATAATCGATGCAGCTTAGAAGACATTTTAAAAGAGCCTGGAAGTATTTCAGTGAAGTTGATTTACAATATAGAAAGTGGGTCTTACAGGTTACTTAACATATATATGGGTCTCTGTCTTGGGAGATGACCAAATATATCATTTTAACAAGGAAACTATTCAAAGATTTGAAGATCAAAACCAACTTAAAGCATCATATTGTTGACCCAGTTCTGCAGAATGATAAGTACTCTCTACTTCCACTGACTCAGCTGAAGATGGTTGGTTTCAGTGCAAGTTCAGTCCAAAAATGAGAAATTTCACAGCACATTATGTTCCATGTGAATTCATGCTGATGTGGATTTATAGTTATTAAAAGCAGCTCTTACCCCAGTGTGATAATATCGTGCATCAAGCAAGCTGTAGAATTTCAACCAGTGATCCCTACACCGAGTCCACACCTTCTGAGTGGGGCAAAGCACTTCTTGTCTGAGCAGACTGTAGTGATGGAGATCCCAAAATTCAGAATCTTTCTACTAGATTTCTGGACCTTTCAAATAAAGGTAAGAGCAGCATGACTGTGCACTCTCTGGAGCTTAATGAGAGCAAACTAGGCTTCTGCAGGCATCCTGAAGCCAGTATAGAGATCCAGAATTTTAGGAAAAGGATGTCATCAGGCAAGACTGTGAATTAGGACCAAGAAGCATCATAGCTCACATATCCTCATTAGAAATACATTCCTCTTGTCTGCACATGAATGCAAGATTTAGAAGGAATCCACATTGAAACAGTGGAGTTTAAGAAAGATAAACCGTAACTGAGGCTCTAGTATGTGACTGGAAAAAACTAATATGACTCTTGGATTTATAACCTGGTGCAGCATGGGTGACATCGGAGTAATTTCATCCTGTTCTGGCCACTTTTCAACAAGAAACAGAAAACTTGAACGTGATTCAGAGAAGAGCCATGCAGTGATTTGAAGCTTGTAAAGCCTGCCTCACACTGAGAGTCTTAAGGAGCTCAATTTATTTATCTTTCTGAAAAGGAGATAAAAGGTGTTTTGTTCATGATATGGAAGTACTTACTTCAAGAGAAGATTTCGGACAGGATAAAGTTCTTTAATCTAGCAGACAAGTCATGACAAGAACCTGTGATTGGAAGCTGAAACCAGATAATGTCAAATGGGAAAAGATGTACAGGTTGCAGCTGGGTCAATCTTTAGTCATTTGAACAAGTCACTGAGGAAAGTGATGGATGTAAAGCCACGTGACATTGTCCAGTAAGATCAGATCTCCTTCAAAAGATGTTGTCTAATTCACCTGCTAGTTACAGGATCCGATGGTGGAATTACAGGGTGAAATTCTCTGGTTTGTATTAGACAGAAGGTTGGATTGTTGATCATAACAGTCCTTTTAAGGTTCATAGTTTATTTGAAGGGGAAAGTTTGATGGGAGATGCTTTTCAGTGCCCTCCCTTCTGTACCATCATCTGCTTCCCAAACCTGTCTTGCAGCAGCAGCAGCCTGCCTTCATCTCCCTCAATCACAGTTCTGTTCTCCTTTCACTCCTGGGCTGCAGCATTAAAGGAATTCTGTACTTCCCTTTTTTCGTCTTCCTTTGAGCATTACTCAGAAATGAACACTGTAAAAGCACCCTATAAAACCGACACTTTTTTTTTTCTGTTTGGTCAAATATTATTCATTGGCCAGCCTTTTTCCTTTGCCAAAGAAAGTGTTAGGATAAAAGACTGTACACTTTAAAGCTTTGTTAAATATCCAATTAAAATATTCACTACTAAACCAATTCCAGGTTTTTTTCAATTCTTGTGAAAATAATAACAATAATTCTAGAAGAAAATGCATTAAGGAGAGCTTGTTTCACTACTGCCAGCCTATGGTATGGTTTTGTTTTATGGACATAAGATAATCTTTTGTGCCTAGAAACTGGAAAGGTTTCATGATAAAAACCAGATGTGACTGTGCTGGGAGGGTATGTTGAATGTTTCAGTGCAGCAGTCTGGGGAATCGGACGGATGCACACAGCATATTTAACACATCATAAGGTGCACTTCAGAAGTGAATAGGTGAAGGAGCCCAATGGGAAGGCTTTATGTTGTAAAATGAATATAGGTACAGAGAATAGTCATGCATATGCAAAGTGTTGAACTCGAGTTTCACTAAAATCAGTAGCAGCTTTACCAATAAAGTGGGGAAACAATGGGATCTTTCCAAGATCTGAAAAAAGGTACTAGAGCTATATCCCCATATATCATTATTCTCATCTACTGTTTTTATGTCCTCTGCTAAGTCCAAACTCCCTGTGGTCCCAGCTTTGACAGCCTGCATAAAGGGAGCTGGCAGCACAATGCAGTGAGCAAGTCAGAGAGCACGGGTTGATTTCTAACCTGTATAAATCTCTTCAAATGTTTGTTTTTCAGAGCCTAACTTTATTGCTGCCTATGACATTGGTTTGTTCACCTACTTCTTCTTCCGTGAGAATGCGGTGGAACATGACTGTGGGAAAACAGTGTATTCTCGTGTGGCAAGGGTTTGCAAAAATGATATTGGAGGGAGATTTTTGCTGGAGGACACATGGACAACCTTCATGAAGGCCAGACTGAACTGCTCCCGTGCTGGAGAAATCCCTTTCTATTACAATGAATTGCAAAGCACCTTCTACCTTCCTGAGCAAGATCTGATCTATGGTGTCTTCACTACTAATGTGTAAGTTGTACTGGTTTTACTGCCCTTCTTCTATCCCCAGTAGTCTGAGACTGACAATATATTGATTTCTTAGCCTGAGCAATCATTTTTGAAAGATCCTTTGGTTAACATGAAGGGATAGGTCTGTGTTATCCATTACAGCAACATAGTCATCAGGACAATGTTTTTAATCCATGGTTCATGGATTGCTGGAGTCCATAAAAGGTGACTGTGCAGTTCTAGGGTAACTTAATTTGATATAAACTGGGCAGTGACAGATTTGTGACTGTAGTCACAATGCAACTTGTGTAGTTCAGACAGATAATCTAAAAATGACCCAACAGAAAACCATAATTAATTTCCAGCCAGACTAACTGCCTGGACAATCTGACACAACTGTGTGAGCACTGGAACTGGCCCATGGGCTGGACAGGTACAAATGCTTGGGGCGTGGGAGAGAAGGACTGGAAGGAGAAGAATGAGGCAGATGGGATCACAACAGCCTGGATGAAATCAACATTATATTGCTGTTGAACAACACTGTCATAGCATGGTCATGTGGGCCACAAGGCATTTGACATTTCCAAGGGGATCTTTACCTCTGCTACAGACTGTCTCGCATCCACAAATCAAAAGCAGCGTTGGAACTCTGAGATGAAGGCATGATTTCTGATACTTCATAATCATCTCTTCTTGGCTTGATATTGAAAAAACTTGTAATTGGAATGATTTAGTGTAGCTGTGAAAGCAGAAAGGAGAAGAGGAGTTAATTAAAAAATGTATTAAAAAACTCATAATGTATATTTTTAAGTCAGGAAAACTCAAATAACTTTTTCTCTGACGCTCAAGGCTAGGATGATAAGTTTCAAGCTATAACCAGTCTGCATGGTATTGAGTTTCAATAATACATGTTCTCCAGGGGAGTGTTAGCCTGATGTGTAAACTAGAGAATGAAAATCTGAGTAGTTACTCCTCATGGCAAATGCTTCAACTGCCTTCCTTATGCTGGGTAACCAGCTTCTTTGGGGTTTTTGTGCACAATGGTGTACTGTCCAAGCCTTCCTGTTTAAAGGTGTCACCTGCAGGGGTGACAGGGCTTGAACTTCAGCCCTTGAAGTCACAAAGCACTAGCCCCAGCTTCTTGAAGCACTAAAGCACTGTTGGGAGTTTCACTGTGAGTCAACAGAGTCCAAATGTTATTCCCACTCTGTAAATTCCACAAAATAAGAAGGTGTTTGGCCACCCTCCTCCATCTTCATGTTTTGTTTCTGCTCCACCATTGCCAATGTCAGTCAAAAGTGAGCCAGTGGAGAAGCAACTAGAAGAACAGGATTAAGCTTGGCACCATTGGGGAAGGTATGTCCTCCAATTTAAAGGCTCATGAGTCATTCTCCAGAAACATTTAGAGGATGTGAGCCAAACTTCCTGCACATTACACAGAAACCTGGCTACTGCTTTGGGCACTTCAGCTGACCCTTTTTTATTATTTTGTTACTGGAGAGGACTTCTGTGCACACAGTGATAATGTTTTATCTACCCATTTGTCCATTCATCCAGCCAAGAACAGAAGTTGGAAATGAGAAAATTATTAATAACTTTATTAATCAGATTGGTGAAGTTTTTGGACTATAAGGGAGACATAGACTAGCTCTGGATGGAACAATTCTCTTCTGCTGTGTCAGTCCCCAAGGTTTAACATGACATGTGATGAGTGCTACTTGTCTCCTTTGAGTACACTTAAGTCACTCTTCATACATAAGGGATGTATGTTCTCTCATATCTTCTAGAGACAATATAATATATAACATTTGTGTAATTGAAGAAATTAGTTATTGATAATGGGTAAAGTCAGATCAAATATCATTTGGGGTCTAGAGCATGGTGTTCTGGTGTTCTTTTGAGAGTTCAAAGAGAAAATGTTCCAATTTGTCATCCGACTAAAGAAATAATGGTAATTATTCTTTTAACTTCCACTGGGACTTATATCATGCTGCATGAACTCTGCATACCAAAGAGTGTTAATGTATGCACCAGCTTGAGTTTCTTTACAATAAAATACCAATGCATCACAAAACTATGATATTTTTTGTTTACAGGTATTTTTTATTTTGGAAGGTTCATGTTTAATGAATTTAGGGTCATCTTATAACAAAGGGGAACCAGTGGTTGTGGTAACACCCACGTATAGATTTATTGCTTCATGTTATGTTATACTCAGCTGAATCAGTGGGAAAAAGAGCTTTTGGGGAGAATTGCTGATGAAATATTTAAGATGTTTTTATTAAAATTTTTCTGGGAGGTAATAGAAAGAATGTTAAAACTTCCTTGAACTTAACCCATTCTCTAAACCAGCTAGTTAACCATAGGAGGTAAGAGATGGGAATAAAGGAGGTTGCACTCCACACCAGGAAAACACCAGGGCCAGCTGCACCAGCTGATGTCACTGCCTTGAGACTGGGATCAAACTTGTCGTAAGGAGGAATGGGAAATATGCCAGGCCACAAACAGAAAGGAATCTGGTCCACAGATTTAATGGAAAACCGCTTTCCTTTTTCCTTTCCAGCAAAAGGAAAGGGCTAAACTATGGAGTCCTCAGGGCCCTAAAAATATCCCCATCTTTTTTTTTTTTTTTCTTCTAAGTATATTCCTTAGCCTGGTGGAATTTTATTCTTTCTTTGCCTTTTTCATTTTCTTTCTCATTCTCTTTTTCTTTTTTTTCCCCTGTGTGTGCCTCCAGGCATTTACTTGTCATCCATCATTAGCTTTGTCTTAAGAGCTGCCGTCTGCGAGCTCTGCGTCAGCAGTGCTCAGACAAAAGTGGAGAAAGGTTTGCCCAGCGTTGCTTTGACATGTCCAAAGTGAGCTACTCCATCACTCTGGGGCTGGAAGGGGCAGGGGCAGAGCACAGCATGGGAAGGCAAAGCAGGAAGTTCTTCCTGATGTTGTAGTGGTTGGAAGAAATATGCTGTGAAAGAATCTGTTCTTCTGCTTTCCAGCCTGGGATTGAGGAGAAAGGCTTTTTTGTGTGCAGGAGAGTGTAATTATTGGTTTAGTAGGGAAAAAAATGTGTTCTTTTCAGAGAATTCAAATTGCTTTAATTAGCAGAAAGATACATACAGCAGGGCTTGGGTTATTTTAAAGGCACCGTGACAAGTCAGTCTCTTATGCTAGCCCTATTTTTAGTTTTATTCTGATATCTTTTCTCTTAACCTTATAGTTTTTCTTAAAAAAAAAAAAAGAAAAAGAAGCAGGGGGGAAATGACAAACTGGGAGCATGTTTGAATTTCAGGTTACCACTTATCAAATGTCCCTCTTTGGGTCAGTTTCACTGAAGTGCCCTCACCATCTAGGAAGTGCCCTCTAACCCTCTTGAGGCTAAAGGAGCTGAGCTGGATCAGGACCCTGCAGAAATGAGTCCTTCAGGACTGAAATGGGACAGCAAAGGCCAACTGACCTATGTGCAGGTCTGACTGGGCAGCAGAGCATCCCTAAAACAAATCCCCTTCCAAAGAGTCCTTCCTACAGCAGCATTTCCCTATGCTGTTCCCAGCTGGGAAAACAAAGAAGTGAACTGTGGTCATTGGAATCAGAGGCTTCCATGAATGAGCAAGACCTTTTTGAGTGCTGAGCTACAGTCACAACCAGCCTGGTTTTCACTGTCACCCTCCTTCCCCTGCATATATATATGTGTGTGTATATAATATTATGTGATATATTTTACAGCTGAAGATTTCAGAAACCTGTAGAAACAGAATTTCACCTTGAGAAACACCAAGAGATTAAAAATTATGTTGTTTGTAATCAATAAAGATAGATGGGTTGTTAAAAAATAAAAATAAAACCAGACACAGATAATCCATGCAAATGAAACTGTACTCACCTTTCTTGTCAAAACTGCTTCCATGGCCCTTAAATCACTGACATTTTAAAACCAAACTTTAAATTCATTCTCAAAATTGTCACGCAAGTCATCTGCATTTTACAGTTTATTTATATATTTATTTTTATTCCCTGAGAGATTGGTATCACTGTACATCTACCTAGCAATTTACATGTATTTTATTTGAGTGGAGTTTGATGTCTGTTATGATGAAAATGTCAATGTTCTAATGATTAAATTGATTTTTTTTCCTCCCCTTTTCCAGAAACAGCATAGCTGCCTCAGCAGTGTGTGCCTTCAATCTGAGTGCCATTACTCAGGCATTTAATGGCCCTTTCCGTTACCAAGAAAACCCAAGATCAGCCTGGCTGCCAACGTTAAACCCCATCCCTAATTTCCAGGTACTGCTGTTGCCCTTCAGTTTACTGCAGTCCCTTTTATGTTCTGTCACTCCAGTGTGTTGATTTGTGTAGGGCTCATTTTTCCAGGTGGACCCACAGTGCAGATAAATTATATTTTTCCACATTTATGAGTGTTTTAGTCTTTGGAGCTCCTTACCACATGTTATTGACACCACAGGATTCATGGCAAAAATTCAGTGGTTTAACCGATAATAAGAATGTTCTGATTTCTTACAGTAATGAATAATTTAAATCACTCTTACACTTATCACTGACAAGTGTACTCTGCGAATGTGCTTCTCCCAAGGGGACATGGAGACATGTCCCCGCCAGAACTGGGAAGGATTGGAAGCTGAAGCTGGACAAAGTCAAACTAGAACAGAGACAACCTGTATTTTTTCAACAAGAAATGTAATTAACCACTGTGACTCTGGAAGGATGTGATGAATTTTCCATCACTTGATAGAACCCCTAAGGCTACCAGTGCTTCAGTGAAGATGGATGACTTTCTAAGACATGGTAACTCAGCCAGAAGTCATGGACATGTTTCCACAGTAACTGGTGGAGGAGGACACGTGAGGATTGTCACAAGGTTTCCTTCTCAGCTTAAAAATACTTGGATTTATGAATTAGCAACTTTTCAGGATTATCAGTTAAAGCAAATTGAAAATTATAAAACAACTTCAGTCACTCTGTGCCCCGATCCAGTCAGTGTGATGCAGAGTATGTGTGTGACAGCCCTAGCAAACCTCAGTCTTCTGAAGCATGAGCCCATTTTACAGCTGAGTTCCTTTCCACCTGAGGAATCCTGGGGAGGATGAACTTTGTCTTTCTGTCCTTCCTTCCCCATGGTAAATCCTTTCATTGTGATTGTATGAATCTGGCTCTCCTTTATTATGGCAAAGATGCTGTGGCTGCCTGCAAGTGCCATCTGCCTTCAAGCTGGCGATGTCAGGGACCTTCCAAAAGGAACTCTGCAGTCACCCGAAATCACAGCAAGAGCAGATGGGAGGCAGGTCTCTGCTGCAGGCAGGAACAGGCTTTTCTTCCTGCTGAGGAACCTGATTTCTCCCCCTGAATTCCCTCATGTCTCCTGACTGAGGGCTTCTGCCCCATCCAAGGTGGGGCAGGTTTGGGCTCTCAATCACCCCCTTATCTTGGTGCACTCAAAACCAAGAAACAACTTCTCTGAAGGCCCAGCCATGCCAAACATGGCAAGGCTTTTTTGTTGGTTTTGGTTTTGCATGTTTGTTTCATCTTGTGAGTGGGGTTTTTTGGTGGTTGTTGGTCTGCGTTTTAGTTCAAAGGGAATATTAAGGCTAACTGAGTTTCAAGGACTTTCTGTCACTCACTGGACTAACCCAGAAGGAATAGGAAAGGACTTTGGAAAGCATTTCCATGTGGTGAAAAGTATCAGATAAAACATGGAGTGTAAAGATTGCAGAGGCAAGATGAAAGAAAAGGGTCAGAGGAAAATAAGGAAAGGAAAAGGAGGTATGTGACAGACAAAAGGAAGATTGCAAGAAGAGATTAAGGTGTTTTTCAAGTACAGAAGGAACAAGAGGTCAGTGAGGAGCCTTTAGGAGATGACAAGGGTAATTTAGTGACAGAAGAGACAGATATTGCAAAAAAATTAAATTAGCTTTTTGCCTCAGTGTTCACAAAGGAAGATGAGGGAAGCATGCCAGAATTTTTTTTTTATTGCAGAGAGGAAGGAGAAATACTGAAGGATACAGAGGATCAGGACAGTGCAGATAATCAGGAAATTAGAACAAAACAAAATAAAACCAAACCAAAGGGATGCTGTGTCAGCACATGATCTGCCAGTAGACCCAAAGGATTATCTGTGATTTGCTGAGAACAGAAAACAAAACCAACAATGACATTCCTGCCACTGGGACTCCTTTTAGGTGATGCTCTAGAAAGGAAACTGAGTGGGGAGAAAAGCATCCAAAGCAAGACAATAGTGAGAAGCAGAAGGAGTATAGAATACAGCAGAAGAGAGAGATCTAAAAATCCTTTAGAATGTGGCGTGAGTCATGAACTAAAAAAAGACCATTGCAATAGAAAAACATTAAAACCTACCTGAGGACACATTACAAACCCACTGATGTTTCCTTAGTCTGGCTACTCAGGAGGATGCTCAGGTTGATTAAAAAGTGACCATGTTCATAGGTGGTGAGAATTAGTATATCTCTGTTCTCCTAGTTCACACAACCTCCAAAGTATGGTAGGGCTTAGGACACCAACCGTTAGGATCCATATTTATTGTATAAATGTGTGCTAAATTCCTGACCACTCATTTTACCACATAGTAAGAGAAGGTCTGCGTGGTGCACTTGGGAGTGGCAGCTGTACCGCAAAGAGTGGCTTTGATGCGTACCAGGAGTATGGGCATGGGAAATTTGTACACTGTAGCTGTAAATCAACATCCTAATTCTCAGTATTCTGACTTCTCTTCCAAGGAAAGCCCAAACACCTGGTCCCAAAATGAAGGAAAAGAAATTTGTGGGATAATCCTTTTTTCTAGTGAAATTACTCAGGTGTGAGTTTCACTTAGTGAGAAACGAAGTTGTTCATGTATTGAGTATTGTGCCACTGACTCCCATGGTCTTGGGCAAGATAAATAACCAATCACCCAGCTGCCTTTTGGAGTAATAAATTTCCTGCCCACCATGCATGACATTGTGGGACAGGGTGAGATCCAGCCCTGGCTACTGACTTGGACTACAAAAGTAGTCCAAGATCCCCCTACTTGGGGGGGTCTGTTCAGAAGGAAGCACATCAAAGAAAAGCAGTGTGGCAAGTCTGGCTCTTTGATGCAAAACCAATACATTTTCAGGTTTTTTTAAACTCTGGTCTTTGTTCATTGTACAGACTGAGGTGCCAGGTAAAATCTGAAGATTGTTTGAAATGCTTCAAGGATTTATCACCACAAAAACTTTCTTCCCACTGCTAGATTTAAATCTTTCTACAGCTAGTTTTAATTCTTTCTTTTTATCCCTGGTTTGTTAATGCCTTTTGCCCTTCTGGTGTGCTGGCTGAAAGTATCACAAGGGAACGAAACTCCACATTGCTGGTCAATGGACTAGCTAGGAGAAATGTTTCAAAGAGTGGGCTACAGGCCAAATCTAGGCTAAGGACCTATGATCAGGCTAGAGTCCTGATCCTGTGACCCTCACACAGACCCACCTCCCCAGGAAATCTACAGGACATGGCTTGCCATGCTCGAGTGGGGAGAAAACGCATTTTCTGAAGTTCAATCTTCTGTATTTAGTGTGGGACACTGAATGATGACAGCCCTAACGAGAACCTGACGGAGAGAGTCCTGCAGGATGCACAGCGCTTGTTCCTGATGAATGATGTCGTGCAGCCGGTGACTGTGGATCCGTACGTGACTCAGGACAGCATTCGATTTTCCAAACTGGTGGTTGATATTGTTCAGGGGAAGGATACTCTCTACCATGTGATGTATATTGGAACAGGTAAGAGCATCAGGGCTTGAAACAGGTCCCTCCACTTGCCTGTAGACCTAGCAGCCCTGGGAGCATAGTTGTGATGTCCTTACACAGTTGTCATTCAATATGATTTTGGCACAAAACTGCATGGAAGTTAGTTTGCCTGGGTAAATTAAAAACAGGATGGAGGACTTGAGGCAGAGTCCCAAGTGATCAGACCATAAATCTACATTGTGTTTAAACCCAACAATAATATTTTTCTCCCTCTTATAAAAACATGTTTCAACTAATCAGGCTAATACATAACAGTGGGGAACAACAGAGGTCACTGGAATGCTCTGTGGTTTCATGTATGTAAGTTGCCTCTCGGCTATGACATACTCATCTCTGAGTAAGCAATAATAATACTTAACCTCCAGGCTTGCCCAGGGTTTTAATTATGCCTTTCTTTCCTCTTCCACATACCTACTGGTGTATGACTCCCAGTGTTTTTGGGAATGGGCATGTCCTGAAGTGTAATGCAGATAAGGAAGCTGAGGCAAGTGCTTTTCTGTGGTAGCATAGCAAGCCAGTGGTAGAATTAAGTATATGATTTAGTCTCTTGGTTTCAACTGCCATCCTCTAATTAGCAGGACACATAGCCTCTTCTGAAAAGCACAGATATCTTGGATAAATGAAAGATGCTGAAGAAGGACAAAGTGTTATAAATGGTTGTCTTAGCCCATATTCATACTAATGATAGAGGTTAAATTAAACAGTTTGATTAATCAGAGCATATGGCCAGCCTCATGGGTATAATGTTGTTATCCTCTATTGCAGAAGCTTTGACTTTAGAATAAGATGGATTGCTTCCATAAGTGTTAGTTTAATCTCACATCTGAATGCAGAGTCATTGCCTCATTCTCATGTTTAGGAAAATGGACCTTCAGGACTGTGTCATAATTTATCTAACTTTTACCACCACTTATTTCAAAAGTGATCATCTTGGATGTGTTCTAGCAACACTTCCACTGTGGAAGCCTCCATAGACACTGATAATGAGAAGATTGTACTTCAATGGAAATACAGCATGGTTCTGCCGTTTTGATATCTCATTATTTAAAGTGAGGAGTCCAACCTACAAAGCCAGAGAGAAAGTTGGAATACTTTCTGCCTCATACCATCAGTGTAGAAAGGTCCATTGCCATAACCTTAGCTCCTTGTTCGTGTTTGCTTTCCGGTCCTGGCTAGTGGTGACTGAAGAATAAGGTTTGCTGGAAACAGTTAAACCAGTGAAATGCTTCAGTAGAGACAGCTCTGCCCAGAGGCAGCCCTGAACACAAATCCAGTCCTGAGCCTAGAATTGGGCTTTCAGTCTTGTTCCACATGTAAGGCCCTCCTAAGTGAAGAAGAAACGTCACATGGCAGCCAACCCCATCATTGAAAATTGCTAAGGTTTGGCACCAATGCAGAAGTTATCAGGACAGAAAAATTAACCTTCAGGCACAATCTGGGCTGATAGACATCTTGGGGATTTTAATGAAAAATGGTGTCGTTACCCTTTTCCCCAGCATTAACCTCCCACAGTTTGGCAGATCTTTAAATTGTTTAGTTAGGAGCACTGTGAACACAAACATGTATGTTTCTGTGTATGCACTGCTCATCCCCTTGTCAAGCTGGCAGGATGGCTTCTTCCAGGAAGAGGATCAATTAGGTCTGTGACCCATGCAGTCATTACAGGGGCCTCAGGGATTTCCAGCAGGGCCGCTGCATCTGTTGTCATTTGTCATGGCATCAAACCACACCGATCTGCTCCATAAACTGATAGAAATACAGACTCAAGGCACCAGAAATGATCCCTGCTATCTTAGGTCACCTTGCTGTGTAACTCTCTGGTAACAGGACCAGACTCCTCTGCTTCGGTGCTCCAGCTGGGAAATACTGCCAGGTGCTCCCTCTCCAGATGATCCACATCCTTCCGAGTTCCCATTAAAATGCATTCTCAGGTGGTTTCTGCTGAGGATTGCAATGAGGTAGTGGGAATTTTCTACCATGGGCAGCAGGTGACCCAGAACTAGGTTTCAAGCAGCTCTGTAAAGATGACATCAATATTTCACTCCTTAGGCAGGTATGAAATGAAGTCAGTGCCTCCAAGATTTATTTGTGCCTTGTTTCTTGTTCTATTAGAGTATGGCACCATCTTGAAGGCCCTTTCTACCACTAACAGGAGCCTAAGGAGTTGTTATTTAGAGGAAATGCAGATTCTCCCTGATGGACAACGGGAAGCAATCAAGAGTCTCCAAATCCTGCACAGCGACAGGTCGCTCTTTGTGGGCTTAAATAATGGAGTACTAAAAATTCCTCTGGAGAGATGCTCCATGTACAGAACAGAAGGGTAAGTAAATTTACAGCTCTGATATATCCCACTGCAGGCTAAAAAGAAAAGAACCAGTGAAACATACTCCAGTCTGATTCTGTTTAGAAGGTGCTTTTTTTCATCACCAGGTAACAAAAGACTTTTGAAGTGCATCCCCTGATAGATACATTCATGACAGGAGCAATGAGGATAAGCAATATTTTTTTTAAATATTAATTAGTTCTCATCAGAAGTTAATTGTATATTTACCAAGGAAGGGCTTACAATATTTTCTTCTTTTTAAAAAAAAATAAATTATATTTCAGTGTTGCTTTTATTAAGTCCATGTGTTTTGCTTAGTTCTTCTTGGTAGTATAGGTGAAGGTTTGTGAATTTGGGTTGTAGCCAGCCTTTCCTTGCTTATCTGAGTGATCACCTTTGAAATACATGGTGAGGCAGGGCTGGGCTGTGTGGTTGTTTGTTATTGCATTTGGAAATCAATAGCTCATCTTCACTATGTGTGACACCTCTTACACCTGGATAGATTCTGTGCTTTGATTGTACCTTTTAAAGGGAGTAGGAAAAATGTCTTATTTTAATTGCCAGCCCTGGCTCCAGAGCAGTTTTCTACCCAGAAGTGTGTGTAGGTTTTTGCATCCAAATGGCACCCCTCCATTTAAGCAGGTGAAAGAGTGTGATACCAACTGATTGAGACAGATGCTCCAATAATCATCTCACTGAGTCTGTAGTGTGGTCTGCAGTGGGCAACTGCTCGTTTATAGCTCTTGAAAATACTTTTCATTCTCCTCTCATGCTTTTGCCTTGCTTTCTTGATGAGAGTTTTGTGTGAAACTGATGTCCTCTGTGCTAGACTAGAGGAAGGATTTTGTTAGTAACATCTAAATGGATTCCCTCTTCATGGCCTACTGCAAGATGTCCCTGTTCTCTTGCCAAAAAAACTGATACAGAAAATGTCACCATAATTTTATTTCCAACAAGTAGAGTTTATCAGCTTGTACTAAATTCATGCATGTCTAAATATAAAAATGACAGCACTTTCTATTTTCACTGAACCTCTTAATTATCCCTTTCAGAAAATTTAACTTGGTCATTACTGCAGCTTGACACAGAAGTGTTTAATGTGCGAAGGTTTAGTTGCTTATACAGACAGATGGACACAAATGTGTTTAGCAAGAGAAAGAGAACCACAGCTGGAAAATGCCATCCTGTCCTCAGCCCTTAAAAACAGAGACTTTAAAAGGTAGAACATAACAGCTGTCCCATTTGGGCTGTCCTGCAGAGTTTCAGTGCGAGAATATTTATGTGTGTATACATATATGTGATCCAGTTTCAAGAGAAATGAGTTCTTCCTTTTCTTTCCTTTACTAATCTTGAGTTCAACTTCCCAGTAATTTATAGATGGTGTCCCATTTTCAGCCTGCCTGAGTACTTTGCATGACACTTCCATTAAAGCTCAAATGGTGGAGGTTTGCTGAATTGCCTTAAAAAGGTGCAAGCAGGGAAAAAGCAGGGACTGGAGAGCAGACGGACGGGGGTGCCTTACAGGAGCAATGTGTTTAGGGTCTGGAGGCTGCAGAGCAGTCCCCTGCTTGTAGAAGCTTATCCCAACAAAGCAAAAACCTTCCCTTGCCTGCTGGTGACCAAAAGCAGCCTCAGTTTTAATGCATTGTATGGCACTGAATCCCAGCTGAAATTACTAGGAAGTTTGTGTACCAATGTTGTTTTTTCCTAAAACAAACTTTCTGGAGGCACTTTTCAGTGAAATAAGAAAGCAGCCCATTCTTTAGGACATGGAGACTCAAATTTTGCCTTCATTGTCTAGTTTCATGGTACTTTTAGGTAATATAAGCCAATCACTGGGCAATAAGAAAGTACCTGAGATAGGGTCTCCTGATAGTATGGTGGGATGTGATGGGAATGTCAGAATTTTCCAGTTAGCTAGCGTATTTGTGTACATTGTAGAGGATCCTTCACCCTATGTGTGAGTCTTGTGGAGGGACTGTGCATTTGAAAAAAGGAGGGAAAAAAAGAAGTAATGTTGGAAAGGCAAGGAAGACCATTATTTATTTATTTGAAAGGATGTCTGTGATATTATTATTATTGCATTTTAAGCTAAGCTTTTTTTTTTTTTTTGTAGGAAACTATTCAACTGCAAATTTTTCAGCTGCCAATGTTGGAATTCTTTTTCCCCTTAGCATCCTGGCTATGTAGGTGATAAGTCAACTTGACCTCCTTTGTATTTCTTTCAATACTGAACAGTATCAAGAAGGATATTTTAATTTCCTACAGTGCATTCCACCTGGCACTTCTCCTGGGCTGTGATTTATTGCTTATTGTTGTGTCTCTGTTTAATACACGCCAATATGCAGCTACCACAGGAAGAAGGGCTCCCACCTCTTCAACACTCCTCGCTTACTTTTTCATAGTAGTGCACTGACTTCGTGACTGGCCTCCTTGAAAAGCTCTGGTTTCAGCAGTTTTTATAATGTAATTGTTTTGATGGGGGCTTGGGAAGCTTGGAGGTGATGGAGAGAATTTGTGCCTGCCAGGCAGGAATACCACAACGTTGTTTGTTGTAGGCTCTGCCTTATGTTATAAGGAAACTTTTTAGCCCTTTACACCCTCAGGGCTGATGTGGGTTTTTGATTGCTGATAGAGAGCTCTTGCCTTCACCCTGCCTTCTTCCGCCTCCCTGGAACAGGCAGTCATGTATTGAGAGAAAATTGACCCCACCATTGATTCCCTCCAGCGATCCTTGCTGCTGTGCTGCTTTAAAACCTCAAGGTTTGGTACAGAGGCTCAGAATTGGGGCAAGGGAGTTAAAACAGCAAAGGGAAGAGATGGAAAGGAATAAGGATTTCTACCATCCTCTTTAGGCTTTGTTTATTGACACGGCACCAATTTGATCTCTTAAATGGTGACCAGTAACTCAGCCCCATGTCTTGATGTAGTTCGTTGACCCGATATATTTCTAGGTATCTGAGCAGTGTTTTGTGTGTGCCCACTGACCTGTCTCAATCTGTCTTCTCAGAACAGCCATTCTGAGCAACAGGGCACTGGGAAGACATCTGTAATGTCAGCTGCTCAAATTTACAGGCTGGACTTGGAGGCAGGACCCTTGTCTTGTGTGTATGTTTCCCTGGTGTCTGTCCTTCCTGCTGTCTTCAGTGCTGCCATTGCCCTCTCTCGATGGAGACTTAGGAAGATGTCCAATGTGAGCACAGCCTACAAGCCCTTCAAACACGCAGCATGTTTTGAAGGTTGCTTTGCTGGGTGGTAGCTTGGCTGTGCTTGCTGCTGCTGCATTTTGCATGGCTGTGAAATCTTTGTAACCTCCCAGCAATTTTCAAATGAGCATGGATTTTTTACCTCAAGTTGCCCCCAAGCTTTGGGGAGGCATATTTGAAGAACCAGTATGGCAACTTTATCACTGACACCACCATATCTCTAGAATGTGCCTGAACAAAATCCTGAATCTGAATTTCAGAGAAGTGAGGACCTCAGATCTGTTGCATTATTTTCAGGTGGCGTGTATCTTCAGGGGTAGTTTAGTAATTTTTTCAAAGGGTGGGGTGCAATTATTCATTTTTTAGCATTTGCAGCCAGACAGATAGGAAAATTAAGCTGGTTATTGTAGAGAACACTTCCTGATCTCTTTGTGTTGCCCCTTTGCAGCATCAGGACCCTGGGCCTCTGAGCAGACAGAAACCCTGAAGCTGCCCTGGAGTGATTTCATAGCCACTGTTTGATTACACATTCAAATAAGGAAAAAAAATGTGTTTGGGAATGAGACCAGATGGTCTCTTGAACCTTTTCTGCTCTCTCTGTCCTGAGCAGTGTATTTTAATGCACATTGTCTTGATATTAATTCTTTCTTCTTCCTCTCACCATAATTTTTGCAGCATAAAATTTGCAGTTACATAATGCAAGTTGTAATTTGGGATGTACAGTGTGGATCTCTGAGTAGTTTGGCTTGCCTGTCTTCTCCCTGTTGTGCTGTGGGCATCTCATCAGGTTGTGTGAGTGCCACCTCAGGTTACCCTCATGCTGCTGTAGACCCTCCTGCTTCTGAGGGGAGAGCCAGGTCCTCTTGCATGCTGCTATGACATACTCTTGCCTGCTTTTTTGACCCAATGGCAGAGAGTTTGCTATTGAGTGATGCTGAGCTTTTGCCCTCCTACCTGGCCTAAATTCTGCCACATATGCCCCCCAGCCATGGTGTTAATGCAAAGTTGGCAGGAATGACTCAGCTGACAAGCACTCTTATCTGCTGACTTGAGATCTGTGTGAGAAACACAACTCACCTCTAAATAGCTCTAGGCCAGTGATCAGACAACTAAGTACATATAGGTGAGCAGCTCCTGAAATGGCTCCCGGGAGTTTTGGGAAGAAAAGGGTCAGCAGCTGCAGTAAAGAAGCAGAGAGTTTTCTGCCCTCTCTGTCTCTCCCAAGTTCGACTGTAGCTCCAAGCATGATCACTGTATCAAGTCCACACTGTGCTTTAAGGGGCTTAAGGCACCACATGGAGGATTGCTTTGGAGGTTAATGTTGTTTTCTGTTTGGGTTTTTTTTTGTTTGGTTTTTTTTTTTTACTTCTTATAGGGTGCAAAATCCTCTGTAACAAAGGAACAAAGCACTTGAATTTAGGACTGTAAAACCTGAATTACAGGATTACTAGATTTCAGGAGAGAAACTACTGGGGAATTTATTTGGAGAAATAATACAGTGTGGGAAGAGGTCTAAAAATTACCCAGTTTGGGGAAAGGATTGAATTGAATATGGGCTGGAAATTCCTTGACTTCTTCATCAGAATGATGATAGTTCCTTGAAGTACAAACAAGGAATTATCGTTGGGTAAAAAGCATGGGAGATAAAAATGTTAAAAGAGGTAAGGGAGGGAACAACAGTGACATTGTTGTTCAGTGGAGCCCAGCATCCAGCAGATCGCTGAGGCCACATTGGTGGCCAGATTGTTCATCAAAGACCTTGGAAATCTAACACCTTTTACAGAACTAAGACTGTTGAAAATTTGGCCCAGATTTTTTTTTTAAGATTTTCTCACTGAGAGTTTTAAAAAATATTCAGCACATTGAATATCCTTTTAAAAACAGAAGCAAAAGGATGTTGTGATAAAGCTTAATCATCAATTTCCATCTGCTCTGGCTGATATGGCCTCTCCACAATTAAGGGAATTAGCTAATTATTGTATCACCAATAATGCTGAAAAGCTTTGGAAGACTTCATAGGCAGAGAGTGCTCAGCCCAATGTTTTGTTATCCACAGTATCCAATAATCCATCAGAATAAATCACTAAACATCTGGTTTGACATTCTGGCTGCATTTAAGAAAATAGCGAGACTCCCACTGACAGAGAATGAAGACATCAAACAGAACCATGATCACTAAAGCTCTTGGAAAGAATGAAGTTTGGTAGATGAAATGGATCTGTGTTCTTTAAATAGAAGTACAAAATTATACCATTTTCTCTTTCCTGAAAACACATTTGCATCTGCTATAGCAGGCAATTACTCCCATTTTCTTTAATGTAGTTGTTTATATATGTAAAGTTAAGTGCATCCACACTATTTGCAGGATATGGACCTTGAAGATTTGAAGAGATGGTACAGGTCTAAGAAACACAGCTTTCTTTCAGAATAGCAGTTGAAAAGCTTCACTTGAACAGTCTGGGAAAGGGATGTGGTCATGTGTGTCTGAAATTGGAAAAAAATAGCAAACAAGGGTAAGCTGTAAGGTAGTGAGCTGGGGCATGTTTCTAGTGAGATGCCAGAGAGATTGGTTTTCAGTTTCATCTTATTTGACATTATCTTTAATGGCATGGAAGAAAGAAAATAGCATACTTTGTAGATGGCATTTAAGTATGAAGGAATCACAAATAACAGTGAGGAGAGAAATGCAGTGCAGAACCAGCAGGGAAACCAGCAAGAGGCTGAGTTTGAGGAATGAGGAATAAGCCTGTGCTGAGATTTCTGATGGGTGTGTCACTGAAAAAGAGAGAGGACACGGGATGAAAGAGTGGGAAGGGGCTCTCCTCCCAGCCAGATGAATTATTACACTTTTTCTCATTTCTACTAAATGTTCAAACCAAAGGCATGGTTTGCATTCATTTTAAGCAGTCTGTACACTTTAAGGCTTCCACTTCTCCTCTAACTATGTAAATGGCCCTGAGTGAATATACAGTGGAACAGTACAGTGACAGAAGGGGGATTTAGCAGTAGCCAGAGTTCAGAGTTACACAATTGCTGAAACAGATGAAGGTCACTTCAGAAAAAGCCAAAGAAAATCAACTAATTTCAGGGCTCGCTGCCTTTTGTCTCCTCACTATCACGACTAGGTTGCCAATTTGTTTTGAGGGGTTTTGTATTTGCTAGGAGGGAGGACATAGGCTGAACATGCCGAGGGCTTTTGTTTGCTTCCTATTTTTAAAGCGTCCTGCCACCATGACTTAGGAACAGTTTAGTGTATGGATCCTTTTACCTCTAGGAGACTGGCTTTAGGCCAACTCAGATCAATGCTGTCTAAAAGTCATTACCATCCAATGCCTGCTAGGTGGGCTGTGTGAAATGAGTTTCAACATAGTGACGACTGACAGGAAAGCAGGTAATTTTCTGGGAATGTTATGTTAGGATGACACTGATGCTATTGTTATACAAACAAGATTAATTACTAAAGCTGCCAGAAAGCCCCAGGGCAGATACCCATTGCATCTGTCAATTCTTGCCATTTGCTACTATTATGTCATAAGATTTGTATTCTGGGCAATGGTCACATTCAGTAACATGGCTCCTGATGAAAGGGAGCTGCTGCTGTGGCTGGTTTGCTTCATGCCTCAAGCTTCCAGGCGGCATTTGCAGTGTAAAACACAAATGTGTCCAGTGTTAATACTGAATGAATGTATTGCTCCAGATGCATCATTAACTTTTTATCAGGAGTTTGCTGTTCTACCTGTTTGAGGAGGAGAAAGTATCTGGAGCCAGAGCCATAAAATATGTATGGGATGTGGAAAAACATAATATTGTGCAGTCTGGTGTCTTCTATGTGTCAAAATACCCAAGTTTTATATATCTGTGGGAACACTCCAGTTTGCAAAGAGGTAGGGCTGGATTTCAAGAATATCCATTTACTTAAATGATGTTGTCTCTTGCTAAAGGGGAGTGGACATTGTTTAATGTTGTTTTTATAACTACATGTAAAGAACAGGAGAATACATTGGCAGGACCATTTTGCTCCTTATACAATGTTAAAATAGCCCTGCATTAGACAGGAGATGTGTTAGATCTCTAGGGTGTTGTAGGTGGTCTAATATTTATTTGCCTTTTCAAACATACATTAATCTACAAAGGCTCTATCTAGTTGAATCTGCATCGTGTTGAGCAGAAAATAATTACCCAGAGCTTAACAAAATCCAACTTTCACAAAGGAGCTACTTGAATATGGATTACTCTGTGCAGCCTGGTGACAACTGTAGGCTGTTTTCAGGTTTCTTTATCATCATTCACACTTTTGTCGAAGTTTTCTGCCTTTGCAGTTTTCTTTCCCTTCCTAAGTTCCCATTTTAGCATAATTTGTGTTCTTAAATCATCGGCATCTTGCAGAGACTACATGAAGCACCTGTCTGTGCCCCTTGCAGTGTATTTGCTCTTGTCTAAACCAGCCTTTTTCCCATCTCCACCTACACCACCAGACTACAGGAATTTGCTGTGTTCACACAGAAGTCTCAGATCTGCAGCCACAGAACAGGAACACAGAAGCAGAGCACATCTTAATCTGACAGCCGCCTCCAGACAC
This sequence comes from Campylorhamphus procurvoides, assembly GCA_013396655.1. NCBI lineage: Eukaryota > Metazoa > Chordata > Aves > Passeriformes > Dendrocolaptidae > Campylorhamphus > Campylorhamphus procurvoides. The sequence continues at coordinate 1,496,729 of WBMV01002074.1, forward strand.
TGACTGACACAGGGCAGAGACAGGGAGTAACACTTGACTGCACTGATTTGCCCAAGCTGCCTTTCCAAAAGGATGTCTGGTCCCCTCTGCCTCTTCCATATGGCAGCCCTGAGGAGCATGTTTCCTTAAGGCTCAAAAGCCTGCTGAGGCTAGGAAATGGTGGTTCTTTGCAACCCAGACAAACATGCCCCACGCTCAGGAATTCCTTCTGGCTATTCCTTTCATTAGGACTTTAATAGTATCTGAGTTTTCTTGTGGATGACTGATCCTGTCACTGGTAGTCAGAGACCCTTTGTGCTTTTGTTTTTATTAGCGGTCAGTTTTGTTTGGCACAGTGACAAGAGTTTCTAATAGTGTTGGTGAAGGAACACTTACTCTTTTTTTTTTTTTTTTTTTACTAATCTGCTCTACTGATGTAAACATAAATCCAGATTTAATCAGAGATGGCATTAATCTTCATATTTGAATAAATGCAGTGTTGTTTTATTTCACAGCTTTAAAAATAAATACCTATCCAATAAAGAAGTCACTTGCTACAAGATGATGGAATGGGATGTCAGAAAGTAAGAAATAGAATAGTTTGTTGTGTAGATTGTATGAGGCCATAATCTATAAACCTCAATCGATTCAAGTGATATTGAAAATGGTAGGCCAGAAGGTGAACACTAGCAAGCTAAGGTCCCTGATGTGGAAAAGAAAATTATGTGAAACTGCCTGTGAAAATCCTCTGTCTGTGCACTGCTTCTTTCAAATAAGTAACGTGTGTTTGACTCATAAATGGACTTCAATGTTAGAAGTTGGTTTACACCATGGCTTTAATTTATGCATTCAAAACAAATCATGTGCAGAGCAGCAATCACTGATGCTAAGCATGTGTGGGTGATAAATTACACACACTCCAGCTTTTCTGCCTCTGCCTCCAATATCAAATGCCAAAATACAAAACCTTGTCTGTCCAGATTAATATCAACTGTACCCCTCACAGGGGTGGTACCTGTGAGCTGTAAAATGCCCTTCCTGAGCAGTGCCCGACTCCACAAATAGCCCCATGAATTCCTTATGAAGTATGTGGCTACTCCTCGTGAGGAAAGGGCAGTAACATCTGGCATGGAATATGCTGTAATCACCAACTGAGAAATGAAGTTGCTACTTGACCAGCGTCTGACTAAAGCAGCTCAGTTCCACTTGGCTTCTCTTCTTAGGACGAAAGATAATGGATTTGTACAGATCACTAACTCATTTCTGCAGTTTGAATTTTTAAAGGTATCAAAATTAGAGGGATTGTTTGAAGGTCTGGTGCTTTTTTCCCCTTTCTAATCTTATTTTCTTAAGCCATGAACATCCTTTTGATTCTTGTTCTTCTCTTTTCATGCCATCTGGCTTTAGGGAAGACAGAGGTCTGCTCTTCCTTCCACGGGCTATTGAGATTGTCAGTAATTATGATTCAGTTGGCTGGAAGCTAATATGATTATTTGTTTAGTTCATCCCCTCCACAGGTTGCTAGCAGTGGGACAGTAAGCTAACCTTGTCAGGAAATGCCTGTCTGCCAAACACTACCTCATGCTTACAACTACCAGACACAGCTAAAACACCCTTATTATTTGCAAAGGGCTGTTTCCTCACGGGTAACTGTTCTAGAAGTGCAACAAACCAGTGTGCAATTCTGAGGTTTTACTCCCCAAAAGAGTCCGGTGCGTTTCCCTGCTGCCCATGCTCCTGAGATGCTGAGCACAGGGGAATATTGCTCAGTCTCTTGCAGGATCAGGCTTATAAATGTTTGTACTGCACCAGCTGATGTACCTCTGATGGCCTGGCTGGTGATGCCCACAAAGGTTTAAAGCACTAGGTACAGTGACAGCTATAATATCCCTGTGACAAACAGAATCTTCACCGCAGGTTCCACACTCATCAGTGAAAATGCAGAACCCTCTCCTGGCACTGTGGTGGGGTTTTGTGAGCAAACACAGTTTGGGAAGGAACTTCTCAGTCTTGGGGTCTAGAGTCCTGCCTCTGCGCATCATTATGTCCTGTCATTCCATTCCTATTTGCTTTTCATCATCAAAAAAGATGAGAGAAAGAGGTAAACGAAAAGAGAGGAACTTAAAACTGGGAGAGCAAGCACATCCTGGCAGATGAAAGGAGCAGAGTCCTTCACTGTGAATATTTCAAATTAATTTTATGGCTTTTGGTAAAAAATGGCATTTTTATGTGTCTTCTGTCTGGTAGTAAGAATAGGAAGAGGCTTAGTAATTCCTACAGTCATTCTTTCATGCCTTTGGTCTGTTGAAGCCTAATCTCTTGGTCTAGTTCCACTGATTTGATGATCCATTTATTACATGGTCTGAAGTTTTAACTCTCAGGGAAAAATGACCAAAGGATGAAGTTACCTAGACCCACGGCAAATTAATGTGGGAATGAAAAACTTTTGAACCACGGATGTTTAAGCTTTAATGAAGATTCTGAAAGATGATGTCATTCAGGCCATTATAAAAAAGGGATCTTGGGCAGCACCAGCATCTTGGAAGCAGAAGCCTTTTTACAGCACGTGCTGTTAATGAAGGCTCAGCACACCAAGTGTCAAAAGACCACATAAAAAATCTTTTGAGTCATAAGTGTTTCCATTGACTTCAGTGGGCTGTGGAGAGTGCCCCTCTTGCAGAATCTTAATCCTTTATGTTATCCCACATCACTGCTGTAGAAATGATTGCAACACCAACAACAGGGAGGCTTACAGCTCTCAAACAGCAGGGAGCAGGTGAACTCTTATGAGCAAGATCTTATTTTCATGCAAATGACCTTGGTAAGTGAGAATAAGGAACTGGAGAAAAAAACACCTTGAATAGAAGACACAAGTGGAATTGTTTTTCAATTGAGCGTTTTCAGTGTATGCCTTTATGCCTCAGATAAGACATTTATTGTGAGGAAATGAATTAAAGTGAATCACTATTGATAGTAATGCCCTGTCATAATAAATCCAACCTCTTAGATATGTGTCATGAGGTATTCTTCCAAGTCTTTACTGAATGTGCTATGGTTAGTAGATGCCCAGAAGAAAACTGGAGGCACGGACCAAGTGTTATCATCACCATCATCTTACTTCCAGAAGCATCCCACTTTGTGGGATTTCATTAACTAAGGCATTAGCATTAATAGAGTCAGTGTTAACCTGCTATGCTCAGGTAGTCTTCTGGGATAATGTGTTCCTTCTACCTGTGTGAACTGGAATTGGGAGAGTGTTGTTATTCCTTGAGGCATTCCCAGCCTGCTATTGAGGAGACCCAGGTGAGATGCTCCCTCTATGTATGATTTGAAATGTGGTCCCACTGAGCCAGTGGAAGAAGTCCCATGGCCTCTGAAACATCAGAATTTCACTGTCGCATGTAAACTCCTTTGTATCTTATTTCACAGTATTTACATACTGCTCTGTGAGAGTGTGGGTCCTGTGTGAGACTTTTCAGCAGAATCATATCATAATGCAATATATGTAAACATTTCAATTATTTTGTGTTCTAAGCAGAGGAAAATGCTGTGGTATCTTTACATTTTCCACACCGTGGTGCCTGATCTACTATGAATGGCAGTGTATTTCTGAAGCATTTTGATTTGTGTGTGTATGTGGGCATTTGTCTTTTGGTGTGTGTTTGCTGGTGTGGTTTTATCTTTTAATGACATAGATAGGGATATATATTCTAAAGATATTGTAAGGATATAAATTAGGGTGGCTTTTGAAGTGTTCACTGAAAGTATTTTCCAGTAATGTCATTTTCTTGCGTAACATACATTGTAATGCTTTTCCTGCTTGAAAAAGGAAAAAAATGGAGTAAATTTTGTGTAAGTAAATACATTCCTCTTCACCATAAGTGTATTGCTGTCAGCTGATATAATGGGTTTCTCACCAGAGCTGAGGCAGATGAGTGGGCTCCAAGTCCTGAAGGGAGGCAGACAGCATAGCTATTTTGTTTTTAGATTTCACATGGTTTTGAGGACCTGCCATGAGATGAGGAGAAGTCCCGGGCTGTGATGGTTGTTAAATTACAGAGTACATTTTTTGACAGCCCAGTAGAGCCCAGGCTGGGTAGGAATTCATTACACCCAGGATGCAGAGTGCAGGGCCAGCACGGGATGTTTGCATCTCCCAGCCAACAAGCGCTGTGCTGGGCATTTCCCAGAGCCCATCATCCCGGCTCTCTGGCTGCTCTGCAGCTTGGCTACTGATGGCCCATCAGCTGGGGGTCACAGGCACTGACAGGGGACCGCAGGCTGTGGTTCAGTGAGTGCACTGCTAGGGATCCCTAGCTGGCCGTTCCCAGCCAAGAGCGGCACATTAGCTCCACAACACACATTCTGGTGGTTCCAGCAAAGTGGTCAGTGCCTAACTGGGATGTGCTGAGGGCTGCAGCACGGAACATACGGAGATTATTTCCTGAATTTATGCAGCACATGTTTTCCTATAAATTAAATTCAGAGAAAATGTGTATCATAATAGGGTGATGCTCGCAACGGCCTTCCCTGTTATGAATTACAATGACCTCTCTCAGCGTGCTGAGTGCCCAGCAAAATGGCTTCATGCAGTTGGAAACAATAATGCATGTGGTGTCAGGGTCTGAAAGCCTCACCAAAAGGCTCTCTGACTAAAAGCAGGGCCTCCTTTTCGTGCTTGGGTTTTTTTCCCCTCCACTGCATCTCTTGTTCTTCTCTCGAGAAACTGCCCAGTTTCTTCCTGAAGTGCTGAGCACCCAGGAGTGCCTGAGTATCTGCTCCATAATGAATTAGGTGCTGCCCTGGCTGAGGGGCTGCTGGGCAGCAAAGGCAGCTCTGGATGTGGCACAGCCCCACTTCATGGGCGAGGGTGGCGCCAGAACAGCCGGGCAGGGGTCCTTCAACCACGATAATGCACAAAGTAGAACATGTCCCTTCTGTGTCCTTGGACTGAGGATTCCAAGTCATTTTCCAGGCAAATATTTGATGTTCTGTTGCCTGGGGCTGGGGTAAAATCATCTTTTTCTTTTCCCTGAGCATGGTGAAGCAGCTGAAGGAAAAATACAGTAGAGACAGTCATTGTAACTACCTTCCTAAAGCATGAAAAGTAAGTTATGTTCCTTGCAACTTTGTGTGTGAAATCTTTAGCAATGGAAATGTAGCAGCAGAGCAAACTGGAAACTCAAAATAAAAATACATATTTGTTTGTTTGTTTGTTTGTTTGTTTGTGAAAGCAGTGGGTACCAGACATCAAAACAATCTTTGCTTTGGGGCAAAGGGCCGTGAAGTCAGTACAGACTAATAGGGTGTTCTCAACTGTATGTGAGGGTCTTGCCTTTTTCATTTGTAGCTGATTACAGGTTAATAGGATTTCAAAGATTTCTGGGAGGGAATAGTTCACATCTCGTTGCATTTGAGGGGTTTTTTGGAGGAGGTTTTTTTTTGATGTTTCATCTATCATACTGGTACCTACACCTAAAGCATGTTTTATTGCTCTCCTGTTTGAAAGATCCTGTGATGGCAGAGAATGGATCATTGGAATTAAAAATAATATTGTCAGTCTTTTTTGGTTTAGTCCTCTCTTCTTTGTCTTTCATTAATACATGCATGAAGTGGCTTGTACCTTTATGTTTTCTCAATGAAAATTAACAATTTGAAAGCAATTCATGGGAACAACCATTACAGCTGAATTTTATTGGTACTGACTGATTCTGTGACTGACCTTCTCTGTTTAGTGGCAGTAGTAGCCCTAGTTATTTTTCTTTAGCAGCTCACATGTTGGGAATACACACTTAGTCTGTAAATATGGATTCAGGAGGAAAATGAATACGGCAGTGTTCAAAGCAGCCAAAAGCTTAGAAATAATGTTCTGCTGTGACTTTTCCAAACTGACATCTTGATGCTGAGATTATAAATGAAACCATTGTTCCAGCAAAGGCCAAGACTAATAGAAAGCCTTTATTACCCATCCATTGGCTAATTCTGCTTGTCTAACCCCTTTGGATGGACACAGTGTCAGAAAACATAGTCACAGAGGTTGCTTTGTGTGGGATTTGGCCTGCTGCGTGATTACATGGGGGCACAAAGATATCTCAATGACAAGTGTTCTTTGACTAAAATCTGTACAGTCATTTTCTTTCCCTAAGCCTTGGAGAGGAGTGAACTGATTTTTAATCTACAGCTTTGTGTCCTATCACCCTTCTATTCAGCTGTTCTCCCCTTCCAAGCAGGTAAACCTCTGCTTAGAAGAAATTGTTTCTTCTGCTGAGCCTTGGTGCGGTTGACAGCTGTCATATACAAGCACTATACTTGAATACATGCCTTGGTGGCTAGGCAGTCTTAAAGGGCTATAATCTTTTGTCTGTGCACATGCAGGGAATGCCTGGGAGCCAGAGACCCTTACTGTGGCTGGGACAGCAAGCAGAAGCGATGCACCACCATTGAGGACAGTTCCAACATGAGCCTGTGGACTCAAAATATTACAGAATGCCCAGTAAGTGGAAAGAGTGGAAATATTTTGTATATACTGATGTGTGCATGTGCCTGTGTGTATGCATAGAGGGGAGAGGGAAAGTGAGTGTGTGGCAGCCTGAAGAGGACTGGCTGTCATGAAAGCAGTGCCCCCCCAACACCTGTGCATGACCTCCTGTTTGAACACAGAGACCCCAAATGTATTTGCTTGCTCCAAAAGAGAGATCCCAAAGCAAGCATTCAGTCCTCCTCCATGCCTTGAGTGAAAAAGAATGGATCATGCTGTTGGGTTACTGCTGAGAGCCATGTAAGCCTCAGCTGAAACTTGAGCTTTCTCAGGGCTGATCCACTGTCTGCACAATTTCTTCGGCTTCTCTGCAGGTCAGCAAAGTAAGAAGAGCTGACTACAGATTCCTCAGGCAGGTTAATTTTTGCCCATGAGCTGGGCCCAGTAGACAACACTGGTGAAAAAGTGTTGTACTGGCAGGGAGAGCCATCTAGGCAGTAGCAGAGAAATTATGGATTATTTGCAGAAGGAACAAAAAGATACAGTACGTACTAGAGAAATCAAAGGAAGGGGAGAGTGTAACCAAGAGAAGGGGTATGAGAAAGACAACGTTGGATTCTAATCTCACTTCAGCAGACTGAAGGCCAAATCCGCATGATATTGTAAGGGGGTGGCCTTCTTTCCCTACCCTGGTCTTCATGAGATGCATGAAGAAAAAAGTGTCTTTGCTTGAGTCAGTTTGAGTTGGCTTTCCAGCTCACTTCCCAGCCACCCACCCTCCTCTGACAACAATATCCAGTTCCTGGCTGTGATCCCCAGAAGCTGTCTAGCCAAATATAATTCCTGCTGCTTGAACTGTACCTGCAAGGTGGCTGGGGAGCAAAACCAGTCTTGTCAAATAAATTGAGGGTGGGGAGAAATTCTCATTAATGTTCATTGTTATTATCTAATGTCAATTAGCATGTTAATACTGCTAAGTCCAGTAGATAGAGAGAGAGGACTGAAAGGGTGATATCTTCAGTACGCTATTTCTGTCTGGAAGTGCTGGGATGTTTATTCCCCTTATCTTCCTTACTTCTCAGATATTTTCCCAGGAAATATTAGTCATTATTTCAATCCATCCTCAGCTTGGCAGGCTTAAGTTTTTCACTGCAGGATTCAGAGCCTTGTGTGTTTATAACCCTCCTGTGTTGAACTGGGATGCAGTGCTTCTTGATTGCCCATGCTGTTATCTCATCCTGCTTAATGCCTGTGTCTGTTGATAGGTGTGTGAGGTGTTAATCCTCTACTTTGAACATGTCTGCTGTGGTGCACACTGGGGAACATGCTACTCCAGATCATTGTTTCAAGGTCATAAAAATCCAGCACAAAATATTCAGGAGCTTTGGCTGTTCCTGGGCTGCTAGTTTTGCATTTGTTTTAACATTTCCATTGTAGATTATTTTCCTGGTAGATGCTCTCATTCTGTTACATAGATCAGCCTTGTGCTCTTCAACTGACAGGCTGCCAAGCTGTTTAAAATCCACATGCAAGTGCTTTCTTTTTTTTCACCTCTTCCTCTCACTGGAATGAATTCACCACTGGCATGGAGTGGGAAGGATCATTTAAGCACCTACATCAGCAATATCCAAGTATTTCCTTGTATTCAGTGCAGGATAAAGGTCATGATCAACAGAGGGAAGGGCCCAGTAAAGCATGTGCAGATGACTACTGGGAAGGGAAGGGAATGCAGTTACCCAATGCTGAATTTTCCTCCTGGAAAAGACATGTCTGGGAGTTTAGTTGGAAGAGTTACTGTCATAAGAAGTCCTGGCTTTTCTCACCCCACTTTTCTGGGCTGAGCACCAGGCGCTCAGCTGTGCTGGTACAGCTGTATGAGATCACAGTCGAGTGTGAAATGGTGTAGATTAAAAGCACCCCTCCCAAATAAACCTTTCCTAACCCAGATAATGTCAGTGAGTTCTTCTGCAGCCTAGCCCACAAACAGATGTCCTGGCACAGCTGAGAGACTGGCATGCAACAACTTTTAAAGCCAGAACTGGCATATTATTGAATTATATCCTACATGGGCCAGGCATTTGTGTGAGTCAATCACAACACTAACACAAGTTGACTGCTGCTCTTGTGCAAACAGGCTTGTTCAGACCTAGTCTGAACATCTTTTTACAGCGCCACACAATGCCACAGATTCCCTCTCTCCAGCTTTAATATTAAGGGACTTTAGATAGAGGATTAATCATGTAGTCTTCATATAATATCTTGGGCAATAATTACTATATGTTATTACCAGGTAATGCCCAGAATCTACTAAAGGTCATTACTAAGGTTGCAATGTCAACCATTTTAACATTAAGAAATGATAGCACAAAAATTCCACAAATTGCATGGCTCTTCCATGTACGTACATGTGTCGTATCAGGCAGTCCTGAATATATGATTGTATGGGGTTTTTTCTTAAGCTTGGGAGAAGGGATTAAGGTGCACTTTAATTTTAGAAAAGCTGAAAAAAGCCACATCCTACTTTGTAATATCTGACTGATGCCCACATGAGCCAGCAGCAGGAAAGGAACTTCAGACTGGGCTAACTAGCTCCATTAGCCAAGCTCATGGCATCACTATTGAGGGTGGTTTGGCAAGTCAGGAATTGAGTATTCCCAATAAAGTGTACAGTTCTCCTTATCCTGAGCCAAACAATGTTCTTCCTTGCCAGTTTTCATCCCAGTTCCAGCCAGTGCAAATCCAGCACAATCCCTATCTCAGTCATCATGAATCTGCTCCATGCTACCTCATTTTCTTGCGTATCAGTGCCAGTTTCCCCACTCTTTTTTTGGGTGTCTACTGGACCTGTACCCTGTTGTCAATTTACATGGGCTTAGCCACTCAGACCTGCAGTGCCCAGGGTAATCCTGTGCTGGCTCACACTGAAGCATGCTCAGTTCACAGAAAAGACTTTGGATGCCAGGATCAAAATCTATGAACAGTGAGAATTTACCCCGCCATGCCCCAAGGCTTTGAATGGTCAGTTTTGAATGGCTTTTCATGGGAATTGCAAAGAGGTATTACAAGGACATAAAGTTCAATTCCTTTTTTCAAGGAAAATGTTGCTACTTGTGCACACTCTTTTTCCCTGGATTTGATTTTTATAAATGATTAAAGCAGTTTGATTGCAACTTTGCAAGAATTTTCAGTTCTCGTCAAACAACCAACGTGGAAACTTCCAGATGAAGTAATAAAAGCTTGGCAAAATTATAAGCTGTTGATACGTGAATCCTAAGGTAAAGAATAGATTAAATGGAAGAACAATGAATGCTTCTACTCTTTCCTCTAGTATCAGAATAAACATGGAAAATATTCTTGTAGCAGGGATTAGAAATGGTCAGTCTGAATTTTTAGATCCTATACTTGATCCTTTAGATTGTACAAGAAAGAAAGAAAAAGGTGAAGCCTTTGGTGTGAGTATAACAGTTTATAAAAGACAAGAATTCCAGAATTGGCAATATTGTCAAGTGACAGGGCATTTGGTCAGATGTGTTTTTAAAGATGTTCTCTCTGGCTGATGGGCACTCTGGTGGCTACAAAGGATTTGCCTTGTAAAGGTGTTCCTGAAAAAGATCAATGCTTATGGGTTTTTATGCCACTTCCCAAGTTTGCTCTTTTGAAGATATTTTTGTGAATTTAAAGATGGACTAATAATCCATACATAATTTCTTAAGTGTAAAAACTTTCCACACTCACAATGTGACATGTTTATAAATCTCAGCATTTTGGTTATGGCTGCTTATTTGTTTAATTTTTGGGTTGTTTCCCAGCATCACTTATGAGCCAATAATTATTTTTCAGCCTTTTTTTTTTTTTTTTTAATTGAAGCCACGGGCCATATCATACCATTGATTTCTGAACAGAACTCCCTGCTGGAACCAGCAAGGCTTTCTGGCTCAAAAATGAATAGAGACAGAAATGATCCAATACTTGGATTATGACTTTTGTAAGGCAGGAGGCAAAAGGAGATAACAATCTAGTATTAAGTATCTCAAAGCAGTTCTTTTGATTTTCCACCCCACCACCAGGTCCCCCATCCCCAGCTTTTAGCAACCCAACTATATTGATTTTTAAACAGTGTTTAAAACAGCAGACTCAACAACAACAAAACTCAGTGTTCTCCTCCCTGGGCATCTTGCCTTGTAACCTGCAGCCCAGAGCAAATTTTTACAATGACATGATAATCTATTGCAAACAAAGGCTTACAGCAGATGCCTGAAACCCCCTGACTGCAGCCTGAGGAGCGCAGTATCAGATCTAAATTACTTCCATGCCACTGCTGCATGCTTTTGATGCTGCTGTGGATGGGTGAGAGGGGAAGATGCCAGCCCACCAGAGGTGAATTCTGAGTGTTTAGCGTAATGCCAAACTTGGAGAATAAGCACAGAGCAGAATGTTTCAGAGGTTGAATGTTGGAAAGCACAGCTGCTGTGGCTGTAGTTGGCTCCCTGCATGGCTCCTGAGCCTGAGTTTACTTGTCTGTAAAGCAGGAGGAATGATTTCCCCTCTGGCGCAGCCCAGGGGACATACCCTGCTGGCAACAGAGCTCAGTGGAGCATGCAAACTGGGGTTTGACAGTGGTAGCTGGCTCAGATTTGGGGCCAGGGCCATTTTCCAGGGCCCCAGCTTCTTCCTTCCTTCACCCTTTGTTGCATGTGAATCCAAGGCCAAATCCAGTGTTGCATTTGCCAGTGGTTTTACCAAAACTGCTGAGCACCTCACCAACCCATGGGTGATACCACGGGGATGAGCTGCTTGCAGGCAGCCACCATCTGTGCCATCCACCTGCAAGACCCAGCAATTTGGGACATGGGGTGGGGAGGATGGAGGGATCCATGGGACAGAGTGCATTGTGGTGCTGAGCTGTAGCAAGGGAAGAGCTGTGCCTAGGCAGGGCCAGCACTGATCTCTTTCTGCCTCTTGTTCCTCAAGTCAGGAGTGCAGGGGGTGCCAGGGCAGCTTTCAAGATGTGGTGCTGGTCTGCTGGATTTTGCAGTAGTGGTGGAGTGAGCACAAGAAGGCAGTGACGGCCAGGAGTGATCTCAGGAGAAGCAGACAACATGCATCTTCTCCAAACAGCCTTGGGTGTGAGTGCCCCAGCAGTTCTCCCAGCCCTCAGCCCAGGGCTCACCTAGCACCTGCTTAGAACAAGGCACAGGGGAGCAAACTCTGGCACCCTGTCTCCTGCAAAGTCTTCACCAGTCCTGGGCTGAAATAGTTCTATTTCTCATGCTTTTGGTCTGCCAGGACTCCTGTGTTTTTCCTTCATTACACCATGCAGAAAGCTCAAATCCCAGCCTGTTCAAGGCTGTGCAGGCATGAAGCAAAGGGCAGAGAAAACAGTAGCGTGGTCAGGTCTATAAATTGTCTTGAGATTAATTCTTGCTCTCTAGATCACTATGTGATCCTCAGCATTAGTGCTAGTCACCACCATCTCCTTCGTTTTCTGTCCTTCATCCACTTGGCCATTTAGGCTGCAGCTCTGTTTAGAAAGGGAGCCAGTTCTGACTGTGTGTTTGGACAAGGCCAGACTCAGTGAAGCCCAGCCTCAGCTGGTCACTATGGTTATATGGACATTAAAACTCAGGAAACACTGCAGGAAGCACTGCAGAGGCTGGAGTGTTGTGGCTGGGGACACTCAGCACTGCCTGCTGTGTGTTTGGAAGGCTGAAGCTGTGCAGTGTGGGATGGGGAGCACGGTGGTTTTGTGGTGTGGCAGATGGATGCTTGCTCCTGGTGTGGTGCTGGCTGGGTCAGCTCAGTGCCTGTGCACACATGCTAGGTATGTGGCGTGGAATTTGGAGGGTAAATATTGATGTGGCATTGTCTGAAAACAATCCTCTGTTTTGATCGCTGCTCACAAGCACAGACATCTCCCATCTAAGCTGCATCCTAATCCCCCCCGGCAGCTTTGTTTGGCATTTCTATTGTGGGCCTGTCTCCAGAAATGTAAACTTGCTATTAATTACTTTTTTTTCCTCTTAAAATTAGGTGAAAAACCTGACAACAAATGGAAGACTGGGGCCTTGGTCCCCATGGCAACTGTGTGAGCATTCGGATGGGGACAGCACAGGCTCCTGCATGTGTAGGTCACGTTCATGTGACAGCCCTCGTCCTCGCTGTGGAGGTCGTGGCTGTGAAGGGGCCAGGATTGAGGTCGCAAACTGTTCAAGGTACCTCAGTGTTCTTTGTGCTCTTTAGGAAGGGGACAAGAGTTGTGCCTGTCCATAGCTCAGCTCCTTCCCTGTGTTTTTGTGACCATGTTGTTGTATTCTAGCTGAAGTGGTGTGTGAGATCCAGCTTGAAATCAGTGTAAAATGAGGTAGCCAAGGGCTTTGGGAGAAGGGCTCTCAGCCAAGGCTCCTGAAAGATGAGCACCCCAAATTTCTGTACACATTAACCTTCCTACACTGTGCCTCGGTCTCCCTCAGCTGTGCAGTGAGAAGTGACCCCTCAGGAGGAGACGAATAAGGCAGAGGCAGTTGTTAGCCAACTGAACAGCAATAGGCGAAAAAAAATCAATAAGCTTGTAATTTTTCAGAGTTTGGGTTCCAAGGCTGCGTTGCCAAAAGCAAGCAGAACTCCTTCAGAGCAACACTTGTAGAGACAGGGCCTAGCATAGCTCTGAGCAAGGCTTGTTTGCCTTGTTGAACAAGGCTTGTTTGCCTTGTTCTGCGAGGCTGTGAACTGTCTGTGGCACACTGGCCAGGTGAAAGCAGCACATCATCGCCTGGCAGCAAGCAGTGCTCGGGAGGCATGTCTGCCAGGCATGGCACTGGAACAGCACATCCAGCTCAGCTTGTGTCCAAGTGCTGCCTCTTCACAGAAGCCTGAAGTAAATGTTTGGGCAGTACAGAAGTTAAATGTCCTCCTCTTGAGTGCCCAGACATGACCATGATGTTTGTGTCCATGTTACCCCACCACCCTCAGACTACATCATGTCATGACTTAGGGCAAGAGGATGCAATAGTGTAAGTACTATTTAACAGCCACTATTTTGGTAAATATTGGGTCAGTACAGTTTTTATCTACTTTATCTTCTTCATAAACATTCATTCCGTTAAGGACAGCTGTCTCTTGACTCATTCCTGGAGATCAGTGCTGGTCTTGGCACTAAAAATTCAGCAATACCCATGTTTGAATTGGCATCTCTCCTTCCAGTTGTGGGCTGTGCTGCCCCCAAGGTGTGCTGTCATTCCTGTCCCTGTGCTGCCACCGTGGGCTGAGCAGAACCTTCCCCAGGCAGGCTTTTCATGTCAGTGGCAAATGGAAAACATGCCAGTGGGATGAGTTTCTCAGCACTGCTCTGAAGGCAAAAAAGGCAGGAACAGCTTCTAAGAAGGAGATGAAAAACAGATTATTCAATCTTAAGACATGGGAAAACAGCATGGTTTGAAAAATAGGGACATCTGGTCATCCTACATCCGCCTCAGCCCTCAAATTTCCTTTAATTGACTTCATATGGCATTGAGATTTCTTTCTGCAAAGAGGGAGCAGGATGTTTTAAAGATGATTTCTATTAGAAAGCTGGAGATCTGAAAGTAGAAGGTGTCTTTCTTTCTGTTAAAAATCCTGAATCACAAATAGATACTGAGAACTGTTGGGTTTTTGAGGATTTTTTAGACTAAATTGGTTGTCCTTTTTGCAGCAATAACAGCAACCTTCCACTTGATTTTTTCTTTTCATAATTTTACATATAATCTTTCTTTTGGGTTAAGGAGCAGAGTGGTAGTAGATGGGTTAAAACATGGCAGAATAATATGGAATAGTAGGATTTTTATGTAAGTGAGTTTGTTGTTCTTTGACCTTGTTTGGGGTGGGAGAGAGGAAGGGAAGGAAGGAGAGGTATGAGAGAACAAGAGGAGGAGGGGAGGAAGATCTATCAGGATTCTGAAATAAAGCTGCCAAGAACAGGCAGGAGTTGATAACAAATACAAAAAGTGTGAAGGGCAATGTGGGTTTTAACTTTCATCCTCTGCCCTTATTGGTGCTATGCCAGAAAATATTTCTTGCCAGCAGTGTTATTAGTTCAGTAAATGCTTTGAAAATTAACATCTGTTTTCAGGCTTAGCTTTCAAGATTCAGAGAGCACCTGAGTTGTTTTCTGACTAGATTTTTTAGAAAGGTTTTTCTTTATAAAAAAACACACCCCAAAAAGGATATTTTTTTGGCTTAAGGCAGTGAAGTGTCAAGATTAGGCAGTTTCATAAGACAGAGCATTACCACTGGCTCCATATGAAATGAAACCTGCAGCCCAGAAGAGATGAGATACAGTTCCTCTCCTACTTCAAGGTTCAGTGCTGCCAAATCAGAGGAAGGTGAGCTTTAATAGATGCAAGATTTTAAAGATGAAAATGTTGGCTCCTGTGTAAGCACGTTTGAGTCACCACAGGGCAGCAGCATCGGTGGCACGTGCTCAGCCTGTTGCAGGAGCGAGGCACGGGGTGTTTGCCAACATCTCTGTTGCTGAGGTGTGAACTAAAGGGTTTTTACATCATATTTACTTCAGGCTGTGTTACCACTCTTCAGCAGAGATGTGATCACTCATTAAACCATGAAACTCGATCCTGCCTCTGAGCTCTTAATTGCCTCTGGTTTCTACAGATTTAAGGTCACACTACAGTGACGTCTGCAGGAGGCCATGAAAGCTAGAAGCAATTATTGTTATTTTTAATGAAATTTGAGATTTCCATTTAATAGGATTCAATGCTGAAGGCTTTAGAAAAACACAAAATATTACGAAGTTTGTGATAAAACCATGGGAGCTGGCAGTGGTATTTCTGTAAGAGATTTAAAGCATCAGTACCTACTGAATTAGCAGAGGGAAGGTTTTTTACATTTTTGCCATCCATTGACACAACTGGCATTGGTGATTCTCCGAACCTGCATTCTTTGTGCAGAAGAGTTCAGACACAACTTTATGATCAGCCATTGACTCAGAAGAGCAGGGCTATGAGACATGGGGGCAGTGATGAGAAAATAGTCAGTGAGAGTTACACCAACCACGCTGTTGCCCAACAAATACTAGGAGACATTTGCAAAATCATTTGACATTGGCATCATTCTCTTTTCTCCCAATTCTTAGAGGCTTCAAGGGGAGGAAAGTTAGGCCAGTGCTAAGCATTTTTGAAACTCCCTTTTCTAAATCTCCACTGGTATAAAGTCTGGTTGAAATGAAAAATCTCTTCTTCCATGGATTCAACACTTCCTCCATCAGTACCTTAAGTGTTTTGTTGTGTAAAGCATGGCATTATATGGGAGACCCATTGGATGACCCTCACACTCTGTTCTCTCTCACCCTTTTTGATAGAAATGGTGCTTGGACACCCTGGTCTTCCTGGGCCCCTTGCAGCACCTCCTGTGGGATCGGCTTTCAGGTCCGCCAGCGATCCTGCAGCAATCCTGCTCCACGGTATGGAGGCAGGGTCTGCGTTGGGCAGAGCAGGGAAGAAAGGTAAGAGTTGTGCACAGTGCCATGTGTTCATTTGTGTGGTTATAATGTGGGCAGCTGGGAGTGGCAGCTCTCATGTGAATGCAGATTAAGACTGCTTGGCTGAAAGCTCTGAATAAAATTAAAGTTACTTTTGACATGGGAACGTGAAATAACATTTGTTTAGGGCCTGCTTTTAGATGCGTATGGCATCTAGTTTGGCTCTATTTGCAAACTCTAGTTTTCTAGGGTCCAAGCAGCAGTAAAAGCCACGTTATGTGAAGAGAAAATTGCCAGGTGTTTAGCACCTGCCATTAGTGAGAGCTCTCTGTTGAGTGGTCCTCCCACCAGTCATCCCATGAAGAATATTTACCGTCCACTCTCTCTCTTTGTGACACTTGGGCTTCATCTTGTGAGCTTTTTTTTGGGGTTCAGTGTTTGTGGAAAAGTTTCGAGACTAGAGCACTTTAAAAAAACCTGATCTCGACCATTTGCTCCAACTATCTCCCTGAGCTCAAGGTGCTTATCCACTCCCATTCCATACAAAGGCTACGGTTCTCTTCATGAGCAGGAATATTGCTAATCTGATGTGTGTCAGCTTCTGCTGGCCCTCTGTGCATGCATCAGTTGCGCCTAAATGCAGCGTGCAGCCTTGTGTCCTGCACCATTTTGTCCCTCAGATGTGCTGACATGGATATTTTTTTAAGCAGTGCACTTTCTTCTTTCAGATTCTGTAATGAGAACAGTCCATGTCCATTACCGATTTTTTGGTCTTCATGGGGACCTTGGAATAAATGTAGTGTGAATTGTGGCGGAGGGATTCATTCAAGGCAGAGGTCCTGTGAAAATGGCAATACGTGTCCAGGCTGTGCTGTGGTATGTATTGTTTATGACATTGCATAAGGGGCAGCTATTGACAGCCAGCGCCTAGGAACTTGGTATTAGCTCCTCTCTCCATCTTGGCTTTATTTCTCAAGCTAGAAGAAAATGCTGTTCTTGGCTTTTGCTGGAGATGATGCTGAAATGAACTCAGAAGCAGAGAGATGGCAGATTTAGGGACAGACTGGTGTACAGAGGATTTCCTTAGACCTCTGTAGACTTAGATATCAAGGTCTTCACCTGAAAGCATTATCCATGTTTTTTAATTCTATCCCACTCCCAAGGGTGATCTATTGAGTCAAGGAAGCCACACACACATGAGAAATGAGTTGCACTGTCATACTTGAGTAAACAACAGGTCCAACACCTGGTTCACCTGTCAGAGACAACAGCTACCCATTTGCTCTCTTTACTTTCCCTTTCCTATTCTGGCCACACTTTCATGCAGCTGTTTTAATTAGTTTTGGGAGGTTTCCTTTGAGTGTAAGCAGACTTGATCTGAAACGTCCCATCTCTTCACAAGCTGTTTGGCATTTACTCTAGAATCATGAAGTCCCAAAGCATTATTTCTTCCCCTCTGCCAGAAAAGAGTGGTTTATTCATTTAGTTTAAATCAAGAACACAATGTTTGTCGCTTGGAATTCCTCCCACTAGTGGCAAGAATTGTAAAACTCCCCAATAACCCTATCCTTACCCAGGCAGAATGTTGTCTGTACTCAATGGATGCCCTAGACCAAGGATGGCAAATGGTTCGTAACCCTCACTAGAGAGTTGAAGAAGCAAAGCAAACAAAAATAGCTATAAAAAGAGATACTCTAACCCCATATTAAAAATCAAATAATAAACTTTTCAAGGAATAAACCTTCCTGACATTTTGTCTTCATGGGGCTCCTCTAGGCTGACCTGAGAGCAGCATCTCAGGGTCACAGCAGAAAACTTGCTGGCTGTTACTGTTATCCATTGCCTGAATTATTCTCCTGCCCATAATGTACCAAGCTGTCAAAGCCCCACAGGACTTCGAGTCAGCAAATAAACACAAACCTGAGGGAAACATAAAAATAGCAAGCATAGTTTACCCTCGAGGTCCACCTGAAGCTATTCACCACCACTGCCTCCATAGGCACCACATTTTGTGCTGTGCCCATTACTGGCTTGTGCCTGCGAGGTCAGATAAGGTGGATGGGGAGTATTTTAGATCCAGAGGGTACCCCTTTATTTTCCAAAGTGTAAACAAATCTCTGCCAGTCAGGCTGCTGCTGTTTAATAATTAAGGAGAGAGTGGTTTTCCCTCTTGACAGGAATATAAGACCTGCAACCCCGAGAGCTGCCCGGAGGTGCGCAGGAACACACCCTGGACCCCCTGGATGCCTGTCAACATCACCCAGAACGGTGCCCGCCAGGAGCAGCGCTTCCGCTACACGTGTCGTGCCCAGCTGTCGGACCCCCACGAGCTGCAGTTTGGGAGGAAGAAAACCGAGAGTCGTTTCTGCCCCAACGATGGCTCAGCAGTGTGTGATACTGACTGTACGTCCTGCCAGCTCTGAGGGACCACAGGGCAAGCCTAGATTTGGTGGTGGAAGGGGGTTCCTCTTAGAACAAGAACCTGGCTGTGTCTGCAGTAGCATGAGTAGTGTCACATGCCACTAGTGGCACCGTGGAGTGGCAGGGATGGGGAGAGCCCTGTGACACAGAGATACACAGTCGTGAGCTCTGCACTTATGGCAGTGTATAGATTTGTTCTTGCTGCTGCCAGGCTGCCCCAAAGAGAACAGGGAAGTAATGAGGTTGTAAAGGAGAGAGGAGAGCTGTTCTACAGGATAGCATGTCTTTTCTTTCTCTCTGGAGCTCCCCTTGTGTGTGGCCTCCCAGGTTGGTCCCTGCAGTACTGCTGTGATGCAAGGCACAGCCTGGACTCCCACAGTGACACAGAAAGGTCATCAAGGTTATCAGTAGCCTCAGTTTGTGTGTGTGCAAATTTCTTTTTATGTCTAGCTTAGTTGTAACCCTATGGAACAAAACTCTTGCTAAGGGCTTTCAACAGGGCACATAAATCCTGATTTTCTTCATGAGATGAACAACTTTTTAAAAGTGCTACAGCTGATTAATTTGTGATCTCATGGTGTCTTGTTTGTTTTCCTTGAAGCTCTTGTTGATGACCTCCTCAAGACTGGTAAGACCTCTGCACGGATTATCAATGGGGGCTGGTCCTTCTGGGGGGCCTGGTCTTCCTGTTCCAGGGACTGTGAGCTGGGCTTTAGGATCAGGAAGAGAACATGCACAAACCCTGAACCTAAGAATGGTGGCTTGCCCTGTGTGGGGTCAGCGATGGAGTACCAAGACTGCAATCCACATCCCTGCCCAGGTAATCACAATCATCTTCCTGCTTGAAATTCAGAGGAGTTTTTCCTAAATCTTAACGTTAGACCAAAAACAAACCAAAAAAAAATTGCTATGTCTAAGCTGCTTTTTTATTTTTAATTTTTTTTTTAATTTGGGGGATTTTCCTTAGTTTTTTTTTAAGCTATTGTGATGACCCACATACATGATCTTTAGCACTGACTTAGGTTTCACCTTGGCTCAGAGGGTAACACTGAGCCACATTCTCTAGAGGAAGTAGTACTGTGGCTTGTAGCAATTCTTTGCTTCAGGAAGGTTTGATGCTCCATCCAGTGGAGGGCATCATGGTGTATCTGCTCCTTGATGAGAAGACAGGTTTAATAAATGTGGCTTAATACTGTATAGAGATGCTTGATGTGGCGGTTCTTCTTGTGAACACTTGTTTCTTCCCCCTCTCCTGCTTACGTATTGTTCTTGCGATGGGCATCTCCTCTTGACATCAGTTACCATTTCCTGCACAGCCAGCAGGGAGTATTCTTGCCTGGTTTCCTGGTTTTCAAGTTTGTCCTCATGTTTATGTTGCACTCCTGGTCCAGAATAGTAGTAATAGACCATTGACTTCTGTATTCTCTCTCACCCTTCTCCTTGTTCCATAATAACTATCTAAACTAAATTTAAGTGATCTTGCACAAATTACCTTGCCTCTTTGCAGTTCTAGCAATTATCTACCGCTGGCAATATAGTTTGTGGCCTACACTTGAAAATGCTTCATTATATTGGTACTATTATGACTCTACAATTCAATACAAAGATAAAATTTCAATGCAGATATGATCAGAATGTGCAGCAAGAGTGTAACAGGAGTGTCAAATATTGCACTCTATGGCCTATAAAAAGGAAATAACTCTAGCACTATAAAGGCAGCTATTAGTACTATTTTGGAAGCTCTCAGTGGCTTTTCACTAATGTCTGTGCCCTTTTTTTGTGCTGTTTTCTCCCCTTGGACAGTATGATGTTTTACAATCTGTTCTGAGTGCATGATTACTATTTCTCTGTGTCTCCCTCTTTCCCTGCCTCACTCAATGTGTATACACAAATGCTGGTTTATCTTGCACTAAGTCCTCAGGTTATTATCTTCTGAATTAATGGCATGTGGACCTGCAAATCAGATGATATAGTGGATGGGGAGTAGAGGAATCAGGAATCTCAAGTTTCTTCCTAGTTTTATTGTGAGCCTCTTATGAGGTTATGCTCAAATCATAGAATAGTGTGGGTTGGAAAGGACCTTTAGAGGTCATCTAGTGCAACGCCCCTGCAATGAACAGGGGCAATAAATAAAACCTCTGAGTTTCTGTTTCCTGCAGGCTGAAACTAGAGAACTTAGGGCCCCTACAGAAAGGTGCCATATAAGCTCCACTTAGGTTGTACAGCACCTTTTTCCCAAGTAAATATGCTGTTGCTACAAGTAAAGTGTCAGGAGATAACAACAACAATAGTAATAATAATAATAGCAATGCTTTTCTGTAAAAAGGAAAGGAGTAGAATAGACTATTTCAGTAAATATTACTGACTACCATAAAGAATAGTTTTTATTTCGGCACTTTATGATGCAGAGCCTTTTTCTGCGTAGATTTCATTTTGCATCCACGCAGTGCAATACATTTGTAATCTCTCTTGATGCAAAGTGCTTGTTGTCAGGCCCAAATGTCCTGGGGTGCAGGAAACTGCCAGCTAGTCTGGGCAGGGTGGATCTGCAAGGTGAGATACCAGGGCTCTCCAGCTTTGTCACAGTGAGAGAAGTAACCAGTGGCACCTACCTCTCTCTCCTTGCTTTTCAATGTCCTCCAGTGAAAGGCTCATGGTCTTGCTGGACTCCCTGGTCTCACTGCTCAGCCACCTGCGGAGGTGGACACTACCAGCGCACACGGACGTGCACCAATCCAGCTCCATCCAGCGGGGAGGATATCTGCATTGGCCTGCACACCGAGGAGGCCCTCTGCAACACACACCCCTGCGAAGGTAGCCCCTTCTCACCCCTGCTCCAGCTGGCTTGGGTGGTGGTGGGAGCAAGGCATATCTGCCAAATATGTAAAAAATAAATCAGAAATACCAGCAGTTACGAGTTTTTCTGTAGATGTTTATTGAGCCATGAGAAAAGGAGACATCCCAGTGTTCAACTGCAATGCATCACCTTTCTCTGTGCCTCTTCATTAGCCCGTGCTCTGGCATTCTGGTGCTGGTCAGGTACAATCTTGCTAATGGCTGATCCATTTCAAGTAATGGAGAAAGCTGGAGCTCGGTTCTTCAATATGGAAGCTCACAAGACAAGCAAAAGGGGTCATAAAGCAGCAATCTGTACAGTTGCTGAAAGGGCAATCCATCCTTTTTCTTTCACAGACAGCAGATGAGCATGTGCTACAACTCAGAGGACAGGGTTTAGGTCAGTGCTGGTATTGAATTACCTTTGTGTATTTTTGATGCAGGACAGGCTGACTCTTGCCCTTAGGAACCTCAGCAAAACTCTGTAAGGGCTCTAACTTGTGCTGGCTCCTTTAGGCATCCCTGGGAGGCCACATCAAAGCTTGGAGGTCCTGCTGCAACGTTGCCTCATCCAGCTTCTTCTGTGTCTTTAACCAGAGAGCTGATATAGGAGCTTTTAAGACAATTCTGTGCTGTGAAGTGCTCAGCAAGGGTTAGTTTAGTCCATATTAAGAAAACTACAACCTGACAAGTAGGGTATGATGCTTTCATTGGTATTTGTATTGAGAAAATTAAATCCACTAAAGATCGTTGGATTCGGTGTGTGAGAGAGGCCCAACTCAAGATCTAGACATCCTTCTGCATGGGAGAAGTTTGGTATCTTCAAAGCATTCTTTTCCTTCTTGGTGACATTGTCTGTGTGTTTTGCTGCTCTGGATTTCAGGTGGCTGGTCAGAGTGGTCAGAGTGGAGCCTGTGTAATGAAGAGGGTGTCCAATACCGCAGCCGCTACTGTGAGGTGCACAGTCCAGACTCCTCTCAGTGTGTCGGAAACAGCACCCAGTACCAAGATTGCCTGTATAATGAAATTCCTGGTATGTACAGTGTCATCGAGGAGGGAGAGGGTGGGCCAGTTCAGGGAGCAGTTCGTGCCCTGACTGTCAACTTAGGCTGAAATTTTCTCTATTATAAATTGGACTTGGATGCTTCTAGAAAAACAAGCAAACAAACATACACATTCCCTTGTGGCAGGCACAGGGTAACTGGCATTCCTATAGGCAGCTTAATATTTCTTTTAAATGGAATTACCTCAATCTATAACAAATAACGATTACTGCTTCACCTGAACTGAAGCTTTTATCCTTGCATAGTTCTTCTCAGGCTGGGTTATAAAAATTATCTCTGTTCTCAGTATGGATGTGGGCAACAGAAGGTCCTTGATTTCAGGAATCAAAAGAAGCATCCCAAAAGAGTGAAGAATTAAGGTGAGGCAGATGGAGAAAATTTGGGGGTGAAGTGGGGAGATTAATCCAGGGTCTAACAGAGACACTGTTGATGGACAGATGGTCATCAACATATTCTTCTCTTGTGTTTTCTGGAAATTGAATCTCTCAGGCAAATAGTTGATATAGGTCTAGACTTGAATAATGCCTTTCCATGTGTTCTTTTTTAGATTACAGTGTCCTAACTAAAAATCTGAGATCTCTAGGCAATGGTAGTCTTTTTCATGGTTTTCTCAGCCTTCATCTTTCCCCTTAATTGAAGAAGCTATAAAGTGATCAGGCAACAGTACTGGAATTGCCAGGTCTTTGGAGAGGTTTTGTTGCATGTGTTTCAAACTATGGGTTTATAACTCAATTTAGAGAGACTCTCAGTGTGCTGCAGAACCTGTGAGCACCTTCTCGTGTCTGGAGCACAGGGGCTTTAATTATTCGAAGAAGTAAAGTGATGGCAAGATGATGACTTTCTCCAATCTTCTTTTCTTTGTTTAGTGATCCTGCCAGCCTCCAGCATTGATGAGAGCACAAACTGTGGAGGTAGGATACCATTAACTATATATCTTATTTTTATCTTAATTTGGCTTCTTTTCTCCCTGTGCAGTATCAACCAAACCATTAATCTATACAGCTCATATCCCACTGATAACCTTAATTCCACTGGAGTCTTGCTGTCTGAGTCAGACTGGAGGAATGTATCGCATGTCCACTTGTCAGTTCCAAGATTTTAATTTATTTGAGAGTTTGGGTTGGCCACTGAGAGTCATCAATCACCAGGGAGCAATTGCTTGTCTCTCTTTACCCACAGGGTGGGTAAATGGTTCAGGAGGAAGGAAGGGATATTCCCCAGTCCACCATCGTAAGCCTCCAGCTGTTTGAAGGCAGGTGTTTTTAAATAACCTATAAAGATTTCAGCAAACAGGGTATCTTAGACAGATCCTTTGCTGATATAGGTTGAGATTAGAGGTTTATACTTGTCCTCCAAGCACTTCCTTTCGTTCAAGTTCTCACCTCTTGCAGAAACTGTGTCTCCTTTCTGCCTGTAACTTGGAAAGATCCAGTCATTAGTGTCACTTTTCCGCTGCCCTAGGAGCCCCAATGATATAAATGCAGACTGAAGAAAATGGCAGGTTTCTTTAACATTTTGAAATGCTAGTTTCACACTAATGGCCATGCCAATTCCTGCTAGCATCACATCCCTACTTTCCTGAAATGCAGATGATCTGCAGGCTGCCAAAATCTCTTCTCCCTGTAGAGATCATGGCAAAAACAAACATGCCACCTGTGGCATGGCAATGTGGCCTCTTGGTTTGCAACTGTGGGGCAATCAATGGAGTTAATATTTCATCCCCTACAATGTAACTTTTGGCTTCCTGCATCACTCCTTCTCCCTCAGAGGGTGCAATGGTTCTGCTTCAGTTCCAGGACCCCTTGCTATGGCTTGCACTCCAGTGTTGTGCGCTGTACCCACGTTTCCTTCTTTTATCACCACCATTGTATTTGCTGTTGCAATCTACATTTTACCATAGCTAATATTATTTATTACTTAGTGTTCTACAATATTCGGCAAAGTTAATCAATAGAAATTCTGTTAGTGCATTTCAAAAAATCTATATTTTCAAAGTGATGAACCAGAAAGTTTTCCTCCTGGGGATTCACATCCTGCAAACAAAGTAATTTGTTTGGTGGTTTGTTTTTTTCCCCCCTAAGATACTAAAACTCATCTGAAAAATCAGATGGGTGTTCAAAGGTGAGAGTGAAACGTAAGAGAGCTTTATGTAGTGACTTGTAAATGTGGCAGTGAAATGAAACATTCAGTGCAATATAAGCAAAGCTGGGCCAGAGGAGAATGTGGCAGCGTGTCATTTGCCTTTACTGAGCACAGTTGCATATGTGGTGTTTTAGCTCTCAAGAGTGATATAAAGCAGGCAGAGGTTTTTAGAAAGGAAATGTCTTTTTGAAAAAGTCTTGTAACATTTAGTAAGAAATTATAATCTTTCTGCTGGGTTTTTTTGGACCATCATCCAAAATACAATAGAAAGTGGTAATCTTGCAATAGAGTTTTATACTGTGGTTTGAAAAATAAGTGTAGCTCATCAGTCTAATAAATTCTGTATGTTTCTTACTATAATTATGATTGAAGTGCATTACTTTGCTGTAGAACTCTATTGGTTTTGTTCTTTTTAAACTCAGGAGGATATTTTTTAACTAAAGATTAGACGAGAGCCATTGACTAATGGGCAGAATCTACTATTTGAAAAGCATATCAGTTAAAATGTAAGATGGCAACAAAAAAATGCACGCCGTGATCAGACTAAGAATGAGCCTCATTTAAAGCCAGTCTCTGAGTGGTCCCATTCCTCTGCACACAGTCAAGTCAACACAGCAGTCTGTCCAAATGAATTGGCTATTTAAGTATTACGGGAAATTTACCGCTGCAGTCACCACCGAGCCAGTGTGGCTGACCCCTGGGACAGCTGCCTTGGGGGGCCAGTCAGGGGTCCCACTCAGGCACTAGGGCCCCTGTCAGTTCTGTCTGAAAGATGACAGAGCAAAGGCAGAGGAAAGGCAGTAGCATTGGGAGCCAAATAGCTGCTTCTTTTTCCGCAGAGTCCCCCCTGCACATAGCTAAATACAACTGGGTCATAAAGTTTAGCCACCCAAGATTGCCTCTGGTTGCTTCATTAACTTGGTCGCTACTGTTTGTTCTGTTGTCAGTGGAGATCTGTTGGTGGTTGGTTTTACTGTAGGTTTTACTGTGAGACTCTGTGAGGTGAGGGAGGAATGAGGAGTGCTCTTTGACTTTGTCTTCCCCCCACCAGTCAGAGTTAGGTACTTCCCAGCACGTGGGATGACCAACTACAGCTCCTTCCAGAGTTCAGTGCTGGTCTTGGAGGGTGCTGCTGCAATCCGCATGGAAAGACCTTTGGAGGAAGCTTTTCTGTTTCCTGTTGACCTAGAGCTTTCCTGTTTGAAATATTTGCACTGTAACTACCCTGCTGACACCTGCCTGCAACTGGCTTCATATCTCTGCCATCTGTGGAGAAAGCCAGCAAAGAAGTGTTTTTCAAGCAGTTCCCCCCTTTTCTTTGCCCACCTTATCATTCTCATTTCCCGAGGACCCCTATTTCAGTACAAATTAGCAGTACAAATACACCTCCGAGGTAGTGCAGACACAGCCAAGGCAGTGCCACCCTGTGAATAAGCAAGAATGCTGAGCACACTTGGATTACAAGGGGGAGGAATGTGTATCTCCCCCACCCCACACACAGTCCCATAGGCATTTTGGGCAGCTGACAAAAAGGACTTTCCTCTCCCTTCCTTCCCCTTCAGAGAAACACTGAGCATTTTTATCCCCTTATTTCCATGACACGCACATGCTTTGGAATCCATTAATGTGCATTATTTGTATGGCTCATTTCTTTAGCTGTCAGCTTAACATAATGTTTAGTTTCAGTATCAATAGAGGGGAGAGAGGAGAGACAGGGGGAGGGAGCTTTGAGAAAACAATGCATGAACCTGTTAAACTACACAAGGCAGAGCTGCAGTGGGGAGACTGATTTGCAGGGGGATTATGTCAGTTTATGTTAAAATGTAAGACTCTGGCTTCGACAGTTTATTAATGTTGAGCCTGAGATGTCACAGCTCTGATATTCACCTGTAGTCTTTTTGGGGGAGGGCAAAGGGCTGTTCTTTAAAAACAGCATTTCTTGTCATTTCACTTGCAGGTTTCAGTCTCATCCACCTGATTGCCACTGGGGTCTCCTGTTTCTTCGGCTCTAGCCTCTTAACATTTGTGATTTACGTGTACTGCCAGCGCTGTCAGAGGCAGTCCCAGGAGTCGACTGTTATCCACCCAACCACTCCCAACCATCTCCATTACAAGGGCAACACAACCCCCAAGAATGAGAAGTACACCCCTATGGAGTTCAAGGTAGGGTACTTGAATACCACGAACAGTTTGATACTGCCTAAATAAATTCTGTATTTATATCATGGTTGGAACTGGGTAGGTTTGTGTTTCTGTGCCCAGCTGATGGCATTGTACATGGGGTTGAAAGTGCATTTAGCTGTACTGTCACAAAAGGGTTAAAAAGCCTCATTACTGCAGTGGGATTTTGTTCTGTTTCACAGTCCTGATGAATGCCAGTCTGGCAAGTACATACCAAGATACTCCAGCCCATTCTGACTATTGAATGTATACAAATTGTCCTCTAAAAAATCAGTGAGAGCTCAGTTCAGTGCATTGTTAGTGCATGGTAAGAGGAAACGGAGGGGAGGAAGAATAAAAATGGAAACTTCATTAGACAAATAGCTGGGAAAATGTGCATGGGTAGGATGAGATTTTGGAAATTCTTTGCAAACTGCCAAATTGGAGTGAATGAGAAAGCAGAGAGGGTTCTGCCCCCTCTGTCAGTACTGGACAGAACTTAGCCCAGGCAGCCAAGCAGAGTTTAATGGCAGTAGCAGAGTAGAGAGCTGAGGCCTTAGGAGATGAGTGCTGAAGTGGCATATGCTGTTGGCATGTCTGCCTGCTAAAGAGAACACCACCCGTTATCTGAGCAGATAGGACATATGGTGCTGGAGACAATAAGCTGAGACAGGCACATCCTTGTGTTTGGGCATCAGTCTCCCAGTGAAGCGTGGGATCACAGGAGCGAGCTGTGGGATGGGTGGAGGGGGCTTCACTTCACCACAGGAGGAACAGCCTGCCTAGGGTCACTTACTTGAACAGTGTGGAGCATTATTTGGGACATGAACACAAACCAGAAGGAAACCCTGCAGCTGCTTGTTCCTTCGAACAACTATGTGCTGTTGACATTTTGATTGTCTGTTTCTGCTGATCTGGCCCAGCTTCTGACTGAGACCCAACAATAAGATCAGTGCTGGGACTGTTGCCATGGCCTAAACTCCCTGGGTGCTGAGGACTGTTTCTGTGTAGGAATTGTGTAATGCTGGGCACAGGACAGCTCCTGATACATGGCCATGATTAGCAGTATGAATGCACATCAGGAATAAGAGCTTGCCTCAAATAATTTGAAAAGTGTCAATGTTGTTTCGCTGTTTTGAAGGAAAACAGTTTGAGGTGGAAAATAACTGACCAGTTTGGCAATAAGAATATGGTGAATTCCTTGCGTTGGGCACTGCAGCCCCTCAGAGGATCCCGCTGCCTATAAATGGAGTCTCAAAAACACATTTGCTAGCAGCATAAGGCTACAGTTGCATATAGTTTAATAAGACTGCGGCATCATAATGCAAGTCAGCATGGATTTGTGGAAAGTAAATCATGTCAAGCAAATTGGATTCCTTTTTTAAATTAAATAAATATTGATCTAGATAGGAGGGAAGCAGCAGACATATTGGGATTTTCAGAGACTTTTAACAAAGTTTCACAGGATGTATTATTCTACATACTCTGCATAAACGGGTTCGGTAATAAATTATTAAGACAGGTAAAGAACAGGGACTTGATCCTGGAAGCGTCAAACTATGAGAGTAATCCTTTCAGTTATGTGAGTAGCTGTGGCAAGGTCAATAGGAAGACCCAGATTAGAAAGGCTTGCAGGAATAAAGATAAGCAAGAGTATTCCCTTGTTTCTTACAGAGCAAACAATGAAGAAAAGGGATAAAATTATTTTTGTGGCCTAAAGCAGGTAGTTACAAGTTGGTTTTGTATTAGGTTTTGTTCATGATAAAAATCATGGAGAAAATCATATGTTATCAGATGATAGTAAAATAGGCAGAATGGTTCAAATTTAGGAAAATGAGGTTGTTCACAGAACAATCTTGATCAGCTGGGTAAATGGGTTATGAAATGCACTATGTCTATGTCAAGTGGTGCAGTGAAGTAGAAGTAATAACAAAGCTAAGCAAAGTTTAAAATAGCAGCCAATTAGTTAATGTAGTGTCAGGAGGGAGTTGACCTCTTTGATAGATCCATCTCTGAATACTTGATCTAGTGTATAGTAACAGTGAGCAGCTGTTAGAGTCTTCTTTCAAGCAACATAAAGAGCTTAGGCATTAGATCAAGTTTTGAAAAGTCTGGTTTATTTAAAGGAAGGCATTAGCTAACTGAGACTGTATGAGTTAGGCTGGGGGGAGAAGGGACTTGGACCCAAGGAGAGATAGACCAGATGGGGCTTATTTATAAAATGTTAGGAAGTGAAAGAGTTCAAGTACATAAATCTGCAGTCATTGGACAGACCAAAACTAAATGTTTAGGAGCAAGGGGCTACTTGCTGAGAAGAACTTGAAGTCATGCACTTTCAGAGTGGTGAATGAAGCAAAGAGATTTACGCAAAGGGTAAAATCTATTTATCAAGTGAAGCTCCCTTTTTGCCATTCCTGTTGAGTATTTCCTTCTGCTCACCTTCTCTATTGCCCCTCCTTTCCTAAACTCTTGGCTGAAAATTTCTCATTTCATACTATTTATTTGCCACTCCTCTGTGTTCTCTTGAAGCATATAGCATTAGTGAAGTGAGAGGAAGGCTCTGTGTGCTCTGTGCTGTGTAATTACTTACCGAACTTGTTATTAGCCAGCTTTATATTTAGGAATAACTGGCAGATTTTTCTAAGGGTCAGGAGGGAGTTTTTCATGCCTTCAAGGAGCACGTGTGGTTTTATTATGATGCCACACAATTAACATTCAAATGATGGAGAAGGTAAAATTCGCCTTCCTGAAATTGAGAGTTGGACTGATTTTGGATATGGGCCCAACTGAATTTAAAATATGTACATATGAAAGAAAGTGGAGACACTTGGAATTCCAGATTCTAAACCCAAATAAGTATCTATCAGCAAATACCAAGAAAACCACCCTCAACACTTTTTAGGTAAGGAAAGCAAAAGAGTATTTGCAGGTTTGTGTATGTGTCTGTGTAAAAGAGTTAGTAAGTCCACAATTAAGGAAATGCATGAGGTGTAGATTACTTTTCAGTAACAGAAAACGATACTACACGGTGACATGATGGTAACAGAAGGCTGGCCATATGCACAAGTCTATTATTTTCCATTCTTTGATAAGGGAAACAAGCCTTCTGCAACCATCTTTAGTTTGTTTTCATCTTGAAATATCTCTGCTCTCCAACCAGCAGGTGAACACTGTAGAAAGTTTGGCATTGTTACATTCAAATGTACAACAGTGAATGCAAACTCATAAATCAAGGTGAATTTTATATGAAGGCAGATTTTAATGAAGGAAGTGCTAGCTGATATGAGCCTTGTTGGACATCTAAGCACAGCAATGTAGTAATACAGATCAGATGTAAATATATGTAATGGTGACCTATTGATCATATAGCTGTTTCTAACTTGCATAGCTAGTGTTTTGCAGAAGCATGGTTTATTTTTGCTGGCTTCTTTTCCCTTCCTGTTTTACTTTCTCAAGAATGCAGTGAGGTTTATTATTAGCTATTTTAGCCATGATGTCTTGAAAGATTTCATGCATATGCATTTACCAGCAACACGTTGATTTTGATTTGGTATTCACAGATGGTAAGGGAGAGACCTTTTGGGTCACCTAATAAGCAGTTCATGTTTCATTAATTGGTTGAAGTTCAAACAGCACTCTGACAATATTGAAGACTGTGCAGAACAAAAGCATAATGAAATAAAAATTATCTGCTCTTCACATTCTGGCATGATGGGTTACAGAACCACCTACAACCTTCCCAGTACTGCCACTTCGATTAGTTAATAACTGATTATCAAAGAAGCAAAGAGATCCTTGGTTTTAACATCTTGCTTCAGCTACTCAATGCCTTATGTGAGTTACTTATTAGAGTCATGCTGATGGAAAGCCAGATGATCCTGAAGTAGAAGCGGGAGGATGTAGGGTCAAGATTGAGCCCTTGTGAATTAGAGGAGCTCTTGGAACAGCCACACATGGAAAAAGGGTTTGGACTGAACTTCTTCCTAATGCTAACTCCTTTGCCAATAAAGAGAGCCAACTTTTTATTCCACACGGGATTTGGACAAAGGCGTCTGCATGTTGGTCCAAATACAAAATCCAATGGCCTTTGGATCAGGCCAGATGGGATCAGTGAGAAATGTAAGTTTGCAGGATGGTTATGATGATGATTCTGCAGACTTTGTGATTGTGCTGGACAGACCTCCCTCTGTCCTTCCTTCCTTAACCACAGCTTTAGTCATGAGTCACACAGTCAGATTCTCTGTACTGATGCCTCAAATAAGCTGAGGAAGCACCTGAGCGTTGCATCTGCTCTGGCATCACCACTGCTCTCCTAGAAGCTAAGGGCCAAACACTGAAGCAATGCAGTCATTAATGTCAAGGATTAAATTTATTGTGGGAAATGATGATGTGAGAACTGAGTGAGATTGCAGGATATGGCCATAAAAAAGGGAAACTAAGTATCTGATGTATCACTCGATACCTGAATTTTCTAGGACATTAGAACAGTACACATTAACTTCAGTAGGAAGGTGAATCCTGCACGTGCCTGAAATTCTACAGCATATATAGATGAAGCTATGGATGAAGACCAGAAAATGGGAATATTCAGTAGATCACTTTGGACTTATAAATTAGAAGTTACAATGAATATTTTTAAATAAAGTGAGAACAATGTTGTTGGGAACCAAATAACAGTGCAGAGCAGACACCCTCTGCGAGGGACTCAGGACCCTGTGATCCACAATTCATTACTAATCCCAAATAATTCACAACAATAAAATACCAGCACAGAAATTTTAGAAACAGAAACCAATTCTGTCTTTGGAAGAAAAATCCTTCTGAATAGAGGAACAAGCTGAGTGTTTGATGTGGCTTTCAACATTGCAAAAAGCAGTAAAGCTCAGAGTATAGGAAAGTGAATCTCTGTATGGATTTTAAATGCCTCTCTCTTGGTGATGGTCATTTTCATCGCTGCTGAAAATCACACCTCTTTTTATAGCGAGGAGACTGCCAGTGGTTTGAGTTTAAATAGCTTTAACTGCTGTCAAGTGCCCTAGAGGAATGTTTGTCAAAGCCAGCCTTGGTCTCTGAGGGTGTTTGCTTCTCCATGGAAAACTTTGTATTTCAGTGTCCTGTTGTTTAATTTGCTATGTTGCTACTTCAGCTGGAATTGGCTAACCCATTTATTTTTGGTGATCACAACACGTACATTGATAGCACTGTGATACAAGCTTTTTTCTTTTCCTAGTGACCCTTTCACTGTGCATCATTCAAGCCTTAGGGAGTGGCTGTAAAGTTTGTACATAAGGCAGTAGTTGATGATACTGAACATTATGAATACCTTATCAACAGTGTCCCTTAAGTATTTGCTTTAGCTGCATGGCATTTGAGAGAGAGATTTAGCTGATGAAATCAACTGGAAAAAAAATAAATACATATATATATATATATAAATGAATATAGTAAATCAGGTTGAAATATAAATTCTGTTCCCCGTGCATTTCATGTTTAACAAAGGCTATTTCCCTTGAACAAAGTGGCATTTAAGAACGTTAAGTGCTTGAATGGTAGAGTACGTATTTTTAGTACTTACCATGAGTATAGTATTATTTGAAAAAGAATAGTAGGGGCAGGGGGTTGTATCAGCAAAGGAGCATTGTGCCCTTTCTTGTATGATCCTGCAGTTGCAAATATCACTTCAGGGGACTCTTGATTTGCATAATGCCTGCAATGAAGGGAAGGCAAGAGAGCTTACTGATGGGGAAAAAAGGATTAAGTGGTGCATCTCAGTCAAAATCTATTAGTCTCCTTTCTTCCCTTTATATCATTGGCTCAAGTCCAATTGAGCAGTGAAACATGCCTGGAGGTGTGGCTGTCCTGGGATGATTGTGCCCAAAGAGGGATGTGCATCTCTTGGCAGTGTCCCCACCCCATGGCAGCAGGGGCTCAGCAGGTTGTTGTGTGCAAGTCACAGATATCGCACTCTCATAAATAAAGTATTTAAGAGTAGGGTAGACTGTCAGTTTGGATCTGAATGTTACCTTGCTCCTGCTCCCTCTGGGACACTAAGCAGCTGCTTGCAACAGTCCCCCAATGGGAATTGGGTCCCTGCTCCATCTGCTTGTCATGCAAACCCTTGTTGCTTCACAGGGCTGTTGCTGCTCCCTGTAGGGTTGGAATCCTCATTGTTCTCTCTTTCCCACCATTTTGAGAGTCTGGCTTTTGGGGTGACTTTTTATTTTTCTTCTTTAAGCCATATTGAGAAGTTTTGACACTGGGGGTAGATGCTTCATATTAATCCTGTCTTGTTTTTCTTTATTGACTCAGCCTTCTCTCTGCCTCCTTTACAACCAGGCATATCTCCTCTGCACCCAGGTTAGGGATGTGGTCCATGCTCTGCCTTCTTACAGGCTGGGCTAGTCATCATGGATGCTCACACGAGCCTTTCTCTAGAGCTGTGTTACTGCAGCTGTGATAATGTTTGTAGGCAGACAAGTTTTGGTTTGTTTTTAATTAGATCAATGAGCATAGCTGGAAAAACTGGCAGGTTTTTGAACATGTGAGCTGCTGTTTCAGAACTGAAGACAGACAGATGTGTGCAAAAGTTTATCTGATTTTTCCAGCTACATTAATTGCTCTAATGACTGATATTACCTTTTTCTTGCAATTTTTTTCTTTCCTCATTTCTCTGAGGTTGACAGGTACATGCCTGCACCCATCCAGCTGTGCTGGAAGAAGGAAAATTAAATGAAGAACTGTAGGAGTAATGAAATTGCACTGGACTGGCTGCTGTGTACTTACGTGACTTCCCTCTACTGGTCAGCAGAGGAATATTTCAAATATACCCTCTGCTCATTTGCTAGAAGTTAATGGTTCTCCCTTGGTCCAGGTGCTTGAAGTGATTCTCCCCTCCTTGTCTCCTCAAAGCTCTGGCTGGGTGTGTTACGTACATTAGCTGAACTGGGAAATCCTCAGTGCTGCCAGGATGTGCAGGAGGAATTAATTATGTGTTTGCAGAAGAGTTTAAAGGGAGCCATGAAAGAGGCAGGGAGCTAAAGTGGAGGGAGAGGGTAATATTAGACAAACAATAAATACCAGAAAACATATAACCTTTGTGCTACACTTGGAGGAGTGCTGTCTCATAATTCTTCTGGAAGAGTTCCACTTGCAAATAGTGGATTTTTAAGTAGAATTGTAAAGAAATGGAGCTACATGCATACAAAATGAAGATAGCTGTGTCCATATTCAGGACTAGAGCTCAGTGTTCAGAGTGTGTTTGGCAGCTCTGAGCGAGGACAGATGAAACACCTGTGAGTTTTTTCCTGAACCATGACCACCCTGTTCTAGAGAGTAATTGAGAGCTCAAGCCTGCTCAGGATGCATAGGCTGCTGCCATAGCACAGGCTGCACATGCTGGAGCAGCACTACAGCCATTGCCACTTTTCCTTGGTACATCATTTTTATATGCATGATAGGTTTGGCATAGGAGAAGCAGGAGTAACTCTGCCTGCATTCCCGTAGAGCTGGGGGAATCCTCATTAAGTCAGCTCTAATATCGTCCTGAGATTTGGCACAAAGCATGTGAATAAAGAAAAGAACTGAAAATCTGTGGATGAAGGAATCTAGATGGACTGTATCCCAGAGTCTGTGAGAACCAGCTAATGAACAACTCCAATTACCTTTATAAATATCAATGATCTTGGGCAAAACCCCAGTGCCGTGAAATGCAAAGGTAATACAAAAGTGTTTGTGAGAAAGCAGGCCAATTTCCTCCCTGCTAATTGAGTCGCTGTTAAACTACAGAAGTCCAATGCACTAAAGTCACACGAGTAGCTCCAGTAAGTCTGTGTGGGAAATGCCAGTTGGATTTGAGGATAAGACAAAACATCTGTAAGTATACAGGCCCACAACCACTAGAGTACGCCTGGACCTTCCCCATTCAACAAAGCGTATCAATGGGGTGTTAAATCCTGCTTCGGCTGTAAAATTTGGCAGTCAGGGCCATACTAGAGAGGGAAACCAAGAGAAACAAATGGGATTGACTTGACTGTACTTTCAGTTACAGCAATGGAAACTCATTGAAACAAATCTGTGCCGGTATTCATATGCAGGCAGATCTGAATTAATATTTGAGAGGCAACATATCACATACCCTGATAAAATGAAAGGTGGTTGGGCTGAAATAACAGCTGAGCCAGGACCTAATGTTGAGCAGGAAGAAATCAAACATAATCACTTTTTGCACAGAGTTTCAGCATTAGGGAATGAAGTGAAAGCATGAAACGGAGCTGCATAAGGGCAGATTCTTAGCAGGTTAAAAATGTAGCCTCACTGGTCCATTCATCTAAAGAAAAGAGGGTGGTATTGGTGCCTTAAATAATCTCATGATGTGTAAATAGAAATTGGCTCGGACAGGAATGCTGCTGTAGAGATTGACACCTGGCTAATGGACTGTGAACATTGGGCAATTGTTAATGGGAACAAACAGGGCTGTGGGGAGGAGTTGTTTGGGGCACTGCAAGCAGTAATGCAAGGTTTGGTTTTATTTAATATCTTCATTAATGAGCTTGGAGAGAGAGCAGTCAGCGTGTTAATTAAACTAGCAGAAGATATTAAATTGGGAGGTGTGTCCAAAAAACAGCTACTGGTATAGAAATAATGGAAAATGACCTCAGTAGGTTACAAATGTAGAGAGGAAATAACAAGGTGAGATGCAACATGGGGAGAAAACAAAGCAATCTTGAGGAAAATAATCAAAAAGCAGCTATTTAGAGGGTGGGAGAATTTGGAAAGCAGTAAGACTATAAGAGGCTGAATGGTGTTAGCAGATGGCAAATTAGGCCCAGTTTTTACTTTTATTTTTATTTTTACTACTTGTTTCTTTCCCCACCACTGCAGTTACACCTTTGCAAGTCTCAGTCTCACCGTAGTGCTGTGGGCTGCCACCAGACTGCATGACTTGTGTTGGTAATTCACCAGAGCAAGCAGCTCTGAGGCCACCCAAAAATTCAAGGCAGCTTGCTCCAGTGTAACTGCACGAGGCAGTGAGAGCTGCCTACCCCTGCCATCCTTTATTAGGTGCCATCAGCGGAAGCCCAGGGTAGCCCAGCGCTCCAACTCATCATCTGCACCCAATGTGAACTGTTTATTGTAGTTTTGGAGGGCCATGATTATGCCTCTGGTGAACTTCCCTGAGTACTAGAGCATGTGCAAGAGCACATGCTGTAGTTCAGCTGATGAACCTCTGTGGTGACACCACTGTAGACGTGGAGGACCCTGGAAGGGCAAACACCAAGGCACAGGAGTGCAGCAAGGAGACAGTTTACACCTTCCCACACAGCTGAGATCATGTCTGATATATCCTGTGCACCAGCTATATTGGGAAGCAGTTGGGGCAGCCCTGAATTCCTCTTTTGTGTCTGGACACCACGTCATGGCTGTTGCCACCAGCAAATCATAGGCAAGCCAGGGATAAATAGCAAGCTTTAGGCTAGACACCTGCAAGTGCCAGTGGGATGGTTTCCATCAACTCCTCAGATTTCAGTTTGCAGTTCAGGAAAATACTTCAGCCTGCCTTACTGTTACATGCAGTTTGTTTTGTCATCTTACTCATGTGCTTAAAGCCATAGATGTGCCAAAGCATCTTTCTGACAATGGTCCTTTGTGTTGCCAACTCTGAAGGTTTTTATAAGTTTAAAATGGCAGTAATATAACTTCACTCCCTCCTAAGTACAAGGATGAAATAGCTATTTTCAAACAGCTATAGATAACTGTAGCTATTCATTTTTGTATAATTGAATGTTAGTTCTATTGTCAACTTGAGCACATCTACAGATGCTGCCATCACTTGGGAGTTGTTTAATTTATTTACCAATAACAGTGAACAAAGCATTTCCAGTTTGAAAATATGGTAAGCTTCCATCCAAAAAGAACATGCAATCAGAAGTTTAGTGTCCCAGTGGGATTTTTTTTGTATCTCTTTTCAAGAGGAATAACCTTCTGATATAGAAAATAGGTTCCTCATCTACACTTAACTGTAAATCCTGCAAACAGCCTTATTGAATTAATCAGAGAAAACTCAATGCATAAACCCTGGCCACTGCTACTTTTGGCTTCCTGTAGGCAGAGCTTAAGAGACTTTATAAAAGCATCAGGTGAGATAGTTTGCTCAGTGTAAGACACAAAGCAAATTCTAAAGAAATATCAGAAGAATTATTCAAGTCTTAAAAATCACTCCTAGCTCAGAGTAAATACATGGGTCTCATAAGGTCTTTCTGGCAACTTTCCATCTTTCCAGGGTTATTTGTAATGCATAGCTTGAGAGGCACAGCAGTGTTGTGGCATCCAGTTGATCAGAAGAAAGGGAGCATGTGGGTGGGCCAGACGTCATGTATTTTCTTGGTGTCAATTATTGCCAAAAGAGGTTATTTCAGTCGCATGGTTTATTTTGTTGAAATGCAATTATTATGCTAATTATTTCCAAATTTACTGGTTAATTATAATTCTGAGATCTCTGCCTTGGTACTTCCAGAGATGCACAAGCTGTGGGAAATGTTTCATAATATTAATATATTTCCACAACCCTATGTAATTTGGCTAATGTTCCTACAATGCAAAAAGTAACATCCTTTAACAAAAAGGCATGGGTAGCTCCATAGCACAGCTAATCTGCATCAAAAAGGCATTTTACTCAATCTGATTTCACTGCAAGAAGCAAACGACTTCAGAGAAGCACAAAAGAACCTAAATGTTGGATCTTGGCTTCATTACATCGTTGCACAGTTCCCTTATCTCTCCATTTTCCTGGGGGATGAGGGGGTGTAATGGCCATCCCACTGTTGCTACAGGAGGTCTGTTGGATGCTGTTCCAAGGCAAATTGGAAAGACTCCCTCAATTCTTTTAGGAATAATTGTGTGACTGAGTTCAGTGGGAAGGTTGTCCTTGATTTCTTCAGAGGCAGGATGCAGGATGCATGTGGGCTTCATTTGGATTTACTAAGAGGGATGAGGTGGCTGCAAAGTTGCTGCTTGCTACCTGGACCCTGATTTTAGATGTTCACCTGTGTTCACAGCGGGTGACCAG
This sequence comes from Campylorhamphus procurvoides, assembly GCA_013396655.1. NCBI lineage: Eukaryota > Metazoa > Chordata > Aves > Passeriformes > Dendrocolaptidae > Campylorhamphus > Campylorhamphus procurvoides. Next base: position 1,534,342 of record WBMV01002074.1, read on the forward strand.
GGTTAGCAGTGATGATGGGAGTTGTTACCTCTGGTTCCTTCATGCCTGCACTGTCTCTGTGAAATGGGAAGTTTTTCTTTGTACTACATGGAACATTCAACATTACAAACAAACTTCCAAGATGGAAACTTGTAACTGTGCAGCCCTGGCACAAGTGACACATCTCTGATGAGTCATGGCCATTGGAAAGGTGCACACTGTGTTGTTTAGCCTCTTCAGAGGTTAAAGTGGTGGTAACCATAAATGCTGGACAGAGGGGTTTGAAGCTGCCCAGGAAGGTCACCCAACTTCTTTCTTTTTTTTTTCTGTTTTTGAAGAGGAAAGTGTCATGCGTGGGAGGTGAAAGAACTGAAATTACACCCATTAAGAGAGAAATAGTGAAGAAACTGTGAGGTTGAGGGGAATTGTCTTCACTCACTGAACTTCACTGGGCCTGTGGTGCTGCATAGCTGGTGAAGATTAACCTACAAAACTCCTGGGAAACTTGCTGACTTTCCCTCCACACCACCCCCAAAATAGAAAAGAAAATCTGGAGCTCAGAGAGAATGCTGAGCTCCAGAAAGCTGAGTGCTTTCTACATGAGCAGGTTAAGGAAATCTTGCCATCATGTTAGCCTGTGAGAACTACATTATGACCCTCATTTTGATATTATTTGTCTGTGTGTCAGAGGCTTCAGAACTGTCCTTTTCACTTTAGCTTCTCTAAAAATATATGCAGTACTTTTTAATTGGGAGTGGGGAGATGTTCATCTTCTTTTTAAATCCAGTTTTGAAATTTTCATGACTGTATATTGAAAATGGAAACATTTGATCTGTTTACATATGTAAGAAATGTTTATACAGCTTATACTTGCAGCTGTAGGATGGGATTTGGGAGTAATATTGCAAGTCCGTACTGTGTACGTGTAAAAATGTTTTGATACATCTGGGGGAATGTAAGCAAGTAGTTCAGTGGATAATGACTTAACGATTCGGAGCAGAGGCAGAATTTTGGGGAGTAGTGGCAAGGCCTTGCTGGAGGAAAAGGAACCAATGGAAAATCTGAATGATGACTTAGGCTAAAAATATCAGTGGGGAAAGCTGAACAAAGCTAAATGCATGCATATGGTACAATACAGTCATGGTTAACACATTTGGCTGTACCTTGGGAGAAACAGCCTGTGAGTGCATGTCAGTGTTCCGCCTCCGGTGTGAATTCCAGGGGGCAGAGCCCAACACAAGGGGAATATCTGTAACCCTTCCCTTCAGACTCTAGCCCTGATTGCTAATACACAAGCATGAGTGACCACAAATTGTTCATATAATTCTGTAAATATTGAAATCCTCAGGATTCTGTTGTGCTTGGCATAGACATGCAATTCACTGACAAGAAGACTGGACTTTTTGGTTAGTTGACAGATCATGTATAGTGGAGCAAGCTGCTGCTCTTAAAGCCATAACAATCTGAAACATCTGAAAACATTCCTGCTCGACAAAGCAGAGTTCCTAAGTCATAGATTCATTTTTTTTATTATTATATTGGTCATGTGGCAGTGTAGCATAGTCAAGAGTCATTTAAAGAAAGCAGCTGAAATTGTGCCTGCTTTTGAGTGATCCACTTGGTTGAGTTAGTGCTTGCTGGTGGCTTACCTCCTGCCAACAGGTCCTTGAATTGAGGTTAGTGGTGAACAGATCAGAAGAAAAAGTATATATTAAATATGTGAGGATGGCATGGTTCATACTGAAATGGAGGAAGCAGGTAAAAGAACTAGTAATTAGTTGAACAGACCACTATTTCTAAGCACAGCACAGGTTTCCATGTTAACTCAGAGCCTCCCTCACTTTTTGTGGTGAATATTATGCTTGCACAAATACCAGAAAGTTCTTTCTTCTCAATGTAAAATAGGACCAAAATGAAGGCCTGAAATGTATTTTCCTCAGTGTTTGAAATACATCATGTGTATGGCACAGAGATTTTGCAGTCAGTACTGCTGCAGCGGAGAGTGTTGATCAGGCTTTTAGTTCTTTTTGCTTGCTGAGCAGACAGTGCTAAAAGGTTGTAGCTGCTGGCAAGAGGAGTCAGTAGTATTTGGCATGGGAGGGAGCAGGCAGCAAGGGGAAAATGCAGGTTGAGTGTCAGGAAAAGTGACATCAGTAAGGTCTGGAGGGTGCTCAGATGAGTGACAAGTTTCCTTGGAGGATGCAGGAGGGTTCAGGTTGCGAAGGCAAGTCTCTCTTCCATCTTTGAAAGCTCTAGTGAGGACAGCCTGAGCTCCAGTGCTTGCTGCACTGCTTCAGTCAGCTTAGTTACTGCAGCTACTGGTAAGTCCCTGCAAAAGCACCGGAGGATTGTCCCTTCTAGGAGGACTCGCTGGGCATTGTCTTCAGCAGCCACTTCTTGGCCCCTGTAACACTGTGCACTGGGCTCAGAGGTGGCTGAGGTGAAGAGGCACTGGCAGGAGTTGTGCTGGGAGCCAGGGTCTGGGCTGTGTTCATTTTTGTGTTTGTTTTTGTGATCGAGTAGTTGTGCAGTGGTGACGACTCTTGCTTTTCCTTTTGGGAGTGATCAGTATTGGTGGGGGCACCTGTGGGAGCAGCAGGCTGTTCTCATCCCCACAGGAACTCCAGTGAGTTGGAGCTCAAGGTGTCGGGAGGCTCTGACCTTGATGGCACAACCCACATAGCTCTGGGAAAATATCTTCCAAAGGGACAGTTGTTGGCCACCTCTGTACTGTCACAGCCTTGCAGGATGAGAGCAAGGATTAAAGCTCTTAGTAAAGCAGCATTGGAGTCCACCAGAGAGGTTTAACTGCACTTATCTTCTCCTGCAGTGAATACCTGAGTGTGTCTGTGTACATCTCTAAATTCACTGCTGCCTAATTTCCCTTCCTCAAAATATCAACCAATTTCTCATGCCAAGGAACCTAATGATCTATTTATTAAAATGAGACAGACAATAAGTTTGTGTGGGGAAATGTTAAGTCAGTGCACATTGATCATGCTGATTTAAGACAGTACTGCCATTGTAGCATTTCCGGAGACAAATTTTGTGCAGCTAATTGCATTATAAATTCTATTAAACCATTGTTGTGAGGTATTTCCCTAAGATATAAGCCGTCCATCAGAATAAAACAAAGAAGAGCAAAGGGCCAGTTGCGGGGGGTTTTCCTAATTAAATAGTATATGAAAATAAAAAAAGAGAGGGAAAAATGCAAATCATGTTAATTAAACGCTAAATCTGTTGTAATAGGTTAGTTTTGAATACTGTGGGACATGTTGAAACTCATTTGGATTTTCCATCTGAAAGGCAAAACACTTGAGTTCTGAGGTCTTTGACCTCAGATCAAGATGGTCCTAAGCTATTCCAGGTCAGGATTTTTATGTCACTAAGTTTCAGACATGCTAATTCTGACATGTCCTGAGTCTTAACCATCCCAAAAAGTGCCACTGACAAGGCCTGGATGTTCAAGAGAGCCCACAGAAACTGGCAGTGGAACTCAGCCTCTTCCTTCTGCTGTGGTGGACTGTGGTCATGGAGTTATGGTGCCTGCAGTGGGTTATCCTGGGCTAGAAACACCAATAGGCAATGGCATTCATTGTGTGCAGCTGGTATGAACACCTGTGGGGTTTGCCAGAGAGCAGTTCCCCCAGATACTCAGTGGCAGTACTTTGTAAAGTGTATTTTTGCAGGGGATCTCAAAAGTTGTTCTCAAGCTGAGTCAGAAGATACAGAAGCACAGAGCAGTTAATTAGATTTCCCAAGACGGCATAGCAAGCAGTGGAGGACTGAGGACTGAGGATTTCCTTGTTTCCCTGGCTCCAGCACAAAGCATCAGACTGTTGCCCCCACTGTCTTAGTATTTTTTCAGGTGACTGGGAGCAAAGTATGACATTTGGTTCATATTGAAGGGCACAAATTCTCATTCCTTGAAATATTTGTCACTTGGAGCATACCTGTACAAATTCTTTCCTTGCTTCCTACAAATGTTTTGCTGTAGGCTCATTTTATAGGCTGCAGGCAGGGAAAAATTGCAGTCAGACCAGGAAGGGGTTGGGTCCTATCCAGTTTTCAGGTATGAGATGTTTCAGGTATTGCTCATTTCTAAAAAAACTCACTCAGTGGTTCAGCAATTGGGAAATTTCTTTGCCAGGGTATTTTTGCCATAGGAAAGCTTTTCCTCCTAATATTTTGTATGAAACTGGGAGTTGTTAGCTCCCAGGGTAGCTGTAGCTGTCAAGCTGCTATCTGATTAGAAGAAAGCATTTTCTTTTCTTCTTCCTCCTCTCCCCCTCCTTGTGCAGTAAAATTATTGGATTACAAAGAAATTGGGAGAGAAATGTAGTGCCTGTGGTCTTGTCTTTGAGCCTGGGGTAGCTGATCATTTCAGCAGTCACAGCTGGGATGTGGCTGAGCCCTGACTGCAACAAGCACATGCACAGGGCGAGACCCACTTGGTAATTGTGGCCTCTTAAAAGCTGGGCACCCACTGGTGCCAGGTCACCCCGCTGCTGCTGGGGCTGGGGGGCACAGGGGCTTCCCTGGAAATTTTCATCTGCACCCACCCTCACGTAGAAAGGAGATGACTTCTTGCCTTTGGTGGAGCCACAATGCCTGAAGTTGAGGTGACTGAAGCTAGATGGGTCAGGTAAAGCTAACAGAGCTGTGTAGTTCATGGCCTTGAGCATGAGTCAATTTGTTTTCATCTTGCACTGAGCTGGGTCAGGTATGAGGTGTTTGTCTCAAGGGGAAGCTGAGGTCAAGTGGGTCCCCCAGGAGCAATGGGTTATGGCAGAACAATCATTAGGCCCTGGGACTTGTTGCCTCATTAGACCTCTCCATCTCTGCTCCTGACAGAAGAGATGCTCATACTCTGCTTAAATGTGTTGTTAATTGAATGTGCCCTGAACATAAGGAAGGTGTAGCAGCACACCTAGCGTTGACTCCCAGACCAAAGGAGTGGGTTCCCTGCATAACCCAGCCATTAAAGGTGCACTCAGAGTGACAGAGATCAGAGATAGGCATAAGAAAATTAATCCAGGAGTTAGTTGGAAAAACTTTTATAAAGTTACTATGACAAATTCACAGATACCAGATGACTGTGATGTAGGAGAAAGTTCTGTAGAATCATTGCACACACACACATAAAATGGGTTTTATCCTTGTACATGGATAACAGCTGGCATAGCAATGGGCTTTAGTCTGGGGAGAAGGGGACATCTGCTTGCTGGTGGGAAGAGGGGAGGGAATAAAAAAACATTTCTAAATTTTTGTGGTAAAAGGGGCATTTGTCATTCTCATTTTTTATTGTTTCCGACAATTGTTACGTGGTTGTTAAATTTTTTTTGAGTAATTTTAGATTTTCCAAAAGTGACCATGATTTATTACTTATACTGTAGCTTACAGAAGTGACACACTTAATATCGGGGGGTCCAAACCTGGATATCTACCAATGGAGATGGAGATCAGGTAAATGCACACCTGCTCTTCCAAAGAGAAAAGCTGCCTTTTGGCAACTGGTTTGAGAGGGAGCTGTAGGCTGTACCATGAGCATTTTGGAAGAGGTTAGACTCAGTGCTGCCATTAATCACCAACCTTCGTGTAGGCCCAGCATGGTTTTGTGTGCCAGCTATGTTCAGACAACATGCCATCCACCAGGAGACTCTGTGTCTCTGGAGAAGGCTCTGGGTTCCATCCCTGAGCACAGGTCCGCTGCAGCAGACCTGGCAGGAGCTGTGGTCCCACACAGACCAGCCCCGTAGCGAGTGCCAGGTGCCGTCTTACTCTCCCAGCCGGAGGGAAGGTGGTGGTGCCCACAGCAGAGACCGTGGTGGAGCAGGCAGGTGAGAGGGAGGTGTCTGCAGGTAGAGAAGAGTAATTGTGTAGCACTGTTGCCATGCCTGTCATCTCCTCTTCTCTTTTGCAGACACTTAACAAGAACAACTTGATACCGGATGACAGGACCAACTTCTACCCTTTGCAGCAAACCAATGTGTACACAACAACCTATTATCCCAGTACACTGAATAAATATGACTACAGGCCCGAGGCCTCTCCTGGAAGGACCTTTACCAACAGCTGATGATGGACAGATCCTACAGGACTGGATAACTTCCTATATGATTTTTTTAATTGATTTTATGGACCAAATACCGGCCCAGCCTCTAGATGTAAATATTGTACAGTAGGGTCTTTTTTTTTTTTTTTCCCTTTGGTTAATTGTATTTCTTGTAAACAGCACATCTCCTTACAAGGACAAAAAAGCATATGGACCATTCTGCAGAGCTTTTGTGGATATTTGGCTGGAGATGGCTCTTACTACTGCAACTGTTTATGGCTGGAAGATCAGCATTGCGGTCCAAGGCCAGCGGTGTCGAGAAGGGGGCTCTGTGCTGGGCTTGGTGGCCACTGTGCAGCAGCACACAACACACAGGAGCACTTCAGGCAAGGCCAGAGGTGGCCTTCTGGGGCAGGGGTGTCTGTCTGGTGAAGAGCATCCTTCCCCAGCCAGGATAGCAGTGGTGCGCTGGATGACACACAGCTCATGAGACAGGCCAAACAGGACTCCATCGTGCCAACAACTTGAAGAACATTTTCTTTTCCTTTTTTTATTTTTGATTTTTTTTAATGTTTCTGGAAAAAAAAAAGTAGTAATTTTCTAGGGCAGTGTTCCCTTTATCTTCAACAGAATCTTTTCATATTACAGGAAATACTCTCTGCAGCCTTCTTTGGTAATATGCAGTTCAGCTGATGAGAAACAACACACAAACAAAGTGCATTATCCAAAGAAGCTTTCCAGAATGTTTCCAGTCTTAATTAAAAGAAAATTATACAGGCAGTGAGACACTGAGAAAAGTAAATGTTGGAATAACATCGGAGCCATGAACTTGGAGTGCCTAACAAACAAAGATGTTTATATCACTGGAAAAAGAGATGTGATGATTGCCGCACAAGAGCCATGGGCTTATTTTCTTTCTTCCTCTTTCTTTTTTTCTGAGACAGTGTTAACTGTTTTGTTCTAGCTTTGATCCTGATTGTGTCTGCCAGGAAAGGCAACTTTAGAGGCCATGCACTTCTTGTGGGAAATCACCATGCTTTGGGCTAATATTTTCTCTTGTTTTGTTATTGGGTTTTAGTTCCTCTAGTCTCAAAGAGTGAATAATTCTGACTTTGCAGGGGGAAGGTATTTTTGTAAGGAATGTTTCCATAGTCTGACATGACCCAGAATGTCTGCTGCACATACTTATAGTGTCTTCCAGTCAATACTCTATGAAATCGTAACACAGCTGAGTAATGTGCATTGTTTGCCAATATTTCTTCAATTTTTCTGAGAAAAACAACCCAACAAACAAATGCTGCTGCAGCTATTGAAGTAAATTGGGGCGGTAGCATTATTAAACAGTATATCCAGCCTTGAAATGTAATTTTGTGTATGTGTGTGACTGTGTCTATAAGAACTGTATTAGTCTGATGCAGAAGCCATGTTGTCTACAAGCAGATGTTTGTCTGACATAATTGTTTGGCAAAAAGGAAACTTATTGCTGGTGCTTAATGTACAATTACATCCAGTGTGTTAGCAACGTGAACAAGTTCACCGCTGTTATCATTCAGTGTTTCTAAATATTTATAATGAACTCCTGATGCTAAGGATTTTAGAATGTCGCAATACTGAGCATGAGATAAAAGTACACCCTGAGATACGCATGAGCTCCACGTGGTCCTGAGCTTGGCTTTGTCGTCTGCATCTTCCTCGAGCAGTTGCCATGCCTGTGCCTGGCCACTGACCCAGCCACGTTCCCAGCAGTCCTGTCTGTCTGTGCTTAATTTCAGATTTTGCTGTAAGCCGACATTGATTGTTTCTCAGTGCTGTTCCCTTGCAGTTGCTTTTTTGGAAGTCCAGCTTGGGCTGTGCACTCAGCTCTTTCACGTAGGCAGCTGGTAGGAAATGAAGAAAGACTGTGTTGCTCGTGACAAGTATATTGCTTTTCCTGTGAGGAAGAGCCAACATGGCTCTGCAAGCCTGTGTTACGGCAGTCTGACCAGAGGGCAAGTATAAAATAGCCTCCCATTTTTAAATTACTTGGTTTGACTTCAGTTTGCAGTGATTGAAGGCTGTAGGGATATTTGTAATAAAGAGGGGTCGTTAGCACTGCCACAAGGACACCTCCAGCTCAGCGGTGCCCATCTTCAGCAGCTGCTTTTCTAATTTAGCAGCTGGTCCTGCTTCTGCTCTGGTCCCACCAGGTGAAATGGAGGGGGCAGAGAGGGAAAAAGAGGTGTCCTTAAATGGATTTTAAGCAGTGGAATCAGGAGCTGATGCAGACCTAGAAGATCTGTCTGAAGTAACCTGCTGCAAACCTCCAAATAGGCACAGGGGTTCAGGACCCCCAAGCCCCCCAAGTTTATAGCCAGGCAAGAGCAGCAGAAGTGAAACAGGAACACCAGGGAAGCAGGAGAGCACTGGTAGGAGGTACCAGCACCTGCAGAGAGGCTCTTCCCACGCCCCAAATTCCAACTGAGAGCGATGACTTTGTGCCTCATGCCATAATGAGTTCACCTCGAATTTCCACATCCCCCTCAGCAACATGTAAAATCCTGACTTAAAGTACTTCTAACAACTATGTAGCCGTGAGGTTGAAAATTATTGTATTAGAGTATCAGGATGGGATTTCCCAGATTTAATTTATGTGATTCAGAACTAAACACTGGTTCCTAAGATCCTTCTAGCCATTGGAAAATCAAAGCCATCTCTGAGCTTCCATTCAGAAGATTCCCTGTATTGACACACTCTGCAATTACCATGCACATGACAGGATTGTAACTGGAGTTTTGGGGGGATGTGAGCAAGTCAAACCTTGCAATTATCTCAATTTTTTATTTTTCCTTTTTNTTCACAGAATAACATGATGTAAACTGATTTTTTCCCCCAAAGTACCATATAGCAGATGATGAAATTATTTAAATGTTCAACTCACCAAGATGGGTGATTACTGCCATTGTGCTCAGGAGGTGGATATTTTGTAGGCTATTGGAGGACAAATGCTTTGAGAGTGGTGCATGTGGTTATAGTTTCATCAAGACATTCCTTCTTACCAGCCATCCAAATGGATTCAGCCCTTTTTCATATAATTGGCAATCCCAGCAAGGGGCTGTAGTCTCCATTCGAGCAGAAAGCAGAATCCAGGAGAGAGTAAAAAAAAAGAAATCAGAACACTTATTACTCAATTAATGTTTGCAGTAGAGTGCAGTTCTTTAAGGACGATGTTAATGCAGTGTGAGAGTTGCATTTTTTATGAGCTCTCTAATGCGTGGCAGGTTAATGACACCATGTACAGTGATAGTCTTGTGATCCAGGTAATTCGGCACCTTGAGCATCAGGTCTGTAATATCTGTATCAGTTTGAATTGCTCCTGCAGCTGGATGTTAAACTGGATAAAATTTCCTACTCCTAAGGCCATCTCTAAGTACACTGGAAATGCATTTCCCATGGGAATATTGCTTTCCAAAAGACTTACTGTGCTATACACACTTTTTTTTTCTTTTACTTCTAAGAAGGGGAACCCTGGGCAGTTTCTGTGCAGGTCTGGAGACACTGTGTCTCTGCAAACCCTTTGGGTAGCATTCAGTTATACAGCATGTGAAATATGATGGAAATCTTACAGCCAAGTATGTAGTGGAAACATCATTAATTAGGCCATTCTTTCTTTTTCTATGGAAGTGGAAAAAGCCAAAGGGGTGTGCATGACGGTGCTATCCAGGCTGTGTTGTGCTGTTGCTGTCAGGCTTTACTTGAGCAGCTGTCGCCCACCAGGAGTAGGAATAATTTGTGCTGCTCACTAACAGACAAACCACTTGATGATCAAACCATCACATATAAGGTGCTGTTGCTCTAAAGGTGCACTTGAATGTTCAGCATATGAGCCAGGGCTGCTCTTAAATCTATGAACTGTACTGATACTATAGGAGAAGAACATGTATTGTCTTAACACCACTGTTCCTAATGCCTTATGTTGAGAAAGTGCTTGGATTGGAATCAGCAGAGAGCAGGAATGGAGCCCATGTGTGATGCAGACAATTTGATGCCTCCAGTGATAATCTGATGTTCAGCCCACCTGGAGGGAAAACTGCTGTCCATTGAGATTGATTTATTCTTTGTACCAAATGTAGTGGGGGAGAGTTATATATATATAAAAATGTAAATGTAAAGTTTGTGTAACAACTTGCTCTTTTTTTGTAACAGTATATAAATCTATCAGCAGATAGATACAGTATATATTTATAATATATACACACGCAATATATATATTTAGCAAAATGCCTGCAGATGAAACTTAGAATAAGAAAGGCGGTGCTGGTATTCAAATACCACAGGGACAAAGTGAAGAAAAAACCCTGTAAAAATACAGTATTCTTTCCATTAGGTTTAAAAACCCACTTTTGAGGTAAATGAAATATTATTTTTTAATTGAAGAGTAAATTGATTTTTCTAGTTAGAAATGCTGATTCTCCCCTAAATCATTCTGGTTAAGAGTGATTAAGAAAAAGATACTTGTTACTGCTTATATTTTCAGAATAAGCCTCCCAAATTTCTCATGTATATCCCTCTGTTGTTTTTGTAATTATAAGTAGGGAGTAATTGTGCAAAGAAAATTAAAACAGCAAGTAGAAGTAAAAAGTCCCGTACCATTAGAGCAAAAGACATCATCTGTTAGAACAGGAAAAATGTCATCTTCCATGTTAAAGGCTAGCACAGCTCTGCAGCCTGGGCTGAATTGGCATTACAAGCCTTGCCTTACAGTCACACAAGGAGGTTTTAGGACAAAATTTAGGAAAATAGAAAGCCTGAAAACCCATGGCTTTTGGTTTTCAGAGGGGTCCAAAAAAAGCCATGGGGCCATGGGAGTCAGGCACCTGGTGCCCTGGGTGTCTCTGGAGCTTCCTGCATTGGTGGCCGAGGCTCTGCATCCATTTCTGTCCCTGTCAATCCCATGAGCCAGCCCATATGCACAGCAGGGCATGGCACCCCTTGGAGCTGTCTGGCATAAGAAAGAAATGCCCAGTAAATTGGGTTTGAAGGATTTCTTTTTTTTCCAGCAAATCACTTTGTAATGCCCTCATGACCAAGCCCAAACTCTAACAGGTGAATCTTTCCCTTAAGCTTGATGTTAAAAGGAAATATCAGGTGGCTTCAAGAGCAGTTTTGGGGTAGGTGAGAGAGGTTTCTGCCCAATTTTGTGATGCCTAATTGCCAGAGCCTTCAAAACAGGGCAGAAACACCTCTGGAGCTGGGTCCTTGTGGGAGTTACCCAATCTCAGTTCCTCTATCTGGAAATTCCTCCTTTGGACCCTTTGGGAAATATTAGTGTCTGCATTAGTCCTGGTTGGAGGAGCAAAACCAGCAACTCACTATTTACATAGCCACAAATGTAAGTGCTCCATACTGTTCAAGATAAGTTTGGGTCTTGAACCCATCATTTTTAACATTCTGCCTGCAGCCTCAGCTGCAAACTCACTCCTGCTGTTTGAGAGGGTTCGGGGCTGTAAGAGCAGCATTTGGCTTTCTGCAGGTCCCAGCCACGATTCAGTTTTAAACAAATCTGATTGTGAAAAGTATTAATGCTGTGTTTTGGTTCTGACGGCCCCCGTCACCAGCAGGATGCTGCTGATTGGCAGGCCGTGGAGTCAAGCAGAGGGCGGCGTGGATGGGCCATTAATAACTGAAGCAAAAATGTTATTAGTACCAAAATGTCAAACAATGTAAAAGCCAGCCAGCTGCTCAGCAGTGTGCTTTCCATCCACACCCCTCCTTAGACAGCATCCAAACCTGACCATAACTAAAAGTGATCCTCTGAAATAGGAGCATTCCCACAGAGGAAGTTTTAGGGAGGATATACAGTATGTGAGATGGAAATGATAGGATTTAGCTCGTGGTTGAGATGGGAGAGTGACAGATGCAATCCTGGATCTTGAACACATGGGAAACAGAATACATGCCAACACAGAATGCTTGCCCCAAAACAACAAAACCTGGAGAGTATTATTGGACTCTGTTGTGAAGGCACATCACCCTTCCTATGCAATTGAACTTGATGGTACTTTAGCATAAAGGTGACCTAGACTGTAATCACTGCCTTTAGACACTGTGAATTTTTTTTGGGTACTCTGTATTTTTATATATTGTACAATGTAAAGAATAATTCAGAAATAAAACAGACCAACCTGATGAGCCTGTGAGTTATTTCCTCTGCATGCCCAATGCGTAGCAGGGCTGGGGCTTCTGACAGCTCTGGCGCGGTGGGTCAGCGGGAACACGGAGGAGCTTCCTCCCGAGCTTGGTGGCCAACAGCAAAGCAACATCCACTCAGCTGCTTGAGCAGGCATGGGGAGTTGCAGCACACATCCTTCCTCCTGGTCTGCACTCTGGCTGCATCCTGAGGCCCAAGGTTGGATCATATTTATCATGAGTTGTAGACTGCATGGACACAAAATTGTGCTATTGAATGTTACACCAAAGGCTGTCACTGCAATTCACCTCCCCTCCCTCACAAGCTCCATACCAAACCTGGAGTGCATTTCAAAAATGCTGTTTTTCAGTGAGATGCCCAGTGAGGTAAGATCTGAAATTTTGGGGTGCCACATCCTTGTCCAGTTCTGCCTTGCACTCTCTGCAGGTGACACCGAGTCTCCAAGGACACAACTGCTCTCTGTGCCAAGGAGCAGAGCTGGCTGCAGCCAGAAAAGAGACACTCATCCTCTGCAGAGCCTGTGAGCTGTATGTGCTCAGCTGCAATGGAATCCTGTCACAGCTCCTGCTCAAGCCCTACATATTGATGTGAAAAGTTATAAAAAGCTGAGGGACACGTTTTGATTGAAGGATGATTGTAGCCTCGTATTGAAGAACGTTATAGCCCTTGTTGCATTTATTAATCAAAGTAAAGACCATGAAAAGTGACAGAGTCAGGAACATTTTAGTTTATGTTCCGATACAGCTCAAGACTTATATTGAAGTTCCATACAGAAAATTACACCATAATGTCGTAAAAAATAGATTGGATTGCTAATAACCTGAAACGTGCTACACCTGCATACATAATACTTTAATCCTACTAAATCATAAGCTATCATTTGGGTGTTTTCATATTCTCAAGTGTGCATACAGGAATTTCTTTTCAATGCAGACCATTAAAAAGTAATTGAGAGACACAAGATCAGTAAGAACAAACTTGCTGTGAGTAAGATGGATATTTTTCCCAGTTAGATTGCATGATAACACAGGGAGGTCATTTCTGAATGGTTTTGTTTTGCATCAAGACACCTCTGCACACAATTAGAGCAAGGTATCACGTTGGAACCAATTTCCTTTAAATCTGTCTACCACTACATTTTTTTTCTAGTTGCTAATTTGATTCATTAACATAACAGTTTCACTTGTAGCCTCAGTAAATTTTGTTCTCTCACTATGCATCCCAACTGTACACTTTTCCCTCTTTAATTCTTAACTGTGTGGCAAACAGCGAACATTTCATTATCTTGCAGGTTCCCCGTCAGCTTTTTGTGAAGTCAAAGCCTCAGGGCTGCACTGCTGGGCTGTCCCACTGCCCATCAGCTTTGCTGGGGAGCACCTGCAGCAATGTTGGTAAATGGGGAACACAGACCAGGGTGTGGACCTTTCTGTGGGAACAGCAGCGACAGCCACAGTCCCACAGCTTTCCCTCCAACCTGCCTCTGGCACTGCTCAGAGGCTGAGTATAAGAAATTCAGGGCAAGGAAAAAGCAGAAGTTTCCTCATGAGTCATATCTAGTCTACTTGTTTCTCCCAGCTCCCTGCAGTAGGTGCTTTAGGGACATGCTGTGCCAGATGCTGCAGTGACAAATCTGTCCTAGCCATATCCCCTGGTATGAAACCCTTTTGCTGGTTTTTTTCTTCTCTATCAAGCAATAGAAACATCCATGGCTGGTGGGTCACTTGGCTGGACAAGGGCACTGCCAACACTCGGGATTATGGAGACAAGGAGGGGCAGGGAATTGCAGCCCAGCCCATTTAACGTGCTAGTGAAAAGGCAGGAGCAAGGACTCGTGTGAAGGAGCTGTACCCACCAGAGAGTGGCTGAGCAGATGCATTTCCTCCTCTGAACAGACACCACATCCTGCAGAGAGCTTGGAAACAAATATCCTGCAAGCCTGATTTTAGCAAGCTTTTTGACTCCTACATGACCCCCCTAGGCTGCCAAGAGCAGAGGCCAGGCAGAGCATGGTGCAGACACACTCCTCAGCAGTCAGGCTGCAGTAGTAAGAAAAGCAAAAAAGCCTCAAGTGAGTCCCTTACCACCATGCCCAGCACCCCCACTAATGCCCAGCACCTCCACTAATGCCCAGCACCCCCACCAGTGCCCCATCCCCACCAGTGCCCCCAGCTTCCCCATCACTATATGATCACAGGCCCTGCCTCTGACTCCTGAATGTCCCTCTGCCCACACAAGCGTTTCACTCAGCTGTGAGAGCCCACGTGGCTGTGCTGCTGTGACCAGGCAGGGGGACAGTCCCCAAGCTCAACAACAGTCCCCGAGTCAGCCTAAATCAGCTCAGTGCAGCCTTCCCGCAGAGATCCGTGCAGAGCAAGCACCTCCTCACTGTGTGTGAGAGTCAGCGCTCAACTGCGGCTTCCACGGTGTCTTGTGTGTGTTTCCCCCTTGAGTGTATGGCCAAGAGACCACACGCTCCCACACACACAGCTCAGTTACCAAAAGCTTTTGAGAGCCATTAAAACTGGTGTTTTGCTGACAGCTGAAATGCATTTTGACGTGGCTTGTTTTGTTCATTCGTAAAATGTCACTGACGGAGTCGTCATTGTACTTTCTGTTTAAAAAAAACTGAGATTCAAATTAATCAAGAAGGTGACAGAGTTCAGCTGTGCCCAAAGGAAAAAGACCAACCACAACCACACTCCTATTTTTGGGCAGATTTCAACACTTTGACCTGCTGACAATATCCCCAAACAAACCATTCTCCTCTGGAGAAAGGACTGAACCAGGCTAAGATTTTGTGATAAAGCTGGCTCTTGGCAGCTGGGCAGACTCTTGCCTTTTCCTGCTTGTCCCAGTATGCTTGCAGGACAGGCTTATTTTGTGACCCAGAGTTTTATCACCCTTTTTTTTTGTGGTGGCTGCCCCTATGTCGATCACCTCACAGCAGCAAAACCATGTGTAAGATCAGCTTAAAAGGACCAAGATGACAAGGAAGTGTTGTTGTTCTGAACACCAGCCACATCCATCCCTTGGCTCCATGGTGTGGATCTCTACAGAATATGGAAGATGCAACTCTTTGGATCCTTGCATCAGTTGAGGCAGATCTGGAATCCAGCAAATGCTTAAAGCTCCTCCTGGCTGAGCAGCTGCACTGCAACGTTGTCACCCTTCAAAATAACTTCTCTGCAGAGTTTCAAGGTCAAACGACACAGTTTATGAAGTGGCAATTAGCTGGAAGCAAAGAGGAGTTCTGGTTTTCCATCACTCTGGAGACAGTGAGGTGTCTCCCATACCCGGGATTAGCATCAACCGTGGTGAACAGCAACAGGCTGTTGAGGTTCGATCCATCTAACCTTGCTGCATTCTTTCATTTTTAAACCTCCCATAGTCATTTTCTTGCTGTCATGGAAATAATGGAGCCAGCAAAGGATTGCTCTCCTCTCAAGTGCAGGGTAATGAACAGCCATCAGAAACATTTGATATTCCCATGATGTGAGGCATCAATGGCCACAGAGAAAACTGTACCCATTTTGGCAGTACTTAATTTACTGTCACGAGCAAGCGATCTGTACGAGACAACAGGCACAACACTGATACACTTTTCTTACCCTGGCAGGAGCCACATTATTGTTTTCTGTTTTCACATTTCTTAGCAACAACATTTTTTTGTTCATAGGTTTCTTCCTGGGAGCTCAGCTGGAATTATTTTTATGTTGTCCCCGATTTACATGCTGACTTACATCAGCCTGTCCTCAAGCAAGAGCCCTGCTTTCTCTCTGAAAGCCTCCTGGCAATTACTACTGTCTTCTGCTGATCCATCACTCCTCTGGCACTGGGGGGAACCTTGCTGCTGGCAGAGGCCGCCTGTCCTGGGGAGCAGCTCAGTCCCTGGCAGTCCCTGCCTCGCCAGGTGATGCTGCAGCGAAGGAGTGTCTGGAGCTAATAGGTCCGAGCATCATTTCTGCACACCAGCCCACAGACCCACAGCCTCAGCCCAGGGAAGATAAAATCATCTCTAATTACCATGTGAGTGTACGAGGTGGGACAAGCTGCAAGGCTTTATCCTAAGCTCAGGCTGAAAATCTTTCTCAATTATTTTTTTTCTGCACTTCAGTGGCAGTGAAGGCATTTCTGCACGAGGTTTTGCTGATCTAGTTCATGTTTTTGCACCTCATTCACTCACTGAAAACCCTTCAGATCTGCCTTTCCCATTGCCCACCATCACCCTTTCCCCTTCCAGTACCAAGACTCAGCCACAAAGCTACATCCATAATCCCAACCCTCATCTCTGCAATGAAAGGCAGGTTCAGGAGAGCCCTGGCAGAGTTTCAAGTTCAGAACACAGCAGGGGCAGTTTGTTGCCTGCTGGCATTTCCTCTGCCCACACTTGCCTGAGCCCGACTCACCAGGCTCCCACCGAGGCAACGTTTCCCTGTGTGCTGCCTGTGGGAAGGTTTGCATCCCCTGCCCACTGCCTTTTAGTGCCTGAGCCAGGTACTTACTGTGGCTGTGGGTCTGTGGCCAGGCAGTTGGATACACAGACAGAGGGATGGACAGGCTTACTCACAGCACAGCCCTTGCAGCCCGCAGGGAAGGAGTCCAGCCCGTCCTGGTGCCACCAGCACAGCTCCCACAGCCCTGGAATTTGCCTGCAGATATGGAGCAAAGAAATGGAGTAAAGCAAGAAAGCTCCCAAAGAGAAACCTCACTGTGGCCATGGCACCTGCAAAGCCCCCTGGGACTGTGGTGCCCTGCTCCCATGCTTGTTCGACTCCTGAAGAGTTAAGGTGTTTTTGCAGCCGTTAGCCAAGGATGACTTCAGTGGGTGAAGCTGGCCCTCACCAGGAGAGGAGAGTGTGCTGCTCCTGGCAGCTTGCATGAGGAGTCCTGGCATGGTGCACGCTCTGGGTCTTCCCCTCTGCCTGCTCAAGCTCAACTTGCAGCAAAAGAAAAAATCCCCAGCTGGAAATTTGTGTTCATATGGTGGTGGGTGCTGAGTAACATCAGTGGAGTGTGTCAGGTAAAGGAGAATGCCTTGGGTCCCAAAGGAACACCCTGATGGCAGCCCAAACCCCACTCCTGGAGCAGGCAAAGCACTGCAGCTGCTCGGCTCTCGTGACCCGTGGCAGGAAGGTAAAGACAGGCCCAGCTGTGTTTGGGGGCTGCTGCTCATCTTTCCCAGCATCAGCATCCCCCGGCACTGGGCTGCCACTCAAAGATGCCAAAACCCCCATATCCTGCACTTACAAGTGGCCCCAACTCTTCCCCCACCCTCTGCTGGTCCCACGGCCGTTAGACAGGAGGTATCTGTGAGTGCCTTGCCCACATCTGGCCACATCTGGGCACAGCACCAAGTGCTTTCAACCAGCCTGGCCCCAGCCCAGCTGCTCCCCCATGTGCCACTGCAGGGTGGTCAGAGAGGGAGCCACCCGGGAGCTCCCAGCAAAGTCGTGCCCAACAGGAAAGAGAATAAATTCGTTTCTGTGCCAGGGAAACAGAAGAGTTCAACAACAGCAAAGATAAAATAGAAACTGGGGGAAAAAAGCGCAGAGAAAGAACATGCACAGGTACTTCACCAACACACATAACCACATCAGGGATCTGAGATGGACCCTCCGTTCTCATCCCCCTGAGGACGGAGATTTCTGTAACACCGCAAAGATAAATACAACTGGGAACTGTATCATTAGAGGCACTTTAAGCTCCCATATATAGCCTGGAAAGAGACTGTTGCTAAGAATAGTGGGGCCCAGATATTTCACGACATGAGAGTTGACAGATTTCTTCCCAGAACTAATAGGATGTGAGACTATTTTAAACTTGCCCTGGTAAATAGTCAGGGCATTATTGAAGAGCTGGTCCTAGAAAATAAACATGGATCAAGAGACCTCGGGTTGGGTCCATTTCAATTACATGCAGGATAAACACAAGGAAGGTTATTATGAAGGGTCTCCTTTCTAAAAGCCTGAATGGAGACATTGATAGTGTGAACGAGCAAAATCAACTGGCTTGCAGCACCCTGAGTCACGAACGTGGATGAAGCAGGGTGTGAAATCAGAGTTGTGATGGTGTGGTGCCACAGCAGGGGTTGCCACTGCCACCAGCCCCTTCCCTCCCTCAGTCCCCTTCTGGCTGGGGACCCTCTGCCCCAGCCTGCCCTCTGCATCCCTTGTTCTGTGGGGACTCTTGGTCCAACAGCAGTGCTAGACCCCCACCCTAAAACCTCACTAAAAGTGATGGAAATCTTTCTGTTGGCTTGGCTGCGGGGTTGGATAAGGCTGCACTCATTTAGACTAAACAACCCCCATTTTGTAGCAGTATCTGCAGTAGGTTTTGGCACTATTATAGCAGAAATAAACTATTCCCTTGTGTTTTCTTGGAAGTCATGAACAGTGATAGCAACAAATCCGAGTAACATCTTTAATGTGCAACAACCAGTACGTAAAATAACACGCACTTCATGGTCAGAGTCCAGTTCTAAATAGAAATGACATGGTGGTGACGTTACATTGACAAGTATATAGTGCTTTCACCATTATTCTCTCAAAAGTAAAAATACATCACATTGGAATATTGCATACAAAACGTAGAATTTGCCCTAAAATAAAATTCTATCAAATCATTTAAAAATTTACAAAAGTAAAATGCATACAAACTTCAGTAAAACTGAACAGTCTTACAAGTTGAGGATAGTTTACAAAGATGCTTTCCAACATGTAAAACCCTCTTCCTTCTCCATATGTTCATGCAGTTCAAAAAGCCCCAACTGTTAGGTGCATCCTGTAATTAAAAGCTGGGGTTTTTCCACCTTATCAAGTACTTCTTTCTAAAATGCACAGCGGAAGACATTAAACTTGGTAGGGGGAAAAAGAGATCTTAATCTAGAAAATATCACAGGCAGAGGAGAGAAATATATCTGGAAAATACTCTGTTGTCCTGGGGGGAGCAGGAGCAGATGGCCAGCTGCCCATGGGGACACCCTGCAGCTCTGCTGGGCTTGCTCAGGTGACAGAGTGGCAGCAGAAAGGTCGGGGCACACAGGAGAAGGGCAGGCAGGGGCTGGGGCAAGGAAGCCAACTCTGGTTTTGCATCATAGCTTAGACTGCACATCCAGGGTGTCCCTGCCTGAGGAGGGATATGTGGCACTCCCCTTCCGTTACAGGTGGGGAGAGCGGGGCACCCCACGCACAACCAGCCCCTCCCCAAGTCCCCAGGCAGCTCTGTGACCAAGTAAGTGTAGTGGCCAGGCTCTCGCTATCCATCCCAGCACCACACAAACCTGCACACCCCCTCTGCAAAGGAAAACATGGGCTTGGGGTTGTTTTGGGTTTTACAAACAGGTGGGCTAAGGCTGGAGAAGTGGCCTCAGCCTGAAGGGAGAGGCTCCCCATAAAAAAGAAAGGTTTTGCTGATGGTATTTTCTTCACATAGTAATACAAAGCGAGTGCAATGAGTGTGTCCAGACGTACCAAGTGGGTAAATCACATGGAGGAAGCCAGTGGGCAGAGAGACTGTGTAAGGAAAAGCTATTATTGCAGAGAGCAAATCCCACCTGCCTTCTTTGCTGCACCTCAGAAAACCAGCACCTCTGTGCCACATGCCACTACCATACCTGTCCCTGCAGCACGAATCATGTAACAAACAGAAAACCAAGGTCAGAAACTCCTCCTTAAGGAAGCAAAATATGAGACTCTGAGACAACTGCACTGCAGAAGACACCTGTCCTGTGCAAATAACCCAGGCACCCACCAACATCGCACCTCCTGGGCATCCTGGCTCAGGTCTTCCCTTCTGCTCTGCTCTGGTCACTGTCCCCCAACCCAGGCAGAAAGTTTCCTACAGTGCTGTTGGGGCAGCAGGAGCAGGTCCGTGCTCTGGGTGGGGGTGGGCACAAATTGCTTCAAACACCTTGGGAACCCAAGTAATAGGCAGGAGCCAGCACATCTGTGCAAATATTTGCTTTTCCTTGTCCAAACTTTGGACAGAACTACATTTCTTCCTCTATTTATTAGTTTCATCTCTCTTGAAACACAAACTGTAAAAATTGTGAGCTGACTGGTATCTTCTGACTTCACTGGGGCTGTGTTGCTAGCTATGATCTCTCACATGGGAAGCAGAGAGCCCGGGGGGTGTCTCTCTGTCAGAAGGGAGGCAGCAGCCACGAGGCAGCATTTACTCCTAAGCATGTTCCCCTCCTCCTCCTCCCAGCCCAGATGTTGGGACCCACAGAAGATGACAAAGTTCTTGTGTGTTTTGGCAGGGTCAGCATCTGCCCTTGCATGACTGTATATCCATGCACAAGGTGGCCTCACTGCACACCCCACATCCCTGCTCTCCCTGCATGGTGCTTTAGGTACACCAGGAATTGGTGGCACCAACATCAAATACCAAATTGATACCAAATATTTATGTAGGGTTCCGTACTGGTGTAGCAGTTGTCTTGCCAAGCGATTACAATGGTCCATACTTAGTATAAAAGAAACCGCCCCAAAACTGATGAAACACAAAAATGCCTTTGTCATAGATACCAATATTTGCAAGTGACTCAAAAGAAGGAATGAACAAATAAAGTCTTGCTGTCGCAGCATTAGAGCAGTCATATCCACTGTGCAAACTGTGTAATTCCCATTCATATTTCAGTCACTCATCACAATTAAATGGCATTTCCCTTTCTCATAACAGCCAATATATGCACATCAATCAATCCAGCTTGTTTATACTGCAGTGCAAGGCTACACAGTCACTTGCTCAGTTTACTGTAGAACAAACCAGGCATTAACATCCCCATCACCACAAAACTTCAGATTTTATATGATGAACTCAAGGCAGTATTTCAGTGTTGAAATGCCCCCTGGAACTGGCCCCCTCTCCTTACTCAATTCATCAGCCTGTTGCTGTTGCTCTCTCCAAGTCACCACTGCAAAAACTGACAGAGCCCGGGGTTTTCCAACCCACTCCAAGCTTAAAGACATTCCACTTCCACTCATTTCAGCTCTGTCAGATGGTTAACTCTGGGATTCTGTGAGCCCAAATATGTTACACACACAGCGTCTATCAGCTTGGCCTCTCCAGGTGTGGGAGCTAAAATTACAAGTTTCAGGCAAATTACAGTCTGTTCATAACAGATTATCTGTTCACAATATGTGCAGAATCCTTTGGGTCTACACTTTCTTCCAGCTGGTGTGATTTTCTAAAAAATCCCTATTCCAACCCATCCCTCTAAAATTGGCCTGGGGACACAGCAGCTCTTCTCCACACCTCCAGATCAGGGGAGCAGGCAGCCACGGGCTAAGGCGAAAGAATCAAGAGGAAATTAATGGGTAACAGCAGTGACCAGAGACAGTAACCAGTGCTGCAAGTGGAATCATCATCTTCTAATCCAGAGCCTCCTCCCAAACAGTGTGGAAGCTAGCACAGCTCTGCAGCCTGGGCTGTTAAAAGCCAGCAGCACTGGAAGCTGAACCGAGGGTGTTACTGAGCCAAACAGAAACCTGAGGAGCAGCCCATATTTAAAATGAGTCACTAAGAGAGAGTGGTCACTAGGGAGCATCCTTCCCAGCATTTCCAACACAAACCATAACACATCTACCTGTCTGTTAAGGAGACCAGCATTGCTGGGGAAAATGTTCTTCACAGTGATGAACTTCTGGTCCATGAAGAGAGGCAAATTCTGTGGCTCCCCAGGCCAGTCACAGGCCGTGCGGCAGCCAACATCATTACTGGTTCAAAAGCTGGAGAGACTTTGAACTTTCACTCATTATCAAGAACTGTTTTGAGCCTATTCTGCACTATTGCTAACTGTATCAGCACTGCTTAGGGCTCTCCCTTAGTTCTCAAACTTCCATCAAAATGCAGTTATCCTGGCAGTTTAGACGCTTGGTAAATCCAGAAAAGGGTGGACCAAGTGATAACACTTACCCCAAAAACATCCCTATGAGTTGAGTTGGACTACTGACATGAAATGGACTGCTCCTCCACTGAAGGATGCTCATGTGGGGCACAGATGGGGATATTTTCCAGAGATCTCAGCAAGCACATTCACAATCTCCTTACCTGTCCTGAGCCAGACTTGCTTATCTTGCAAAATCCTTACAGTGGAAGAGCCTCTGGGATAACAGATGCAAGAAGAGGAAAGAAGTTACAGCACTTGCAGCCAGAGGGAGGACTGGCTGTGTGAGAGGAACAGCTCTTGAGGTACCCAAGTCAGTGCAGAAGGAGGGGGAGAAGGTGCTCCAGGCACAGGAGCAGAGATTCCCCTGTAGCCCGTGATGCAGACTGTGGTGAGGCAGCTGTGCCCCTGCAGCCCATGGAGGCCCCCAGGGAGCAGAGACCCACCTGCAGCCTGTGGAGAAGCCCATGCCAGAGCAGGTGGATACCTGAAGCAGACTGTGAGCCTGTGGGAAGCCTGTGCTGGAGCAGACTCCTGGCAGGACCTGTGGCACCGTGGAGGGACGAGCCCACGCTGGAGCAGGCTTGTTGGCAGGATTGTTCCCAAAGGTCTGCACCCCATGGGAGGGATCCACATTGACGAAATTCACGGAGAAGTGTTGCCAGTGGAAGGGATCCCATGCTGCAGCAGGGGAAGAATGTGAGGAATCCTCCTCAGGTGATGAGATAGAATGTGGCGATCTGACCACGTTCCCCATTCCCTGTCCCCCTGCACTTCTGGGGTGGGAGGGAGAGAAAACTACAAATGAAATTAAGCCCAGAAAGAAGAGTGGGGGGAAGTATTTTAAGATTTCATTCATTTCCGATTATCCTACTGTGATCTGATTCCTAATAAATTAATTTCCCCAAGCTGAGTCTGTTTTGCCTATGATGGTAAATGGTGAATGATCTCTCCCTGTCCTTATCTCAACTCATGAGCTTTTTGTTATATTTTCTCTCCCCTGCCCAGATGAGGAGTGCAATGACAGAGTGGCTTTGTTGGGCACATGGCATCCAGCCATGGTCAACCCACCACACAGAGAAACATCTACCAAAGCATCAGGACTGTAGTGAGCAATTCACACTGACTCAGAAAAACAACCAAAGGCGTTTAGAACAAGAGCTTCACTCTTCTCCCCTGACTATGGAGAGCCTGCATCTGGCAGCACTGACAAATATTTTGAACTGTTTGATGCTTTCTGGAACGCAGGCAGAATAGGTTATAGTCTGAATACTGCCTGAAGTGCTTCTCCATCTTAAAATAGTCAGGATGGTGAAAGGATCAGAAATCTCTATCACTCGGGACAGTGCCTGAGCTGTGCAATTTTAATCTTAATATAGCTACAGTAAATTGCAGAAACAGAGCTCTGAAGAGCCATTTGAGCTTGCAGTTCTGCCATGACAATGCAACTCCAATCAGACTCTTGGCAAGCAATCCTTGGTTTCAGAAGACAATAGGTATAGCAGCAGCTACTGGATACTGAAACTATTCCAGGCACTAAAACATAGTAAAAAGAAGCTGGACAGTTAATGCCATTCATCTGAAAAACAGTAAGAGGATGATGCCAGTGGATGTGAACATGCTGGTTAGAATGATTTAGTTACCCCCTTGTAGGTTAGCTCCATTTCCACAAAGAGCCTGCTTCAAGACAGAAAAGATCATTTAGTAGCTGACACAGGTAATGAGCTAAATCCATTTTCAGTTACTCAGTAAATATATCCATTGCTCTGAAAACATAAAAGCAGGGAACAGCTCGTTTTATTTTACTGCACAGATACACTCCTGAGTTAAAGGTCTTAGTGGTGTATTCTCTCAGTAAAAGGAGAGCAGGCAGAATGAACAGATCCATGTCTGAAAGGCAGCGCTCAGTTCAGGGTTTATTTGAGTGAGCTTACAGTGTTGGTGTCACCCCAGGGCAGCAAAGAGCCCCACACAGAAGCAGAGGGTGCTTCATTCAGACTTCTGCAGACACAGTATCCTGCACACCAGCCTCCTCCAACACGTGCACCCACCCCCTGCGATGAAACTGCCAGGACAGGAAATCATTCACCCCCTGAAAAAAAAATCATGTCGCAGACAGAGTATGCTTGTGTTTCCATTCACAGCAGGGGCCAGTGTAGTTACAAACAGGCAAGTCACCATCCCCAGACAGGATCACTTAAAATAAACCTATGTAAACACATACCCTTATATAACTTATATATAATATATGTATCTTATATATATAAGTTTTATTTGTGTATACATAGATATAAATATGCACGCACACACACACACAAACACACCCCTGTAACATAAAGCACAGAACACACACACACGGAAATATTGTAAATGATGCTGAACTGAAATCTAAGAATACAATTAAGAAATTATTAGCAGGTTTAAAAATTGATTTAAAAAACTATTCAAAGTGTCTTTAATATTTATGTTCAAGTAAGGGCCAGAATGACCACAGATTAGTATCGATAAAAAGAGCTGGCATTAATTTCCCATATGATGCCAAAACTCACGAGTTATTTCTCATTGTCATTTCGCTATCAGCGGATCTCATCAACTAGAAAGGTTTTGTTTTTTAGGAAACAGTGATTTTTCAAGACTTGGGTTACAAGCAATATTGTTTAGGCACCTTCAATCATAAACTAATTCTAAAAACCACACACACCCTAGAGTATCAGAAGAGAACTAGCATGACTCAGACATCCACAGTATTCAGTGTCACAAACAGGTCTTCACAGTAAAAAAGGCAGTACTGGAGACAAGGGATGGAAAAGTGACACAGTGGTGGCCTTCAGAACAGCAACATTTAGAAGGAGTGACTTTCCAGTACACCAGAGATGCTCCATATTCAGGAGATATGGAACAACAGTGGTATTTCAGAGATGACTGTTGGTGCAAGTTGGGATTCAGTGGCTGCTAAAGCTATTGTTTACTTGTGCTCCAGCGTGATAACAAACACCTCTAACAACACTGCAAGGATCATTTGGGATATTTAGTATGGCTAAAAACCCTGGTACCAGCGTCTTATATCAGAAATCACTTTATTTGAATGTAAATGTAGTGTACAAGCACCAAATCATTTTAGCCTCACTGTTTAATGGACTTTCAATATATAAATAGCTAGCGATTTAGAAGAGATCTTTAAGAAAAGATTTTTTCTCTTTTCTCATTTGTCTTCCTTTTGTTAAGATTATTCCTTATTTCTATTCTGATAGAAGACTCCAAAGATTACTGGTACCCTGGTGCATATAACCGTGAGTCAGCACACAGGCACACACACACACGACGTACACCTCACTGCTACATCAACAGCCTCTTAAAGAGAGAGCCCCAGCTCTGGCACCAGGACCTGTACAGCAGACATATTCTCTTTGTGCATTTTGCCATCATTATCACCACTCAAGTTCCACAGTTACAGCAAATCAAGGTGGTCTTGAATATGAGAACAGCCCATCCCTCACCCTCTCTAAATAAAGCCAAATTAACTCTCGTAATTTCTCTGTGTTTCTGCTGTCCAGCTGTGCAAATTCAGGCAGATGTGCAGACTGCAAAGCTGACTTCCAGTCTCTTCCAACCAACCCCTCACCAGCCTGGTGTTATCACACAGAGACGACGACGTCAAGATAGAGTCTGTCATAGGATTCGCGGAAGCACAGGATGAGGAGCAGGCTGAGCAGACACGACCCTGGCAGGCACCAGTTGAACCAGGAAAACTCTGGAAAGAAGAACAGAGAGCCAATCCAACAGTTATCAAACATGTTCTGTGTTTAAAGTGACCAAAACTTGGACTGACGGCAGGTTTGAAGGAAATTGCCATGTTCTGAACAAAATCCTGACAGCCCTTGATCAATTGATGTATAACATGGTCTATGAGACTTTGTCATGGATGCCTTAAGAGATATATATATAGATACATTTATAACCAATGCCTCCAGCTAATGTTCATCCTCCTTATTCAACCTGCCAGTGAAGGGAACAGGGAAAAAAAATAAAATCTATCATTGCTAATGGAGAATAAACCACTTCCAAAGACTCTACTCATTAGTTCTTTGATTTCTATGGATTGAGAACTAAAACAAATTAAAAGTGTAGGAAGAAGCTGGATTTGATTTTGAATTAAACCTGCTCTCTCGTATAAGGAGGGAAAACCAATTCCTCTGAAGAAACTTGTGTGTAGTATGATCAATTCAATTTAAAACTGGTTGCAAAACCAGCTCCTCCAAAGCCTCTTTTCAGCAGTTAGACACAGTGTACTGCTCTTAAAAGGCCAAGTTCTGTATTCAAGAAATCCTATCATCTGATATTTGACTACTAATTAACAGTTTTATTCTGGGGTTTTTTTTCAAACAAGTGCACCACAATTTCCTTTTTTAAAAAAAAATCTATCAGTTTATTGAAGAAATATTAATTTCACTGGAGACAGTTCTATTTCTTTTTTTTTTTTAAGTTTCCTTTATTATTATTATTATCATTTACTTAATTTTACAGAACCTAAACTCTTCTTCAAGGTCCATTAATAAAAATCAAGGCTTCAGCACTGCTACTTTTTAAATCTGTAATTTACATTGCTGAAAGAAAAAATCATGATTTATATTACACAATGCAAAGGACAAAAGTCAGAAAGCCTAAAAAAAAAATCAACCTTCCAAACCAGCAACCTTCAATAACTCCCTCCCTGATCCACCAAAAACCCTTAGGGATTTGTTTAGGTAGTAATGTTATTAAAACCATAGTAAAATTTCCCTAGGCTTGGAGAGGACTGTGTTATGTGTTGCCAATACGTGAAGCCAATAGTCAAATGCTCTGCTATTATTTTCCTTATAATATTCTTGTTTAATCGGATTAAACAGATTTTAACTCAAATATCCTAACAGGCCAAATTTAACCTGTGAATCCTTCCTATCTTTTTTAATCCACAATTTGTGACAGCTCTGGCGATGCACCGAATGCATCAATTGCACGAAGCCAAAGGTCAGTTTGTGTTTGTTTTTCCCTTGGAAGTCCCTGCAGAAAGGCCAAAGGAAACCACATGCAGAGGCTGTGGCTTTAGGGTGCAGGGCACAGCACTAGCAGGGAGGCTGAGCTTTAGGAAGGTTTACATCTCCACTGTGGTAGATGAACAAAAATCTTCAGTGTGCTGGAAAGTTTCCAGGGTTTGGTTTCACAGCATTGGCAATATCAGGGTACAAGGAGAAAAAGAAAAATCAGAATTAAAACTACTGAATGATTATTTGGCCTAAAAGGAAAGACCAAGGGAACAAGATGAATTTGACTGAGTTCTGATTTATCTTTAAGCTTCTTAAATGCCATTAGAAGATGTATTTGAATCAAATGAAAGCAAATGATTAAGATCGTTATTAACCTCCTAAAGGATTTTTTTAATCAGAGGAGCCAGTAGCACCCACTGGCACTGATCCCCCCCACTGACCAAGTGCTCTCTTGTACTTTCGATCAAACAATGGATTGTCCTAAGCACAAATTACTTTTTTTTCTACTTTTTTTTTTTTCCTTCGAAGAAATAGGGAAAATATTCCAAGTATATAGATATACCAATTTCAGGTTTATCCTTCCCTGCATTTATTGATACCTATTAGGGAAGGAAAATTGGCCCCGAATACCCTATTTAAGAGGGAACAAGTTCACTTAATCATAATTCTTCCATCAGAAGTAAAACACTGTATTCCCATCCTCAGTTAAGTAATACCAAACACTGGACTGCTACTCTGAAAAATGCTGAAAAAATTCTCAGAATATTCTGTGTTGTCTTTCCAGCTCAAGTATAGATGTCAGAAACTACAGTTCACACCAATTAATAGTGAAAATATTAATATTAAAAGCATACTTTAAAATATAAAGACTAACTCTCACACTGCCCAAGGCTAGCCCAGTTGGCATTCAGATTCTACAATGATTTAGTTCAACAATAGTATTAAAAAAAAATTAATGATTTCTCTCTGTTTGAGTTCACAGACCACAATTTGGAACAGGGTTGTCATCCTACTTGCAATTTCCTGGCACAAAGACACAAACTATTCTGAAAAATTGCCCCAGGTTGTAATCTTGATAATTTCTAGTAGAATTAATCCTGAAATTTGTCAGTCTCCTCTTGGTTATAAAACATAACATTCAAAGAAGTACATGCACTCATGTTAATACATAAAAGCTCACATTTTCTAATGCTTTACAAATCTTGCATCGTGAAGCAAATGCTTACTGCAAACCAAGAATCTGAATCTTTGAAAACCATTAGTAAAGACCACTTCCCTCTGAAAGCAAGCTGGGTTCTTATTTTACAGCTTAGAGTAATAATATGTATTATAGTCTACTAAATAGCAAGTTGTAAGCTATAATTACAAGTTACGAGGAAGCCAGTAATGCTTGAGAGATGAGAAAGTGTGAAGAAGTTGATGAAAACATAAAGCAAAACCCTGTTGTGCTGGATTAGGCATAGAACCATCTAAAGCAACAACTGTTTTGTCTCTGAGCAGTGGTGAAGAGCTGACCATAAATAGGGCATTTCTGCTCTGCCCCTCCTGGGCAATACAATTCTACCCAAAAGCATGAGACTGGATTAGCTTTACTGTGGTTTAGAGTGCTCCTAGGTACAAACATTATTAGTGGTCACATCACTCAGGCCTTTATAAATGATGACAGCGTGTACCTTGATGGTTTCTGGCTACAGCAAATTCATGTAGAATGTATCCTGTATCTAAGTAATTTCATTTTTATTAGCCGTCTCAACTGGGGGGTTCAAACACTTGATTATTAACAGAAATTGTTTGTGCAAATCCTCCCATTTACTGACAAAGGTGTGTCTTAATGGAGAATTACATTTTTAAAATGGCTTATATTTCTTACCTGTATGGTAAAAGGTGAGGAAAAACAAAAGCACTCCCATAAAGACATTACTCAAAAAGGTGACAACTCCACATGTAATTCCTTCTGGAACAGGGTAGACTGTCTCCACAAAGAGCTCAAAGAATATTGGTACGCTGCTGTTGAGGAATATACCCAACAAAATGCAGGATGTGTACAGTGTAGCTATAACAGAAACAAAAACAGTTATTAATTTCATGCTGGTATTCTTCCCCCCTATTCAGAGCTGCCAAGAATACTAATAGTTGAATAACCAAAAAATGCATAAACTTATTTTTATCCTCTGTGTATCATAAAGCATATTACATCCCACTAGCTTTAGGCAGAATGCATGCATTGACTTGGAAAAAAAAATCAGAAATACAGATTTATTTATTTATTTAAACAGAACCCATGAAGATACACTCAATGATTTGGAATTCACTTGTAAGTTAAACAAACAAAATTATGAATGCAAAGCATACACCACAGTTTGATTTACCTCTGAAACAAACCAAATATTGTCCTCCACACAATTAGGACAGGGAGCAATTAATGCACCAAATTGGAAATGGACATGGATTAACCTTTTGACTTAGCTCTAAAGGTCAAAACTAATTCTGCTTCCATTTTACAAATAAATACTAATGATCTACCAGATATCAGGACATTAGTATTCAGCACAGCGTGAGCTGCAACAAGTTGAATCCCTTCTGGCTTCAAAAGGAAATGAAGGGCACCCAGCACTGACAGGAACGGGACAGATTTGATAATGCAGATTATTTGCTGCTGTACAACAAATTGTTTTTCTTGGACAAATCAACAGAAGAATATAGACATTTCCTCACTAGCCTCAACTGTTTCGTTTTAAAATTTCTAACATTGCCAAATACTTTAGTGTTTAATATAGAAGCTTAATGCACCTATATTATCATTTAATAAATCTATTATAACTATTTCTGAAAGAAAAAAAAAAAAAGGAAATCTTCAGAAGAATTTAGTGCCTATTTAGAAATTTTACTAAGTCAGTCTTTCCTTAGTGCTGGCTTGGGATGGGGAAGATTTCCTGACCTGCAAACTCAACAATTCGAGGTTACTGATCAAGGAAAAAGAATCAGGAAATTATTAGAAGGCTTGAAAAAAACCAGAAAACTGCAACAGTTTCTGAAGTTTCTACCAAAATGATAAGAAAACAAAGAAAAAATGTTCAGATATAAAGGTGTTACCAAGTCACAGAGAAATTTATAGCATCTTTTCACTGCAGTATGGTACAAAATCCTTAAACAATTTTTTTCATATCGATATATATGTTTGAATTTCAGTTTAATTTACACTCTTCTGTCTTGGAAAGGGGAGAACTGAAACAGCTCTGCTTCATCTGTTAAGCACTGTTCAAGCTTTCAATTGGAAACTGTTAGGAAGAAGGAAACTTCCAGCTACAAAAAATTTAAAAAAAAAAAAAAAATCACTGCTTCTTCAAATGTGAAAAATCATGGGAAAGAGATAAAGGCACTAAGAAGCAGAAGGGGCTATCTATCAGATCCTCTGTTTGATGTGGTTTGCTTCCAAGGCACAAAGACATATTTCTTTCTCTACAGAGGATTTCCCTGGACAGGAAAAATGAGGGAGAGCTGGATGCCACTTTTTTGAATATACCACAATACTCTGAGCTGTTATGGAAAAAGAAACAAACAAACGAACCCAAAAAACCCAACCAAACAAACCAAAACAAAAAACACTCCCAACTGCCCCCTCCCCCTCCAAATATGGTAACTTTTCCAACTCTTAACTTTTCCCATCATGAACTGCTGAATAAATCAAAAAAATCAATGCAAGGTATGTCCAGGAGTTGTCAGAGAGGAAGGAAAAAAAGCCAAACCAGTATTGGGATGTTCCTAATGGGCTCTTCTTGCTAACACTGAAGAACTGATTCCCTAGTTAAAAGATCCATAGATTTTTACTGCAAGTCCTCACCAGTGTTTAAAATTTCATGAGCCACTCTTTGAACTCCCCGTTACCTCAAACACCGCTGCATATTGCTCTAAGTGCCTCTAACTGCTATCAGGTGTAGCCAGAAAATCCAGGCATACTCAGCTCCTTGAAATTTTTGTACTGGCTTAAGAAGCCAACACATAAATGAAATAGAAGACTCTCTTAGGGCAAAGGAACATCTGCCCTTTATTACACTCAGTTGAAGATACCTATAGATAACTTCTAGAGAACACTTTCCCCAAAGAAGAGAAGGTGGCAGCCAGCTGTAATTCTGCATCAGAAACTCAAACAGCAGGAATAGTTGTGTAGCTGCTGAAAGCCACAACAGCACCATCAAAAGTGGAGCTGCATACAGAGTTTCAGAGGCAACACCTCTGCGGGAGGGCTGAACCATCTTCCACAGAGAGCAACAGCCAGGAAAGGGGAATCATATGACTCTGAATAGAGACAATCCATAGACATATAATTTCTAGAAGCTTAAGAGTCACCAAGATTGAGAGTCACTGAAAGATCAAATGTTCAAATTTTAGTTAATCTAGTAGGTGCCAAAGTTTCCATGAAACAAATGGACGCCTTCAAAATAGATTTGTTGGTTTAAAATATGCTAGTTGAAGTACATCATTACTCACCACTTACTACAATGTATTAAGACAACCAGATCACAAGTGAACAAGTTCAATAACTCTGTACTTTAGAAATGACACCCTCCCATTTCCTTGCCATGACATTCATGCAAATATACCACCAAGATACACCTCACCCTTCCATACCACCAGGAGCAAAGCAGCTTTAGCATCACCCTTTGGTTGCCCCAGAGTACTGTCTGCCTTGTGTGTGCACATCAAAAACTGCCAGCCGAGTACCAATGACAGCACCTCAGCTGAGATCACAGGGAATACTGACAAAACAAGGTCTACATATAGGTACACACATCCCTGGAATTAATAAGCTGAAATGTCACAGCAAAAGGACAGACAGAATACAGCATCCAGCAGATGCCAATTTAAGTTCTAACATCTAATGGAAATAACAGCTTTTAACTGGTAAACCACAAAAAGAAGCTCTGGAAGTGAAGGAGCTGTGCACATCTGAAAGCCTTCCATATGGGTACATATTGTAGTGATGGGAAACTGGTTTTTATTTTATGTATCTGTAAGTCACCCAGGGTCATCCTCAGTGATATACAAATAAACTTATTCCATTAACTTGGTAACTAAGTCACAAATCCAATTGGTCAACTGGACAAAAACTCAAAGATAAGATATGCAGTTTCAGAAAAATAAGTAATAGAAAGAAGTAAAGTAAGAGTTCAAAAGTGGGGTTTTTTTTTTGCTTTTTATTTCACACGCTAAATAGCATATCTTGCATTCCAGCTCATGGGGAACAAGATAGCAGGGAGAATATTACCTATTAACAGAGACTATTTACTTTCCATTACAGTGACCTTGCATTGAATGAACACAAACAATTACCATGGTTTTATACTGCAGAAAAACAGCTGCTAAAGTTACAGCAAATGTTCTTTCAATTACGCCAATCTTAATGACAGTCATTGAAAATGAATATGAAAGCACTGACAAAAAAAATACAAAAGGAAAAAAAGACAATTTACCAAGAAGCTAACACTATGTCCTAAGAACTACCAACTAGCCTGGATAGGCATACAGTGGGGAAGCATGTCATGCTATTAGTATAAAAAAAGATCACTTTTCTTAGGAAAAGGAAGTAACTGTCTATGAAGCTATGTGCAAGGTTGTGTATTCAAGGCAGTGGCAGCTATGGACATCAGCAATGCAACTGGGCTAGGCTTTCTAAAACATGACATTAACTGAAATAATTTAAAACATGTCTGTGTGCATTAAGCAGCTATTTCTCAGACTGGATACTGCAAAAAGATCAGGAAGGGCAAAACACCCACTCAAAGCACAGCTGCTTCAGAGAACTGGCCAGGAGCTGCTGCAGCAGGAGCCTCAAGCCATGCTTCATCTTGTCATGTTCATGCTTGAGGTATGAGGCAACCCATGCTATTCCCTCAGCACTCATTTTCCTGGCCAGGAAGGAAGCAAGGAATAAAATGTGCCTTGATAATAGCACTAGAGATGTTACCAGTTGGATGAATCAAGGTACTGACTTGGAACTGATGGTGATACAGTGGCTTAGCACAGAGAGAAGAGAAAGTGGTAAGAAGAAAGGTTCCTTCTTGGCTTCTTATCTCCTACAGGCTTTCAGCTACTGGATGGCAAATACATGCCTGTATCCCAGAAAAAAGACTTGCTTTTCTCCCAGCTACAAGCTGTGACAAAAGCTTTAAACCAATTTAAAAAAAAAAAAATTAGGGGAAAAAAAATAGGAATTCAAACAGGGAAGTGATTTAAATGACAGCATTCATTTAGTGTTCCCAGATGAGCTTGCAACACAGCAGAAGGAGACCCAAATATCTCTGACATCCAAACAATTTCCCAGAATCTTCCAGGATGTTCTGCAACATGTTTAGCAATTTACTCTTAAATTATATTATCCCTAAATGTGTAACTACACAGTCTGATCCAAACCCAAATGAAATTGATGGAAGGACCTCAAGTGATGTGACTACTTCTTACCAACAACTGGCACACGTATCGTGGCTGATTTTTAACAAAGAACATGAAATATTACCATTTCTTTAAAAAAAACACGTTTTCAAATAAATTTACACAGGCGGTGCTGTATCAGCTGCAAGCAGGTGGTACAGTATCTTCTTCCAAAGTCCTCTGCCAGAATCTCTTAAACTCTGTACAATTTGTAACAGTTCTCCTCTGAGACACACTGAGCCAAAACTCAAACGAAGTTTATATGGATAAACAAGAAAGTAAATACAACAGAGTATGTTCTCTCGGGTGCAGCACACAATTTAAAGCAAAACCTATGGAAATCTAGGGCACTTTGTTACTGCCCATTATAACTACATCCCAAGTATCAAAGTGAAAGAATAATGTCTCTTGTGGATGCAGGCTTTGTTGACTTCAGTGCTTCCATATCCCCATAAATGATTTGAACAATTCCAAGTCAGTTCCTACCAAAATCTGAAGTCTGTTAAAGTATAATGAAACCTCCCTGTAATCTAATTCTTGCCACTGGCCATGGTAAGAAAAGTCATGGAAGAAGTCTCCCTTAATTTTTCTATGAGAAATGTGTCTCCCTCAAGGTAAGACAGTAAATTTTACTGTAATTCATTTACAGGAACAAAAAAACACAATAGAAGAAAGATGTCTCTGTAGTGCACATTTATAACATCAATATGTTTCATTGCTTGGATTTCCATTCCAGCATGCACTGATCAAATTGTTATCTCATGATTTAGTTTTGAAAGTAACCAAAAATCTGATCAAATTTGATTTGTTCTATATACTTCTCATGAGAAAAGCAAGTGGAATTCGCTTTGAAAGCAGAGCACTCAGTTACAAGAACTAAGAACTGAGGAAATCACTGAGCAAGCCTTAAGAAATAAAAGAGGGGGCTGGAAATTACACAGTATTTGATGTTTGCTATCAATGGATATTTAAAGTGCTCAGATTCATAGATATTCATCCCTGAAATGCTCCTCCTAAATGTCAAGCATTGCATACTATTTAACACTGGTTTTTTAAACTGTTTTCAAATAAACCCCCTAAATTAGTTCTTCTCTAAGCACTCTTCTATTTGTGGAGTTACAGGAGCTGTCAGCAAAACAAAGGTCATTACTCCCATCTTGTGAGTGGGAAAAGCACAACAGGAGTGGGGATAATGATTTGCCCACAGTCATAAGCAGGTTAATGTTTTCAGGCCACTGTTTTATGCTCTGGGTGCCTCTGCATTATACTTATAAAGCACATCTTGTTTATAGTAAAGGAACTAAACTGAAATAATAAACCAATCAGTATTAAATAATTAACATCTTTCTTTTTCAATACAGTGCTTTGTAGATGAGGACAGAGAGACAGATGTGTTTATAATGTTCAATCTGTTGAACCTGAAAATAAAAGTGTAGGCTGCCTAACCTAAATACAGTCATCAACTCATGGAGTTGCCACCATATTCAGTGTCTGCCATGCAGCACTAGAAAAGATTTTGTAAAGCAAAATTCTGATGAATGTGCTCATAAATATTAGAATATTCTTGACATGCTATGCTGAAAACATTCAATCTGAGCTGTGAGCAACTAGCATTGCATATCAATTTTTGGAAAATGCTAGTATTTGTATCCAAAGATATTACCAGCAATACAGAGTGGCAAGATACTGAAACCGGCATTACAATGCCTTACACAATTATTTTGGGTCGAAGTATCCCATTGTACATAAATTCACATAATGAAGTTCAGTACAAAGCAAACTAACAATGAGCTTGGCACAGAAAAACAGATCAGCAGCTGCACTGGGACTTCAATGAAGAAAACTATTTTAATGCTTGATGTGTATATAAAATTGCCTTTGAAACTGAGATGCAAATAATACACATTAAAATTTCTTAAAATAAAATTCAGGCTTGCTTAAAATATAAACCAATTCCAGAATCAAGGTTTTTGGAGTGCTGTGATTAGCTGATGAGAGGTGTTTTAGACAGATGATACAGTAGCTATGATGGCACTGTATCATTACTGCCTTGCTTCCTTTTTTCCCCACACTGGCTATTATAGTTCATATATACGACTCTGAATACACTTATTTTATAACATCTTTTGGAGGCACATTAAGAAGTCAGCAACTGACAGCAAACTTGTCTTCCTTCATGGCTGGAGGAAAAATGAAGCATATTATGCAAATGTAAAGCAATGTAGGCATTACTCAATACAAACAATGCTAAACAGTATAATTTTTTAAAAAAAACCTCAAATGCAGTCATTGATTTTTAATATCTGCATTAAAGGTCTCCATTCTACGTAATTACATTTTGTAGGAGATATCTTTAAATTATGTTGTGCCTATTTACAAGGAATTAGGAGAATATTATACAAACAAGGTCAGGAAAATACATTTTGCTGTGACCATTTTTTCAACTACATTTCCTCCCCCAGTATTTAGACCAGACATTAGTACAACTGCTACAAAGAATACTAATTAAAAAAGGAGCATTGGTTTGTTTGTATTTTAAAAACAAATCTTTAAAGATTTTCTTCCCTTTAGGATGAATCATTGGTCAAATTCTCTCATCTTTTGAGCATTTAAAAAGTCAGTTTCCATGAAAACATACCCACCTAAATGCTTGCTCTGGAGACCAGGTGGGAGATGGGCAGAGGGTTTTCAGAAGAGGGAAATGACCATATATGTCACCCAATATCCACAAGCTAAAGGAAAAGACTAGTTTTGGACCTGGGAAGATGGGGCAGATGATGTTATCTAACCAGTCTTCATATCTATGGTGAAACCTGACATAACAACTGGGCCAGTACAAAGGTTTCCATGAGATATCTTGCCTCCTCATCAAAATGACAGTCCTGTTCCATGGAAGAGCTCCTTTTTATCAGCAGTCTGCCAGATCATGTGAGTGTTTCAGCAGTTTCTATGTACTGCTGAAGATGGCAACACCTGTGGTTTTGTAGGGCAAAGTCTGACTTGTTCAAAACAACAGGCAGGCCCAGAGAAGAGTGGGGAGTCCCTCCCAAAATGGGAGCTAAACGGTTGAAAGAGAAGAGATCAAATGTACAGTGTCTCAGAAGTTTGCGTATCAGTTTTGAACCCTCAAGACTCTTGGTCTCTCTCAGCATCTGAACAAGGCTGGAAGTATAGACTGAGATCCATCACAGGCTCTGCAGCACTGCCAAGCCCAGCACTTGTGCTCTTTGCCACGGGGCAGGAAGGAGTGGAGGAGCCTGCTAACCTTCTGGCAGCATCAAACCCTGCTGCTCTCAGTAACACAGCAACTCCTGCTTTGCAGCAGGCGTTCAGTGCTGCCTGCAAAGTGGCTCTGGGATACAAAAACATTACACGGACCCCTTCTGAAAAAAACCCACCAAACAAACCAAGCAAACTAAAAAGATTAAAAGGAAACTACAAGAATAAAGGGGGGAAAAGAAGCAAAAAGAAAAAATTAAAGAAGAGAAAAACTCCACAATGATGGCTGCTTTTGTTTTGCACATCTTCCAGCTCTACAGAAACACACAGAGGATAACTTCCTGGCAGCCCACTGTCAACATTAGCCCACTGAGTGTGCAGAATGACTTCCACCTTTACCAGCCACCACAAATCACTCCCCAAAGTCGTCAGCCCACGGCCTGCAGTTGACCTCCTGTGTTTGTACTCTGATATACTCTACATCTCAAACCTTTAATTAAAAGGAGAAGAAAAAAAGAAGTTCATCCAAATCAATTCAAATGTAGCATTTCTCCCAATTACTGTGAATGCAGAGGTCATCATCATATTGCATCATTACATTGAGGAATAATCTAGCATGAAGGCCTATAAATTAGCTTAAATAGCTTGTGTGTTTTCATCCATAACAGCATATTTCATAAAGATATACCACTGCTTTTTGTGTACAAGAAGCTAAATTGAACAGGCACATTACATCTATCTTATATGAACTTAAATGAAAAAAACCTGATATGAACCTTCCCCCACACCATCTCTCTACAACATTTAAACATAAGAAAAAAGAGATCTTATTTGGTGCCTGCACATTAGACTCTGATGTTTTAGATTGCCTTTTTTTTTCGGAATGCACCACATGGTTGGCACTTCTATTCAAAACAAGCTTGTGCTTTAAAGGAAGGGGTTCAATATTTACAGTGACATATATAAGAACAGTACTGAAAGAAAACTTTAAAATATAACTACAACTTAATCTAAGGAATCATCCATTTTAAGAGAAATGGTAACTTCACGGAAAGAACAACCCAATCCCCAGATTTCTATCAAGGGATGCTAGTTTAGGATACTGTATATCAACCCTCAAATACCTTACATATTTTTATGTCCTGACAGTGGATCACCTTTCCAAAAAAACCCACTGCGATGCACCTACATGCTATAAACAAGTAAGAATTCTTACAGAACCTATGTTGCATGCTGAATTCTTTACAAAAAAATAAAATCAGAGAGAGCTCCATCAGCAGTTTTGTTTTGGAATGCTGGTGAGTACGTACGTAATGACTTTCACCTCTCAAAACCTTTCCACTTCATTTTTATGCATAGACTTGAAGAGACATTTATGTGTTTGGCTTGTTGCATCAATTCAGAGGATAGAGTTACTGTAAAAACTTATATTACTGCAGGCTTCTAGTGACGAAGCAGGCAGGCACAAGAAAAAAGCTTTATTGCATTTATTTTAGATTTGATGGAAAAGTGTAGTCATTTGGTCTGACAACAGCCATCATGAAATTTGACTGGTTTATTGATTAAATTATGTTTTATTTAAGCAGAATTTTTTTGAAAACACTGAAATTTCAAGATAAAGCACAAATCTGACCTATCCATCCAGATGGTGTTGCTCCTGAATTGATCATGTATTTCAATTTGCTGTACCCACTTTAGTTTATAGTTGTGACATTTGCAATTGGCCAAGGACACTTACTGAAACTCAAAGTTAATTTGAGTAAAACAGTATTCTACATACTACTCTCCACACTAAAGTCTTTTATTAAAAATGGGGGAAAAAAGGTTTCTTTTCTCCTGTAATGCATATATTGCCTGTAACAAAGACGGCACTTTATTTAAAATGGATTTACAGAATTCTTTACTGAGTAAATATATTTTTAAGTCTCAGTGGCTTAGGTTTTACTGGAACTCATTACACTGTTGAAGGTCTTGGAATCACAGGTGGATTGGTCCTTTGGTGTAGATAATAAGGTGAAGGACAGAGTTTTAAGAACTAAGCAACACTAATTTTCAACTAAGGGTCCAGCTTGCTGGCAGCCTGAGTAGACCTTTCAGCTTTTCCCCCACTCCTGGCAACAGCTTTTTTTCCTGTCTTCCTGAGATGCAGGCTGAGTTAATTCTGGGCTGGAAGAGTTCCCTGAACCTGCACGTAGGTGCAAAAAAAAGAGGACAGCACTGTGCAGGGACAGATTTAGATGGCTGAAAATACTACGGGTCACCTTGGTTTGAAATGCACCACGTCTTTCCCATAACTGATCTAAGTTTCAAACCTCTAAATTCCCAGACATATCACTGTTTCTTATATGCCACACTACCCCCATTCATCTGATTTTTCTTGATTTCTCACCTCAGTTACTCCAAAAGACTCAAAACAGAAAAACACTTTGTCCCCAAATCAAATTTAAGTGTGTATTCTGGGTTCTCATTATTGGGTTTTTTAAGTTTTTCACCTTTTTATGAAGTTATTCGAAGCTGGTAAACATATTTCAGATTCAATAGGCTTTCTAAATGTAATTTTTTTTGTCTTAATAAAATGACTGTATTACTAAAGATACCAAACCAGGTTATAAGACTGCAAATATCTGCCTGCAATATCAATTATAAATAACAAGAATTAAAATCAATGTCAATACCTGTGGTTAAAGGCAGATGAGTGACACTAGTTAGACAGGTGAGAGTGAACCAGGTTGATGCTAATGTTGCTCCAGATAAAAGCAGCAGCAGTATAAACTTCAGCATACCCCTGATAAAATCTGCAAACCTAAAATAAAAGCAGAGATCAGAGCAGTTACAAATGCTGATTTTCATATTATTTAAATGTGATGCTTGACAATTAATTCAGTATACCCCCCTTAAACATTTTGGAGACTATAAAAAGAATTTAAAAGTTGTTTCTCATTTTCAGAAATAGAAAAAAAGGTGATTTTATAGAATGGTGGTATTTCTAGCTGTCAAGCTGAAGAGTCACGGACTTTTTAGCTGTCAGGAAATAACAACCAAACCAGAACAATTCTCAAGGCATCAAATGAAAACACTTGGTATAGAGGAAGGGTTCGCTTTTTTCCTTCTGCATTTGTTGGACACAATATCACACCACTACTTCCATCACTGTTTTGTCAGTGTTTGCCAGTCTCCCTTGGCAGACAGAGCCCTCCATTAGCATGTGAGGAGGCTGCTGTGTTTCATTCAAGATATAAAGTGTCCAGATTCATTTCTGTGGGAAATGACAAAGCTCCAAATACCAGAATCCCAAGCTGATGATGACAAGGAACAGCTTCTGAACCTTTGGATGCACTGGTGATGAAGCTCTTGGTGGCTTAGGCAAGGAGGAACTCTTTACACAGGGGGTCATTCTGGCTGGTAGCTGTTTTGGGCTGAAATGTTCCGGAAACCAAGAGGAGCTTGGTGTCAGTCCTCACCTACACATACCCCATTGACAGTCTGAGGGAGGACAACCCCACAAGCCCTTGGGCACTCTGGCTGTTATAGAGAGCAAAATACGATCTTTATACAACCTGATGGTACAGTCTCTTTCTCCACCTTTTTTCCTCTTTCTTTTAAGAAGACAGGATGCATTCAAGGAGTGCTTGCACGGCATAATTATCAGTGCAACTGCTCTTTTCAAAAGGGATTTCAATCTAGCTACTAAAAAAGATATATTAGAAAAGGCAATGCCATTTATTCACAAGTAATTTTCTATAATCTCCTGCTTAGGAGATGTGATTTTGGGATGGACGGGTTAGGCATGTATGTCTAAAGCAAATCTTCTGCCCTCACAGCCTCCTACCGTGATTAGGCTAATGGCAGCATAATCCACCTAGGTCGGCCTATGATGAAATTTGTCCATCCATCAGCTAACTGCCTTCTCTGCCCTCACAAAGATCACTCTACAGGCAGATGCCTTCTAATGTACTTGATAAAAGAGATAATGCTACCAACACTTTGAAAACTGAAAACCTCAGCTCCACATATACCATAAGAGATGTAGGAGTAAAGTAATCAAATATCCCCTACCCTCCCAAACCAACTTCTTTGCTCTTGTTTTGATTCTCCCTGTGCTTTAATTCCACACTGAATTTAGCAGTGAGTAATTCAATAAGCTGTAGTGGGAGATCAATGCTGCATATAATCTTAAAAGTTTATGACTGCAATATTGAAGTGCCTTATGCATTCATCTCCAACAGCAGAGGTCAGCTGCTACTGTTGGGTTTTTTTCTGACAGTCCAACCCAGCAATCAGGGTTGCCTCACTGATTTGGCAGTTTCTTTAATTATTCTTTGGGATCACTAGGGTCAAAATCAGCAATTTTAAAAGCTTTGCAGAAGAACCTCAAAGTGTAAGCTTTCAGCTTTTTCCACAGAGACTCCCCACTTTGCCTGCTGGCAGACAAGATGATTATTCCCTGTCCTTACAGGCAAGTGCAGTGACGTAGATCCTGTCTAATGAAACACAGTGTAAGAAATATCAGCCTTTTGGGAGGGACATTCACAGACAACAGGTCTGGAGCTAATCTCTACGGGATCCTCTATCTCTATACCACCATCAGGGATATGTGAAAATAGGAGGATGATGCACATCGAAACCATTCACAACAGTTAAGTGGAGAAAATATCTACCTTTATTGAGCAGCTACAACTCTTTTAGACACAAAGATCCTGGTTTGGGTAGAAGTATGCTCCGAGGAGCTCTCAAATATCACAGGACTCTGAAAGGGTCAAATGTCCCCCAAAGGTAAAGGTTTATGCAGCTACTGGATTCAGCCAGCAATAGAAATAATGGGGGAAAAAATAACAAAGCAACTTAGCCTGAACTTAGTAATTGAGGGACTTCTGCTTCTTTTCTGGTTACAGGAGAATAGAGAAGATTGTAAATCTAGTCGACTCTTCAGAATACTTGTTTGAAATAAAAAAATGGAAGAAATTATTTTTATCCTCTGACCTGGGTATCTGCTTTCAAACCCCTTCGTTCTGCTTAAATCCTTCATCATCAAGCATGTAAGGGTATGTCTGCAGCTGCTAAAAAAGCAGACACAACAGGAGACAAGGTGTATACTTACCCAGACACAGAGCTCTGAGCCTACTGCTGGTAACAGTCTCCAGCATCCCAGCAGATCCAGCCCTAGGCTGTATCCTACAGTTAAAATCACAAACCCACGGTGCTGACAACACCGTCTGTTGCTAAGAAAATTATCACTATGCCACAAAGTTTCAGCATTTTGACTACACTGCAGGTTAGAAGCGGGAAAAAAAACCCTGAGCCGCAGACGACAAAACCTCAGAAATATGTATTATCATTGTCAAATGTGAGGAAAAAGATTTTAAAAATCTGAGAAAAGGGAAAAGATTTATGTTTCCATGCAATAATATGAACATTACTCTTTGACACTGCTTTTCTGCAAACCAATAGCATTTGAAAGCTGCCAGCAAAGGGTACAGGACCTGTCAGCTCCCCGAAATAGGCCAGGCTTTTCAATTATAA
The DNA here is from genome assembly GCA_013396655.1 of Campylorhamphus procurvoides. Taxonomy (NCBI): domain Eukaryota; kingdom Metazoa; phylum Chordata; class Aves; order Passeriformes; family Dendrocolaptidae; genus Campylorhamphus; species Campylorhamphus procurvoides. The sequence goes on from WBMV01002074.1 coordinate 1,576,644, forward strand.
AAATGCATCACACAAATTAACTAAACATATAAGTTCACAGCTATCAGGACAGCAGTGGGTGGAGATCAGGAGGATTTATGTATAATGCTGAGGGAAACTTGCACCATTTTGAAAATGAGATAGATAAACAAATTTCCAAACTGGTCATTACTTTATATATAGATGATTTAACGCCTACTATGATGTGCAGGACCTAATGCTCCAGGGCAAGGTTCAGGTTGCTAAGAGTTCTAAGTGATAGAATCTGCACTGACAAAAATGGAAAGAGTAAAGGCCTAAACTGCACCAATTTTGCTTTGATAAACTAGCAGGAAAAAAAAAAAAAAGAAGAAAAAACCCCACCCCAAAACTAACAGCTTCTTGAGAGGTGGTTAAGGGAGAAAGCTGCTTGCTTGGCAAATCACAGTTCTGACACTGAAATATATCAACTTGTCAGCTTTGACAAGAATCATTACTTAATTTTCCTAATTACAACTTTCAGCAGATTACAGTCAGACTCGTCATTGATTCAACCCTACACAGATAAATGCTGAATAGGCCTAGGAGGGAGAGTCATCCATCAGGAGTGACAAATCACCTCCTCCCTCCCTTTCTGTATGCAAACCCTCCCATTTGAACTGTGTATTGCCCAAGTTAGAAAGACATATTTGGAGACAGACTGCTGGTATTTTTTAAATTTACAGAATGCTACAAAATATGGGTGTTCAACAAGGTTTGAAATCAATTTTGAAACAGTTAAAGAGATTGTCAGCATTTCCTGAAACTTAACCCAGGCAATATATTAAATAAATTAATCTACCATAAAGACTGAGATTTGCATGTTGGCATTGAGTCTGATCAGCCGATTCCCTCCTAATGAAGTTAAGTGAGCTGCTAAGGGTGCCCATCTACTACTGAAATGCCGCAGATATATTAGAGATTAATTAATGATAGAAAATATTAAAGTGGCATACTACCTGCTTTAGCATGCAACCTATGGCATCTGCGTCATCTACAGCTGTTGGTTTTCAACATCTTTTACAGAGAAAATCTCATTATCTGAGCTTAGCTAATCAAAAGCAACTCTTTTTAGAGGAAATCAGGGCATGAACTTTGTTTGGCGAGAGTCCTTTGGCCTGCATCTGGACTGGATGGAAGAGAAACGCTTGTTTCTTTTCCCTAGGTCAGGAGTTTCTTCCTCTCCCTGTCACAGTTGCTAGGCAGCCTGCAAAATGTCAGGATGAGAAACCTCACATTTCTTTATGCATTGTGTACTCTGATGAAGCACGTGAAAAAACAAGTGAAAAAAAGAGAGTTTCAATTTCTGTCCTAAAAAGATGACTCCCTGCATCCACAATCCTGCAACAACTGCAGCAATGACAGATCTCTGCACTTGTGCTAAACTCACTGCAGAGCTTTAGTCTAAAGAGTGGACCCAGAGAAACCAGGACAATGCTCAGGGGAACATGCAATTGGGTTTAGACAGTTTTATAAACTCATTGCTCAAGTACCTCCTAAAAATTTTTTTCTCCCCGCCTCCCCCCCAATCCCTGTTTCTAAAGAGGACCTCAAAGAAGAAAAAGCAGCAACCTTTTGGAAGGGCAATCCATTCCTTGCTGTTCTGCTCCCCATTCATCAGCATTCATGATGGCCAGAGACAGCTGTGCCTGGATTTATAAAAAGCACAGGTACACCCATACTGTGGTCCATAGGAGTACAGCAGAAAAGAGGCTATACAGGAACCCAGCAACTTGGCCAAAATGGGCCCAGACTAATTTCTCTGTGGAGGAGCATAACATTATTGTAGGTACACTGACTGTACTCTGTTCCCTATATCCCTTTGGGAATCAGTATACCCAGAAGTGTTGATGGAAGGAGATAGACACTAATTTCTTCAATGCTTCCCAAATGTGCTACAGCAGGTTCTCCCTCACACCAGGCAGCTGAATTCACAAGAGCTGTGTTTAAAAACAGCATACAGGAAGTCCTCGACAGGACTAACAGTCCGACTTGCCAAATTCAGGTATACGCATGTAGAATTCTCAATCCCCAGCAACCACTAACATGGTACAAATTATTGCCCTACAAGAAGCACATCATAACCCCAGAATGCAATTTCCATTTCAAGTTTCCAGAAGAAGAGAGAAAACAAGTTTTGTTAAGAGGATAACCTAAATGACAATCACAGTTGAAGAAATGGAGAAGGACCTGTAATTACTCCTACCTTGCCATTGCTATGCCAACAACGCAACCTCCAACTATAGACCAAAATCCAATCCAGCCTGCATCTACCTGACAGGAAAAACAAGACAAAACAAAACAGAGAAATATGTTAAAGCTGAGAAAATAAGATGACGTTGCTTTCAAAACAAGTGGCGTGCAGGAGCTGCAAACTGCTAACAACAGACCCTGACAAAAATCTGAAATGGAAGGCTTTTTCTAGGAAATGAAATAAATTCACCACAAGGAAGAATGACTAAGTGATCTATGCTCTGAATGTGACCTTTCTTTATAGAATCTGGGTAATGTCTTCTGGTTTTTTATAATACTCTATCAAAACCTTAGAAATCATCTTCTCCCCACTTCATCTCTTCCACCAGGCACACATTATTTTCTTTCCCTAAAGGTGCAGCAGCCAATAACACTCCTGTTTGTTTACCTGACTCTCCTTTCTTGTCAAAAGGTGTGTACAGTTCTGAAAACACTCATCACTGATGGAGAGTCAGCAGGGAGAATCATGACAATGTGTGATGCAAAGCTACAGTTTATTTGTTTAAAATGTCAAGGAGAAAAGTGGTCCATTTGTATTAATGGCAGCTTAAACATAAAAACCTGATAAAATTGTATGCTAGTGTAAAATAAAAATATGCCACTTACAAAATAACTGTTGATTATCAGTCAGGAGATACTTACTTGGCTTACATGAATGGGTGTTAGTATCAAATCCAGAACACCAGACCAGCCAGCAAAAACACCCAGTGGTATAGCATAGGCCAAAGCAATCATCAAGAATCGGAAATTGCTGTGAAGATAAAAACAGTTCAATTAGCTGCAGCCTGTACTAGAAATCGCACCAAGATTAGCTAGTACAGTAAATGGCACCTTCCCTATTCTGCCCATCAAGGAAAACAGCAAAGGTCTGAAGGAGGACTGAGCCAGGAAAAACAAGAAAGGTATCCAGCCATGGCACTGAATTTCCAGTGGCTGGTATGTTTGCTGCCTTAGCACTGTGATGATAGAAAAAGCCAGTCTCTCCACATGGTTCAAAGATTTCTGTTACATGCTGGGCTCATGTGTTTCTCATTTCCGTGAGCAATTCTTCCATGCACTGGAATGGGCAGTCTCCTTAGCCTCAGTGTATGTTAGGAATAATAAGCACTAATTTAAATGATGAAAAGCGTATTTCAAGGATAAAGTCAGAGATTCATGCCTCTTGAACTGAACTTCAAAAAAAACCCCAAAAAGAAATCCTCTTTTACTTCTCTTTGTTTTAGTGAAAGGCAAGGAGAGCTCTGGAAATAGGATGGGGACAGCTGCAAAAGTAGAAAACGTTGACAATTTGAACTCGTAAAAACCAAAGACAATATAATATTCTGCTCTAAATAGTCAACGTGTTTGCTTTCCCTCCCTCAGTTAAAACTATTCAACCTTCAGTATTCAGTGAAGGCGAAACAGTCAAAGCTGTGTCACCATCTTCCTCACATACAGCTAAACAGCAGGTTAGCCAACAATCTTCCCCACTCACCGTAACTGAAAGCAAATGTGAAATCTTTGCTAAGAGACATCCAAATTTTCCTCAAAAATGTTTCAATTTTGGATGAAACCCAGAAAATACACTTTGGACTCTGCAACAGTGATATTTTAAAGTGAAAAATTTTACGGTGATTCCAAGGTCAGTTATCCCATGGGATATCTGTTTAACCACAAAACGTGACTCCCTCCAATCCCAAACAATTTACATAAAATTGATCCTGATCAGTACCAGTTCCTTGGCATGCAATGGCAATTTGATAGCACACAGTTATGAAAGCCAAGAAGAGAAAGAAATTTGATTACGCTCGAAAACATTCAGAAGTTTGCAGCTTACACTGTTTTACTCCCTTAGATGATCCACGCACAGCACAGCAGCCAGTGCTTTTTTGCACTGTTCTTTTTCACACATCCTCTTCTTGAATAACACATTTCCATCACATGAACATATCCTCCACTTTCAATATCATTTGTGTCAGATTTATTTTTTAATGCAAAGAAAAACAACTCCCAAACTTTCATCTCTTCTACATATTGGATATTTTTCTCTGAACACTATCGTCTTCCTGACAACTTTTTTTTCTCTCTTAAGAATGCCATGCTCTTATCCTAGTCTATCTTGTATTACTTTGGCATCTGATGCTATTTAGTGCTACTTATGTGAAAGCCAATCCAACATCTGTAGAATAAAATAAAAAGGATTTTGCATGGACATTATATAGCCATGATGTAGATTGCAAAGAGGGAACAGGTCTGAATGCAGTCTTTCAAAATAATACCTGATGAATATTCAAAATCTCTGGCTATCTGAACCTTATCTTCATTAAACAGCTACTTTTGATGGAGTGAGAACTTTGTAATTTACCTGACCAAAATTTCCCGTGGTGTATTTTTTTTCTGTAACTCAAGAAACAAAACAGACTGTCATGTGGGATAGCTGCTCTGTGTCACATCCAACTCCTAGTACTAATACGAGAGAACCAGCTCTGCATCATGACATCTTCCAGTGACAGAGGCTGCCACCTTGCCTTCTCTCCAGCATAAGGAAGGTGACCAGGAGAAAGGACGCATGGCAATGACAAAGTGGCCCCAATCACCAGATGTCATTCCGCCCCCTTGGCAAACAATAGCTAGTGCTGACTACATTAAGTGCTAAAGCTATTTGAAACATACATCTTCAGTAGCAGTTCTGCTTCTCATGGCTCAAGTCACTTGTATTTGTTTTTGCAATTTTGCAATTGCTCCATTGAAAATAGAAAAATGTCTGTCACACCATCAGCTGGTGAACTCACACTGTTTTCCACAGTATGAAGGATGATGGGACATCAGCATTAGCCTTTCTCTTAAACCATTCTTTGGAATACAAAATGATTTTTGTTTCTGGTTGTTTTTTGGGTTTTTTTTCAGAAACCTATCTAATGCTACTAGAATCTGTAAGACAGACTGGTTCAGAGGGGAGTCCCGTCAAAGTCAGTCATCATTTTCAGAATAACTTTGACAGTGCCTATTAACATCAGGCACACTCTGAGCAGCTTCCATTACAGGATAGTGATGTTGATGAAAGTTTCATTAAAGCAACAATGATGCATAAAAACCCTATTACAAAATTTCCAAATTGCTTACATAATCCCTTGAAATTTAAAAGGCACATAACTGGCTAAAACTGTCTAATTACCTCAAAGAAAAAATCACAAGTTTTCTTAATGCAGATTTTAAGACTTACCAACTATTTACTTGTATTAGGATTTTTTCCTTTTAAGTTTGTGGCATATTCTGAATTGAGGGGAAAAAAAAAAGTTATATTTGCTTCACCCAAGAAACTGATAAAGGCCACTGCACTTTTTCTAATAGAAATTCAAACTACACTTGTCACAGCATGTGATAGACTGTTAAAAGATTTGGGCTTGGCTCCCAAACCATGACTAATCTGTCGTCTCCCACTGCAGGCTGAGAGAGTTGGTATCAGGAGATAACCAAAGATCAGCTAATTGTTATAATCTGTCAGAAACAGGAATTCTCCAAATCTGAAGCAAGAATCAAGCTCGTAAGAAAGTCCCCAAAAGATGCCCTACAGGAGATGGTTGACCTCTGCTGATGGTATAATACAATTCCGCAAGAAGCAGCTTGTGTAGATGACTGCCCCGGCACCTGAAGGCACTGAGGAGTGTGGTAGTTGAAAGGATATGATAGATCCCTTTGGTATCCAAGGTAAAAAGGTCAACGACTTCAAAGGCAACATTATGCTACATTGCTTTATTTTGAGTAATAAAACTGCAGCCTAGGGGCAACAAGAGGGAAATGATGAACATCTTGATTCTCATGAGTGTTTTTGGTGCTTAGTTGGGTCAGCCCACCAGCTCACACACATCCCAAATGCCATGTGCACAGTTCTCACACGAGAGGATAAGTCTACAATAAGGGGAAATAATGATTTCCTGGTACTCATCTGTTGGTTACCTTCAGTCTACACCAAGTCAAAAGAAAGGCTCTCTGAGCCAAGAATTATGAAGCCTAGATTAGGCAGAGAACAGAGCTTAGAAGCCTAATGAACCAGATGATGGACTTCTCTCGAAGCATGGAAGATACTATTTTCTTTTATAAAACCCCCTTGCTTGATGGATTGTTGCTGAAAGGCTCCTAAAGATAAGTGGGTTTAATGATGAACTGTTGATTGTTTCACGCACAAGGAATGAAAAGGAATGAAGCAGTCCCTTTGATAAAGGGTAGCATGGAAGAATGCATGAAGGCCAGAGGGACAGGAGATATAATTATCTACCTGTCCACATTTAAGAAAAAGCCTCTTGGTTCTTGGAGACACTATAAACTATGCTCATTTTTTAAGAGTACAGTTTGTTTTCTTAAGTTTCATTGGTTGTGAATAGTAAACCAGCTTTGCTGTTCACATTGTGACCTTACCAGTATCTCAGGTCCACTGTTTACAACACTTTCAACATGAAATCTACCGGTTAAAAAACTCCCAAATGGAGCACTGTCAACAGAAATTTTATATCTCACCTGCGGAGCCAGTTGCTGTTTGGATTTCTGTTCAGCAGCAACATTTTTACGACACAGCCCTCAGGCAGGGTCTAAATGCACATCAGCTTGGGTGAGGAACAGCATTATTGTATGTGCTAAGTGTCCTTGGGGGAATTGCTATTTTTTAATATCCTGAGTAGGTCATTTTGCAGACTAACCAGCCAGCTGTACTCACACCTTCTCCCGACTGCCAGCCTGCTCCAGGAACAACATTCAGGATTAAGCATCTTGCCAACTGTTTACTTCCCCAAACAAAATAAAAATCCTCCAAAAACAAAAGAAAAAGACACCCAAACCAAAGATAACAAGGGATGAGTTGTTTTTGCTGCCTCTAAATACACTTATTTAAAGTCCAACACACAATAGGTCTGTAACAATTGAATGTCTAAAGCTTCACTCCCTCAAGTTTCAAGCAGCCCTTTATCTGCAGTTTCAGCTTCTATCACTACATCACTCAACAAACAATTACATCAGAAGTCTGAAGCCCCCCACTGATGTCAGTCACACTCTGTACAAGAGGAGCAGCTCTTCTTTGCCCCAGGAAGTTCATCTGTGCAGGATCACGTACAGGGCACAGGCCTTCACAATTATTCACCACTGATATTGCCCTTGTTTTAGCTGTTCCTCTGATATCTTATTTCTATTACACAAGACATTTACAAAGACTGGGGGGAAGTGGGACTGTGTCTTACCAAAAGAGCCCAAGTAGGAAAAGCTGCAAAGCTGTCACTCTAACTTTTTTTTTTTTATAACCTTAAAACTTCTAGGAAGCTAACTCATCTTTGAACCTGTCCACAAACACATCTGGAGACATTTTTCCTCTTCCCACTTCATATTTTAACATACATTTAATGAGATTTAATCAATCATATAATGGTTTCAGATAGTTCATTCATTGCTTCCATGGCTCAATCAAAGCAACTAAATAATCCTTCAAATGACAAGTAAACTTCAAATTCATTCCAATACAATAAGGACAGAAGAAAGCAACTTATTAGTTCGTTTTGCCCACTATTGTAACCTATTATCTCACAGGACACTGTTAACAACCTTGTATAACTTGATGTAACAGAAGCATTGCATAAGAAAATCTGTGCTAACAGGATGACTTAAAGTACTGTTGGTGCTGAAGGACTCTGGCATGAAGGCTTGAGATATACCCAGTGATTTAAAATTTAATGTCTGCTTTTCAGCAGTTAGTATCCTTTTATGTCTCAACATGAATATTTAATTTTATTTTGTTTAAAAGCACTACAAACCATCTTGTTTGCTCAATGAGAAGATTAAAGCACACTTGTTTTTATTTATTTAGGTGCCGATTTGCTTTGAAGTGAAAACCCAGTGAGGTCCTACCTTAAGAGTCTGCAAAAACTTCTCCTGTAGCTGAGGCGCTGACTCGCTGCAGCCACGCTGGGAGGGAACGGAGGGCGCGAGGGGAAGTAGGCCAATGCTGCAGAAAATATCAGCGAAACCATTCCAAATTCTAAGCAAGAGGGCAAAGGAAAACAAAACCGAGAACAGATGTTAGCATTGAAAGACTTTTTCTGGTACGCTGCTGTTATCAGCCAGCCTCCAAGACATAAATTCCACCACAAGTGCTTTAATGCTCCTGACAACAGAGCTCCGTAACTTGAAGGAGAATTTTTTTCCCCTCCCCAAACAAGATTTCAAACTCAGATGGAAAATCAATGAGACTGGCAGTCCATTCCAGTGTTGGGAGCTGCAGAGAACCAGGACCACCCATGGGGAACTCAGTGAAGCAAAAGGAAAGCTTTTGCTTTTTCTCTTTGGAGAGAACTGCAATATGAAGATTTGGGCACATTTCCTCAGGATGGAAGTAACCAGTGCAGGTAACAGCAGGCTAGAGACTTTAAACAGATGGGACTGGGCAAACCCCAGGGCGTGGAATGGCAGTTACTCGTTGCACAAGATGATGAAGGCAAACAGAAGGTCAAGCAAGGCAGCAGCTTGGACACAAGCAGTATTACATGGCAACAGAATATAAAGAGAAAAGTGCAGGAGCAGCCATGGCTCAGGAATAGAAAAAGTAGAGGTAACAGGGAGAAAAATGGAAGAATACAGCTGTTTGTAGATGCTTCTCTTGTTCAGCAGCAGGTATTCTAAATCTTTGAAAAATTTCATAGCAGAAGTTTGGACCTGAACTTGAAAAGTGATGAGCACTTCAGAGAAAATACTCACTAAATCCCATGAGCAGACATTCCGAGGAAAAACAACTCTACCCACAGTCAGTCTAATTAATTTGTTTTACAGGCATTTTACAATGTATAGCATGTTCTCCACAGTCCTCAATCCCAATACTTCTCCTACCCCTTTGAAAACAAGATTCTTTGCAGCTGGAGAGAAAAGTGTATGGCTGAAGTGTGTTATCTTAAAAGAACCTGTGATCTTATAACAAAGAAGTGTTCACTGACACCACAAACAAATTCCAACAGAGCTGGATACTCAATTGCATTCATTTTCTTTTTTCTTCTCTTTTTTAATAAATCAATATGAACATGGCACTTTGCCAGGTCTTCTGCTAAACCAGAAGCAAATAAATTCAGGGAACTGAAAAATAAATAACACTGAGTCTAAATGGATCAGCTGGAGATGGGGAAAGGAAATGAATGCTCCTATTTGGTATACGGGGAAAAAGTCTACACTAAATTTCCTTTGAAGGCATACTGGGAATGTGACAATGCCATTCTTCATGATCAAATACTGAAGGATTCATTTTGAATTACGTGGTGTCTCTTTTCCTGCTGTGGACTAACTGCATGTTTCAAGGGCCAAGAGCACTTTAACTAGACCTTCTCACTCTATCTCCCCTGCTCACTGGAAAACAATTAATTTCTACCTTTGTGTGCATTGTTTTTGAGACCATGAGCAGTGAATAAAGAACCGGCCATAACTGATCATCCCAGAGCTAAGGAAGGAGTGAGATGCTTTGTCACCATACAGCTGTTTAATAAAAGCTGTTTATCTGCCTCTCTTGCTTCTAGTTCTACATATAGGTTTATAGGTCTACATAAGTACGTGCATTCACATATTTAAATCACATATTAAAGGAAGATTTCACACTGCAGATAGGTATATCCAACAAGAACGTGAACACACAAACCCATAAACTTTGTCCAAGGTACTTGTTATTTAACTTTGTTATATTGCAATGCTATAAAGGAAATGGCTAGGTCTTTTTCTGAAGAATGGAAACCACATTAATAATTTTAAGTCATAGCAATATTTTATAACAGATGCCCATCTGAGGCCTCATCTGCATGCTGCCTCAATATTTCTGCCAGTGAAATTGCTGCAGCAGGAACAGTATAGTAACACTTCCTCCTTTTCTTCTTTTTTAATTCTTTTTTTAATTATTAAATTCAGAATGCTGTTCTTGTAGTACCTCCTTGCAATTCTGTAATGTTTACTGATGTTACACTTTCCAGGCTAACAAATTTGCCTACCTAGCTCTGCCCTCCAAAGAAAAGTGCAGAACTCACTTTGGAAACTAAAGCAGCTCCCTCTATTGAAGAACAGAAGTCTTCAGTGCCATCTTAGCATTGTATATCACACTTCCATCAGAAGGCCAGGTACTGCCAAACACATCCAATTTCTTACATGTTGAATTCCTTCCTCATTGGGAAACCTACACCTTTATCTCCATCATAATTTACTCTTCCAGACTAGACAGAGAAACACTATCTAAAATTTGTCCTAAAGCTTTTCCATAGAAGCAGCTGACTTCTCAACAGCACAATGGATGCAGCAATGCACTTGGAATCTGGCAAGTCATAAATTAGTTTGCAAAAACAGACATACATCTCTTGTTGAGGAGTGAACCCAGAATGCTTCACAAAAGCTGCATACCACACCACAGGGACTTGTGACTGTCAAAGTGGAGAGATGCCTCCATTCAGCCTAGGAAATAGGCATCCTGCTGCTTGTGTAAACCCCAAACAGAAAAAAAAGGGGGAAAAAGAGGTTTAACAAAGACACAAACCTCCTTAGTATAACATCTTTTTCCTTCAGACAGACTCCTCACAGCACAAAAAACTACTCAAATTCGGAAACCTTCCTCCCCACCTTGTCTTGCAGTGTAAAGGGGGAATGAGGGCCCTTTACACACGTGCACACAATTTATTTTTTTTTAACAAATAATGATTTTACATTGATTTTTAGGAAAGCACAAGGCTAAAAGCTCTGGCTGCAGTCCAGAATAATTCAAGCTTCCTTGTGCAATTCAGGTAATACAATTCCATCCTGATTTGCTACATCTGTACTGTTTGAGCTGTGAACCAGAATGTGCAGCGACACAGATGACACAGAAAAGAGGCTGTGGTAATTCAACTGAGCTCTTAGTTCGCATTTGAGATAAAGGAACAGCAATTTATTAAAACACAGAAGAGACTGGAGTCAACAGAGCAATTTCAGAATGCGTTTATAAGCAATTGCTTAGTAATCAAGTTTAAGTCCTTTGTAAATTTGCACACTCTTGGCACACTACTGATAGGTCCCAAGTTAACAATTCACATCATTACTGTCTTTTAAAAGACATCATCTAACTTTTGAAGGCTGCTTATCTAATGCTACCTCACAAAAAAGCAAGAAGCTTCATTATATACACAGCTCCATTAAAAATGCAGTGCTTATCCCGTGAAACTGGCTTTCCAACAGCATCCAAAATGAGAACTCATACTAAGCCTGACCACACTTGCTAAAGAAGTGGGGAAATGGGATATTTGGGTGCAGCTCCCTGTTGTGCTGCATTCTCCAGCACATTTACTAGCAATCTCGGGAGTCAATTTTAGCCACATTTTCTGCCCAGCTGATTTAAGGGACAAATAGTACCCTACCACACCTACCAGGCATTTTTTGGCACTCGGGTGAACAGAACTGTCTGTACACTACCATGGGGGAGTTACCTACCATGAGGCAGCCCTCCTTCCACCTCTGGAGCCCACCTGGCACAAGAGAGCACAAGGAATGCAGTCAGCAGGGACCTCATGCCTTCAGCTCTCCAGGGAAACAAGGCTGAGGTGAGACAGCAGAAATCCCACAAGGGATTCCAAGCAACCTCCTCTTAGACAGTTCTTGCCAATTTTAAACCAGTTGGAGGTTTAGCCATCAGCACTGTGATTCACTGCAGGCTAGTAACACTCATAAATCAGCTCTCTGTTGCTGCCTAAACAGCTGAAGAGGTTGCAGCTCCTGAAAAGATGCACCCTATAGGACACAAACACAAGCACAAACAAACCACCTCTGTTCAAGGCACTTTCAAATACTAAGTGAGAAGTACAAATGCCCCACGAAACACAATTCCTAGGAAGCTGAAAAGCTGCCATAGGATCATCTCATGCTGGGAGCAGTGATTCCAAACAGGTCTCCGGGGGTGTTCCCAAGCCCTTGCCAGCTCAGAAAGCCATAAAGAGCCATGCTGAGACATGGGGCAGGCAACACACACCTGACCCTTGGTGGCAAGATCCATCCCTGTTTCTAAAAAAAATACTTAGGAAAACCTCCCTAAAGAGAACAGAAGAGAATGTGCATCTAATGGGCTGCTGAAAGCAATACTTCTACTGCTACCAGACTCAAACCAGTGGTTTCAAGCACAAAATGGTACTTCCTTTAGGCAGATGAATTCCTCTCTCTCCATCGAAAATCTGAAGGAGAGCTAAAGCACTTCCCTAATTGCTAGAGTTTTCCTCCCCACATCTACTAGTCCTCAGGACAAAACCTGACTCGCTTTCACTTCTTCTTTCACACTAGTTGTTTTCATCTGTCATGAGATTTTCAGAGTCTAACACCACATTTACTTGTGAAAAAGACTAAACCAAACCCAAATTTAGTTTTTGATCCATTTCAGTCCAGTAAAAACCAGGTTACTCAAAAATACTTGCAGAAATAGTGATTTGACTTCTATTACACTTTCTATAAAACAAGCAGTAAAGTGACCCTCTTCCAACAGGAATATTAACTTCCACAAGAATAATGTCCAGGAATAAATGATTGCAAATAGATAACTCAGTCCCATAAACCTCCATATAAACTACACCGTATATCTATTTTAAGGCTTCTGGAGCACTTAGGGCTAGCTCCTGGCTGAATTTCAGAGGCTGCAGTTGTAATGGGGGAACACCCCAATCAAATGTGCAGCTACCATGACACAGTAAAGAGCTGAGCTCCTCTTAGTGCTGTACTGATTTATATCCACCAAGAATCAGAACACAGACTCCTAAGCCAGGTACCCAACTCTTTTTCCTTAAAGTTTGCTTCTGACTTTGGCAACTGACACAAAGAGCCATAGAAGTCATTGCAAGAAAAAGATCAAGGGCACAATCTAAGTTATAGCAGGTGAATTTCATATCAGTGTTTTTTTCCACTAAACTGTTGTGACTTCATTGAAATTGCTCACCAATACGAATTATGTGGTTTTAAAAATAAAATCTATTGCATTTTAATTTCAATGTTGGATCCTTAAATACTAATAATATAATCACAATTGAAAGGCATGTACAACTCATAAATTAAGACTGACAATATAGGAAATAATTTAATGGTAAAAGACTATTGGATTTCCATCTTTACAGAAACAGTAGAAAAACACAACCTGTCATGAACATGTATTTTTAATGAAAATTCAATAAGCAAAAACTAGTTTGGAAGCTCAGGGAAAGTACAAGTTCTCCTAAAAGACATTTCTCCCAAGATTAGCTGATTAGGGTAAAATATTAACCCTTCTGATGGTCCAATATGTTACCACTTAATTATTTTCCCTCAGTCAGGAACTGGTTCCTGTGCAGACCAGCCACTAGAGGGTACTGGTTCACAAGGACCAAACACACACGAAAGTCAGAACATTTTTAACATATTTTTTTTTGTTATTTAATATTTACTTTTAAACCTGACCTGCATACAGGACAGCCTCGATGCGGTCCTTGATGTGCTCGGTGTTGCTCTGCGGTGCCAGCAGGAGGTGAGCTGTCCCATTAGGAGATGGCACCACCAGAGGCCCCACCAGGAAGGCACCAGCACAGCCCAGGTAGTTGAGCAGCGAGGCGATGGCTGTTGCTGTGGCACGTTCGTCCGGGGAAAACCACGTCGTGGAAAGAAATGGTGCCGCATTCATCACAGTTGGCCCTGCCAAGCCATTTAACAGCTGCCCTCCATGAATCAGCCTGGAACAGAGAACAGACCACGGCCATTTGGATGACAACTGCCTGCCCTTTTTTGGGGGGTTTAATTAAAAAGGCATGTGAGATATTGAGTGCTGGAGATGGGGCAACTGCACAAAGAAATAAAAGTCCCGTGCAAAAAAAGGGTATTCTGTACACTAAAAGAAGCCCAATTAGATTGATTTAAAGAATCTGGAGCTACTCTAGTCTCATTACCTCATATAAATGGAGAAGCAAATGTTCTCTTCAAAGCAGGAAAGGAAAAGGGAATAAAAGGGACTTTCTTTGCAGCAAAAAGGCACCATGATAGGATACAAAAGAAAAGGTGAAGTAGCAGAAAAGTCTTAAATTACAAATGTCTTAAACCTGACCCCTGGCATGCATAAATCCCAAGAGACGATTTAAATTAGTTATGGCAGATCCAAAATTGAAACAGTTCAGCAAAATACTCTGCATATTTTTTCACTGCATTATTTATTTTTATTTATGCACTCAGATGAGCTCTATGTGCCTACAGATGAGGAGGCCGGGCTGTTAGGGTTTCCAAGAGATTCGTCTTCTCCAGCAATCTGGCCATTCTCAACGTACTGTTAAAACAGCCAGGCAAACCCAGATTTTTCTCATTTTTCACACTCCCTGGGATTTAACAGATAAGGCTGGTGACAGAACAGAGATAGTACTTCCAAGCAGTGAAGTCTATGCAAAGTTTCGCTTAATATTAGTACAACAAGCACATAGAGAAAGGACTTTTTGAAGGATCTCCTACACGTGAAGTCACCCAGAAATCTTCTGGTTTGACTTTTCCAAAAGGTCATTAGCCAACAATGGCAGAAATATTTTGGAATTTATATAAAAACTTCATGTCTAAAAACCAGATAGTCAAACAAGACACTGCAACCCTCCAAAGGAGATCTATTCACTGTGCAACAAAATGGTGGCAGATGGTATTTTCCAATGGGTGGTGCTTCTCAAACGAGAGCAGGAACTCAGTGTTATTGCTGCAAGACTTGAGTTGTCAGACATAAAAAGCTACGGCCCGAAAATGGGGAAACATAAGCCAGCATTTAGGCAATATTTCAAGGCACAAATGGTGGAATAACATACAGCGTAGCAGGAGTTTTTCAAAGCACACAAAGGAACAAAATATGCAAAAGAAACGCCAACAGACTCTTTATCAAATTAACAAGCTAGATTGCAATAAAAAGGAATAGATGCTACTGATTCTCAGTGGATTAGAAATTAAATTTTTAAACAAAATCTATAGAAAGTGTACAAGAAAAACAAGCTATTATATAGCACCTGAAAGAAGCGCCTTCTGAGCTGGGACAGAAGTAATATAATATACACTTTTATACATAATCAATCAATTCAACTTTTTATTTTTTGAGCGAGGACAAATTTCATTACTACTGTTCACGATGTGCTTCAGGTGAACATCACCAAGGCATGGTCAGGCCTTTTTAATGCTGTTAAACTGTGACAAACATACATGGTCTAAAGCAAAATGAAATAGTTTTAAACAAATAAAGAGAACTGTTTAAATAATGCTCTGATACAGTTTTCTGGAGGACACATTACATCAATCCTGTACAGTTACCCTACAGTGTACTTTGGACAAACCAAGGTATCCTTGTGCACTTTGGTATTTTCATTCTGCTTATGTCACTACAGTAAGTTATTATCCAACTTCTAAACTGTTCCAGGGTATTTGCAGAGCTATGGGACATCCCCAGGAACAGCTGCATTTCAGCAGCAAGTGAGGTAACTACTGCAATATATAAAGAGTTTATTTTAGTACTACCCCTTGCTCCAAAGGAAATTTAATATTTAAATTGTGGTTTTGTTATTGTGTGTTTAGAAAACTGTTATCGCAACATAATCTTTATGAGCTTAGATGCCATACTAACACTTCTGTTCACTGATACCACTATGGTATTATTGGTTTAGTTCAAATATGCCTACTCTATAGTAATCCTAAGGGCAAATAAAACTCCCTAAACGCAGAAAAAAGTACAGTAGCTCTGCAGCTCTTATGCTCATGTAGGCACTTCACCTGGCAGAAGAAGAAAGGTTTCGTAAAAAACCCAACAAATTCCTGAACAGAACCACCAATTTATTGATTGTGAAAATTTATATACTCTTCTTATCATGTACTTCAGATTTAGATTATGTCTATCAAACTCCACCATCTGAATAAAGGTCTAAAATTGACCTTCATACTCGAGGGAGAAACAGACATTAATTTTACTTTGCAGATCCCACGGGAGAAAGCAGTACCTTATTTCAGAATTTTCTTTGGATGTTTTTTTGTTGTTGTGGTTTTGGGTTTTTCGTTGTGGTGTTTTGTTTTGCTTTTTTTTTGGCATTTGTGGTTTTGGGTTTTTTTTAAAGAGCAAGGTAATTTTGTCCCTCTGTAGGTCTCTTCTGTTGGTATTCTCCTGGCTGCTGCCTCTCCAGCCTTGCCCTGCCTGGTGTGCTGTCTGTTCCCATGGATTTGCCTTTCCATCTACATTTTTGGCATTTACTGAGCTTGACATTATCATCCACGGTAGAACATCTCTTATCTTCATATTGCTTAATTTTCTAAGTCTAACATATTTGAGTTAATAAACCCTGTTTTCAAACTAAATTGCCATCAATATACAGACTACTACCTCCAGTATTTCTGCATATGATAACAGCCTAAACCCTATTTTATCTCTTTTTCAATACTGGCTTGAATTAAGCTATTTTTTTCCCTGAGAAAAAGATTGTTTGCATGGTTCCTCTGCACATCCTTAACTCATTTCTCTAGAGAGGCAGGGATAAGAGATTCAAAACACAATTCAGAGCATTTCCTAAGCTGCTGCTCTGGGAGTCGTACGGAGCAGCCTCTCCACCTGACAGAGAAATATGAACATGACAGTATTGGTGGCCTTTTTTGCTGTTTGTTACAATATCTTATCAACACTGTGCTAGATATTGGTCTCACAGCCCATGAGTCTGCTCTTGTACACCATCAGTCCTAAAAATTGCTCCAAGACCAAGAGAGGTTTCCCTGATTTTCTTCTTGTTTCTGCTACCGAAAAGGTGCAAAGAGCAACCACATTTTTCCCTGTCACTATTCCAGTTTCATTCTGCACAACAAGATTTCTCTTTCCTGAGAAAAAGGCTAAAAAGATAACTTTAGCTCAGGATCTTACCCAGATGGAAAAATATTTTTCAGTCTCATTACAGTAACAGAGTAATGTTCATCTGTTATTTATTCAGCTGTGCTCTGTTTTCAGAAGCGTTATTTACCCAATCATCATTTAATTATTTTCACGTATCAGAAAGTAGAAACTATTGAGTTCAAATGACAAAAAATAACACAAGAGCAGAAGGCTTTTTAATCACAATAATGAAAGAGAAGATTGGAAAAAATTACACCAGAAATTCATCCTCGACTTACAACATAATGGATGACTGTCTACCTTAAAGCAAAAGTGGGGAAGTAAACATCTACCCAAAATACCTTGTTTTAACTGTTTCAGAAGGCAGCGCAGGACTCACTTTGAAATGTCAGGGTTTTTGCACACCTGACCTCTCTGCTAATGAATTTGTCTGCTCTGCCAAACTTTGAAGATGCAGTTGAGCATGAGCCCTTTAAAAAATATGAAGAAAAATTATTTGAGGACTGGTAGTAAATGCTAATGCAAAATATTGCCAGAGCATCACAATAATGGATAACTCACATTTACATTATGCATTCATATACATATATACAAATACACAGACATACACACACAGACACAAAGCCTTTTACAGTAAAGATCAGGATTTTTCCTAAACTGGCCTCCATATTGCAAAAAAAAAACAAACCCCAAAACAGTACACAGGATAGTTCAATTACAGCAACAGAAACTAGCCAAGAAAACCACTTACTGTACTATATTGTCACCTCTTTTACGATTTTTTGTCAAGTCACATTATAAATAACTATAATTATATGGTTTTCATCACTTCCCTGAGAGAAGACTTTATATTAGTATTAAGAACTAACCTGGTTACACCTGCTTTATTCACTCCCTGCTGTCACTGTTGCAATATACTAACAGGCAGCAACAAAGAAAACCATGTAAGGCCATAAATGCTGAAATTACAATATCACTGAGCAAACTGGGTATGGGAAAAAAAGTGAGATTATGCAGGGAAAAGGTTTCAGTGATTGATGATAATACCAACCAGTTAAGATGGGAAAGTACTTCCATTTACAGTCAGCTTTATTTATCTTTTTCTCCCTGTATGAGTTGAAACTTTGCATGCATGGTCACAGTCACACCAGGTACTGGATTTGTTAAGCTATTTAAAAGCTGTGTGTTACATAAACACTTTTTCTAGGCAAAAACCCCAGACATTTAGTGCTTCTATCACTGTGTGTCTCATGCCTGGACTTAAGAGAATTTTAAATGAAAGAAAATCTCATTAGTTTCTGTACTCAAATGGGGAACCAAAGGCAACGGTAGAGGAAAATCGCTTACTCAAAAAATTACTTTTAACACAACAGATTTAAACCACAAGACTCCAAAGCTCAGCTCTAAGACGTGTTAATTGAACTTGTTCTGGAAAGGCTAAGACTGGAGAAGTTGGTATTTAACACTAATCAACAGCATAGAAAAAGCATTTTCATCTTTTCTTTGGCAGACAACATAGGAAGAGCAGCCCCAGGGTGCTGCTCTGACTCTCTAAACATGACCCCTGGGTCAGCTGGGAAATTCAGTTCCTCTGGGTCATAGGAGGGAGCAGAACTCATCTCAAGAGCCTTGTGAAGACACAATTTTGGTGCAGGATCTTTTTCCTGATACTTTTCCCACTAGCTGCCATTAGAATTGACTGCTTAGTCACTTCTAACTGCTATACAAACATAATGAAAATAAATTGTAATTCAGTTTTGGTGGGCAAAGTGTGAGGAGCAACCAAGTCACTGAGACTGGAAGACAGCGCTGTAGCATCCCTTTGGTATGGAAAAGTGTAGCAGATGAACTGCTGATCCTAACAATTAACACAAAAGGCAATTCTAGATAAAGAAGTGAATGTTTTATAGAAATGGATGGCTCATATTTCTCTCACTTGCCTGACAATTTCACTCATTGAAAGAAGTGGACTGTTCAACTCCTGCTAATTTGGAAGACAAATAGGTTTATGTAGTGATTAGCTCACTGTGGGAACTACTGGAAGCAAATGAAAGAGACCCTTCCACCGGAGGCCTTCAGAGCACTTTTCAAGTGCTATTGAATTTAGTGTCACTACATGGCAACAAAGCAACAAGTACCTCCTATTCTAGAGCATCTACACTGATCTATTATGCAAGCTGCTGCCAGAGAAAAGGCATATGAAAAGACATGGACTTGCCCACATTATATAGCAGGAGATTTATTGTATCTCAGAGGGAACTGATAGCAGATTTGTCAAGAACCACTTCTGATTTTTCACAATCAAGTTACTAGAAGTGGATGGAGCTTTTCCTTCAGACTCACAAAAATAAATACAACAAAAGACCCTTTCATTAAGCAGAACCTTTTCAGATACTTCTAAGACAAAGATAGAATTAGGGAGGTCAAATTCATGCTTTGCAGCTATTCACTGCTACAAATATGGGGAGAATCGAGTGCAAATGCTGTTTTGTTCATAACCCAAAGAGAATGCAGAGAGGCTCCATGTCTGGAAAAAGACTGAAAAGAAAAATACCTCTGGGTAAAGCAACGAATTCATCTATTAAAAATAACATTCTGATAGATGAATTTCATGGAAACGCACTTCCTTTCAATATTTTCATTAAATGATATATTTATACTACAAAAGCTTTATGCCTTCTGGATATTCATGGATTGAGGCCATTAGCATTTTTTTGCTTGTTTTTGATGCATGCAGCCATTGATATGTGGAATAATTTAAAGCAGTTTTTCCCCCATCAGTAAGAAATATTATTACAAGAAGGAAGTCTGAGTCACTCTGTGATCCATTATCTACAACAATGGAGTGAAAAAGAAAAGAGAAAAACTTAAAAATGTATATTTAGCCATCTTCAACAGAAATTGGGCACATGCTTTATCCCCTGTACAAACCATGGCCTCTGCTCAGTCAGTCACACCATTACATCCCAGGCATTCCAGCCTCGCGCCTCTTCTCCCACATATAAATAAAACAGCAAACACATTTACAAATGCTATGAAAAAATATGAGGTTTGGGTTTAAATTTAAAGGTTTTGAAAGCCAGAGTTACTCCAAAGCTTATTACTGAGAGCCTACCAAGAGAGACTAGGATTTGCAAGGAGAGGAAACAGCAATTTCAGGGCAAGACCCTGACATCTCCATCAGAGGTCCTGACAGAGGAAAGGAAGGAGGTGGGTGTACAGTGAGACCCCTGGCAGTATGGTGACAAATTCACTCACATCCTCACACCGTGTTATTGTGCAGCCATCACGGCTGTCACACAGCTGAGAAGAGTGTTTCTTCAGTTTATGCAGGTTTGAAGGATTAGGGCACATAAAATCAACGGGTTTTTTTATTAAAAAGTTGTGGGTTTTTGTTTTCCTTTTAAAGCTAGCCCACTCCACAAGCCCATTACTAAAAGAAGACATCTTTGAAACAACACTAACAGAGGACATGTTCATCAAATATGAACAGACTCAAAGTAAACAACATTGTTGTAAACACAAAGTAGGCAATTACATTATGGGCTAATGAGGCAAAACATACTGAAACAAATTATCAGGGAAGTGCACCAGGACCGGCTGCTATTGGGGCTGCTATGGGAGAATGCTGATTAAGATTACTTAGCACAAAAGAGCTCCTAAGTAGGATAGTTTAGTAAAAGAGTAGGAGCGCACAGGAGATGCAGCAAATTAAGGAATGGGATAAACAAGATGTATTTAAACATTCCTGAATAATGAGGAGTGAAAGAGCAAGAGGGTGTTTTCATTATGGTGCAGCAACTTCGATATAAATTCAATTAATATGAATTCTTTTTTAAGGAAAGAAATTAGTCAACATAATACGAGTCACCAACTAAGGCACAGATTTTAAGTAGGATTAAAAAAATTATGTGTTCTACATTTGAGGATACCACCTGCCATTATATGAGATGAAACTAAATATCCCACAGAGAACATAAATTCTTTTCCTTCCCAGCACAGGCTAATTACTAGCTGAGGCCTTGTAGAAATGCTACCCACTAAACACTGCTGCAATACCGTGCCCCTTCTGAGATTTCAGACTTTCCTTTAATGTCCTGGATTCATCACTCCAAGAATTTACACAGGGTCTGTAAATTGCTAATTCAACAGACACCCTGGTTGCTGGGGGAGGTGGACTGACACCCACAGTGCCACAGCTAACATCCAGCACAGGAGAAAGGGCAATGAGTATTCATGACCAAAACTGTCATCTTCTTTTTCCACCAAGGCTGGTTCAGCTGAAGGAGAAGCCCATCTAGCTGCCACCTAAGCGGCAGTGCTCATCACAGGATGTGCAGCTTGAGCAGGGGCAGGCGGGACCGCTGGGCAGACAGAGGGACACTCAATCACCTGCCACAACCATCAACAAATAACACAACTGGAAAAAATCATGGCTGCTTAGGAGCAACTCACAGGACCTCTCATCTACAACAAATGCTTTGGAGCAGAGGTTCAAAAATAAACCCGGTGTACAACAAGAAGCTAGTGGAGGTAATAAAAACAAGCTAAACTGTTAAGTTACAGGGGGATAAAAATTAAGTATTCCCCATGAGAACCAACCTGTGAATGACCTATTTCCTCGTTTCCCCACTGAGCTCTTTTCCTGATACCACGGATTACCTCAGCTCAGCCTTCCCCCAGCACTGCAGACAAAGAGCAAACCAGCACCATCAGCTGTTAAGTGTTCCATCTTAACATTTTCCTCCTACACTTGCTGAGCTACAGCATACAAACAGCTATGTTTATTCATCTTTTTACTCCCAGAACCTCACTTTAGATTAAGTCCTTTTTTCATTTCTTTCAGTTTTCCATTTTTTTTCATTTAGGGAGCACAAAACATGCAGCACACTCTGTCTTTATTTCTTACTGGCAGATTCTCCTACCATCCTCTCCTAAAAGGCTCTCCTCATTCCCTGGAACATTTTAATCCTTCTTCTCCACAGATGCTGCAGTTTGGTGGTTTTTTTTTTTTTTTGCTCAGAGAAGTGTGTTCAGTATTGCTAGGAAATATGAGAATCCTAGAATGTCTTTACTGAAATCACCTCTTGTGAGACGCCCCTTTGCATCTCTCATGCATAAGAATGGAGGCTTATGGCAGTCTTAGGATCAGAAGAGACAAATAATGAGATGATCCCATGTTATTCTTTAGGCTTTCTGGAATGAAAAAGAGAATGTGGAAGTATTAAAGAGTAAGTCTAACAAAACCAAAATACAAACTAGGCTGCAACTAGCTAATAGAAAAAAAACATATCAAAGATGCGGCAAGAGTGAATCTTCAAATATAATAAAGAGTAAACAATATATTAAAGAGGAGACAAAAAGATTCAAAATCCTAAGAACTAGTAGTATTAACGAAAGGACCCATTTACAGGATCTACCATTTATGTCTCACATAAATGACTGTGTAAATAACCACTCTGTTTCCACTGTCTCTGTGTTGCTTTGCTGGATTCCCAACAAAAATTTTAATGGTGTTTACCGTCAAGGAGAGCCCTCTCACTGCCATGACTCAAGGTCCTCAATGACTATTTGTCTGTTGTGAAACCTAATGTGAAGGACAAACACTACCAGCCCATAGCACACTCAGTTCTAATAAATTGCTTAATTAATATATTCAATATAAATGACAAGTTATGTTACATCCTTTACTTCCATGTCTTTAATTATCCCGTCTTTCAAAACATTTTAAGAAGTCTTACATCACATGGTTGGTCTTAAAAGCCAAAGATTTATGGCTATGGGCTGATTGCATCATTTAATTTCCTTCTTTCTTACACATTTCAGCTACACAGTTTTTTGCCTAGATTTAAGATCTAAGATGTATTTAGATCTATTCCTAAACACAGAATATGAGGTAAATATGAAGTGTTACGTGGAGGGGAAAAAACCAACCCTGATTTAGTCTATAAAAAAATGGACTTCTAGCAATCTTAATATTCAGGATAAAATAATCACATTCTAAAAGAGTCCAATGAAAATATTCACTCAGTGACAAGCAGGAGTCAAAAAGGAAAGGACTGGACAAAATGCAAGCAGAAAGCCCTAGTGATGTTCTTGTAACCTCCTGAGAAGGGAAGAAAGCTCAGGAAAAGGGTTTTTTTTAATGTTCTATATAATGTACATCAACTGTGAGGTAAGAAAATAGGTGTGGAAAATGAGGCTTTCATAATATCTAGAAAGAAATAACAGTCCAGGTTTTTATTTTTAAAAGTCAAATTCACTGTCACAAAGCTGGCACATCTGACAAGCCCAGAAGTGCATGGTACATAAGAAAAACTCTTTTAATGTCCTTGTCTGTATGATAGACTCATTAACCTCACAGGTTAGTGGGCTGGGGAGGAGAGCTGGTAGGAGCATACGTGTACACAAGAAGGACTTCACTAGTCCACGTAAAGGATGGTTCCTCCATCTCACATCCACGTTCACACTTCAACATTTTGACCATGTGCTCCCACTGCAGCCTTCACTGAATTTATAGAGTTCCAGCATGGATTCCCAGTACAGTTTTAGGTCACACACTGGCAGAGAATGAAAATTCACCGTAGGAAATTCACAGCTGCTCAAGAGAGACACTCAAATGTGCAACCTGAATTTTCCTTCATATATATGGGCAACAAATTAACTGAAAAGAGAGGTTAACGTTTGTGTTTAAAACATGACTTGGAGAACTGAAGATAGCCTTAGCCTGATGTTACACACTACAGCCAAAAGAATAATTACAGACTAGAAAGGAGCTTAAGAACACACCTGGATATTACAGTTCTGTATGAGATAAGAAGCATAAAGCAGTCAGGATTAAATGTCAGTCTTAACAGTTATTTCCTTACGTCTGCGATTGCTCCGATAGGTGACGGGCTTTAGAAGGTCTCCTTAACATTAAATCACAAAGAGACAGGTACAAAGTAGAAAAAAACCCAACCTAAACCTTACAAACCTCATGAAAGTTCTTACAATTGTATGTATGTTAACTCTGACATAATTGTCCCATGGAAATCCTTCAGCATATTACTGCAAATTACTTGGGGACTGAATGAACATACTACAAAACATGCAAAAGCATTTAAAGAAATCCTGTTTACACTGGCTTCTGAAACACTTGGATATTAGCTTGTGTGTGATCTTGTCCATCCAACAGGCTCTGTAATGTTCAAGTTGCTGTATTAATGCATATACGCATTCAGAATAAGTGCATAATTTAGTGCTCAGCCAGTTGTGGCAAATGCATTAAGCACTAATGCTCATCTCAAAAATATTACTTTATTTGGTATCATGCTTCAAGTAAGAGACGAAAATTGGCCTTCAGCCTTAGCCCTCAAAACAATGCAGTTTACCTGATAAAATGTCACACAGTCTGTACAACTATTTACAATGTCTCAAGAAACTTCACTGAAAACCATCCTTTTGCTTCACAGTTAGCTTTAATTAATTCTCTGTAGATTTTTAATCAAACCGTGTAAAAGATCAAACTACTTCCTCAGGTAGAGCTTCAATTCTTGAAAATCTCTTTTTCTGGAGTACGCTAAGTAGGCAAATTTATCAATTTCAGCTGGAGATGATGCATATTTTCACAGCATGAATATATGAAACTATTAACCTTTTCCATTAGGATTCTGTTCATGCTCTATTTTTTTCCCTATATAGTTTTCAATAAATTGTAGCATCATCTTTTATACATCTCGCTCATCAGACTCTATTATACAGCTTGCGGCCTTTCTTTCCCAAGTTGAAGAAGTCGTTCTTTGAATGTTTCTCCTTAGGCAAGTATTTAATAGTTCTCTCAGGTCTTCTTGCTGCAGCTAAACTGGAAAACCTTGTTTAAAGGTGACCAGAATTTGTGAAAACTCTCCTTCCCACTCCTCAAATGATACTTCACAACTAAATCCCATTCAGGAATCGTCATTTTCCCAGGTATTTACAGTCTTTATCCTTGTTTTAGTTAAGCCCAGGGCAGCACATGTCTTTTGGCATAAATCGTAAATGAAAAACTACATAAGATACTACATTTCCTTGCACCTGGCCCATTTAAAATCTATTGATATTTAATCCAAGATTGATGAGAATTAACATTTCAAGAAAAGGTAAAACAAGGGCAGGAGGACAGGTCTTCCTGGCCACCTTAACAGCACATTCTCCTTAAAAGGGGCACTGTAAATGGTAGCACTATGTGGTTAGTACAGCCTTCCCTGCTCAGAGTCCTTGAACACCACACTGAAGCAGGAAACACTGGGCAACCAACATCACAAGCACCTTGGGTACTTCCTTATATGCTAACTAAGCACCGAAGAACTGAAATTGCATCTCCCCTGCTTGACACGCTGCTCTTAGTTTATTTATTGGGGCTAGTTTTAGAAACAGTGTGTTTTTTACATTCTCAGTTCTCTCTCTCTGAACCTCATCCTTTGTTTTATCCATGGCACCCACTCACTGGCTTTCAAGTTCACGCCAAATATTTTCTTTCTCAGCTTAAAAGGTTTACAAGTTGATTTTCAGGGTAAGCAATACTAAGGGGAATAAAAAACCCACACACACTCCACCAAAAACCAAACCGAAATAACTTGCTGAGATAATACAAGAACTGCCTGAAAGCTGACTAGAACTCAAGAGGGAAAAAACAACCAACATAGAAACCTTTTATTTGTAAGTTCTTTTCCTCATGTTTACATATTATGCAAGCATAACTAGTGAAGAGCTAGCGTTACTGCTGATTTTAAAGGAGGAGGAAAGTGTAAGAATGCCTGTGTACTCCTACCTCCTTCAGCATAAGAGGAAAAGGAAATTAAGTGAACAAGCGATCCATATTCCCTGGCTGAGCAAAATTAGCACTACTCTTGTACTTACTGAGGATTCCCAGGTTCAGGATATGTTTGGTTTGCGTGATTTTTAGGAAGGGATCTGTTTCTATCACAAACAAACTGCATGTGCACAGAAGGCAATCATTCCACTGTAGAGAAAGTACAAGGCTACTCTGGAATCCAGACTGGAGGAGACTACATGAGAAAGGCCACTTTGAGCAAATTCATCTGTCTCATGGCACGATCCCACACGTTCAATATGAGAAAATGAACAAACTATTTAACATTTGCATACAAATTACATATTTTTGGGGTTTGAGGCATGGCTCCCTGTGTCATCTCAGGCCAGTTTCTGAACCTCTTTGAATCTCTGATTCCTTATTTGCAAAGCAGATTAATAGTTGCTATGCAAGATGGGGTGAGGCTTAATTAACTCAAGTTTGTAAAGGGCTTTCTGATCTTCAGATACAATGTACAAGAAGAAATAGAAAAATCCATTTAAGAAGCAAAGAACCATGTAATCCCACGGCCACACAACAAACAATTGGCATATCAACTTCATGCAGAAAATTTGTACTAACATTTCCTTACAGTTGTAGTAAAAATTATATTAGCAGCAAGAATAAAATATGTATATTAAAAATAACTAATTCACTTACTTCTTCCTAATGTCTAGGTCTGAAACTGGAACACATCTGAGGCCAGCTCCCAATACCATGAGGGATGATGTTAGCAACACAGTTACCCTCAGACCTAAGACGAAAGAAGAACAATTAAGAAAGAACAACAATAAGTTAAATCAGTAACATTGCAAAAAGAAAATTGCTTAAACATATATATTTATGTGCAGTCTCTCAGAAGTAACACATCTTTTTCAAATTATAAGCACTTTAGTGTTGATATGAATTCCAGACACATTATGAAATCCTGAGTTATTTTCTGTACTTACACTGCAGAATTACAAAGGCTTACTCTTGGCATACTAAAGCACAGGAGCATATCCAAAATCTTTACAGACATCCTTAAAAGTGAAAAGTGGTAATAAAAGTATCATCAAAATATACAATATACCCTTTAGAATTAGAGGCATTGGGGAACACACTCTAGTGTGTCTGAAATCTAGGTAGACATAAAGAAAAATCTGGACTTGTTCATTCTTCTCCCAGCACTTAATGAGCAAAGGCACAGTATTGTTATTGTTTTCTTTTGTAATGCAGATACGCATTTCATTACGAAGAAATAACCATTTATTCAGGAAAAAAAGTGTGAGTATTCTTTTGCAGTCTTTGCAATTAGGCCAGTTTTTTGCTGCTCTCAGCTCAAATGGTCAGACGTTGTAAATATGGTACATTAGGAAAAAGCCACAATTGACTGATTCCTTGAGTATGTTTTTCCCTCATCCTGTGATTCTCGACTGAGAAGCACTTGGATTAGAAACCACCTTATCTTAGCACTGCAATTCCTTTTGCCAGCAGTGTGCTTGCTGCTGCTAAGGTGTTTCCATCAGCAGCAAAGAACAGTGACAGCTGAGGGGCTTAAGCTCCAGAATCTTACAAAACACCAATATCATAAATATGCATAATTACAAACCACAGACAGAGTCTACATCTGTGAAGCTGTAAATTTTGAAACAATTTCACAGCAACAAATAGAAAATAAAGGGCTTCCATGCTCTTAGTAGAACATAATAAAAATTATTAATGATGACAAACACAATTTCTCCAACATTTAGGTAAAACTAACAGTGACTCAAAACATCGATGGAAAAAGAACAAGTCTCTATGATAACTCACATATCAAACAGCCAGTTTTGGTTCTTTCTAAACTACCCATTTTCAGAGGAGTGCTCCCTCTGTTAGCCACTCCTCTATTCAGTACAATTACAGAATTAGAGAATATTCTGAGTTAGAAGTGACCCACAAGGATCAT
Source organism: Campylorhamphus procurvoides (assembly GCA_013396655.1). Taxonomy (NCBI): domain Eukaryota; kingdom Metazoa; phylum Chordata; class Aves; order Passeriformes; family Dendrocolaptidae; genus Campylorhamphus; species Campylorhamphus procurvoides. The sequence goes on from WBMV01002074.1 coordinate 1,604,496, forward strand.
CGAGTCCAGCTCTTTAATGAATGGCCCCTGTGAGGATCAAACACACAACCTTGGTGTTATTAGCACCATGCTGGAACCAACTGAGCTCATCTCAGGGTCAACCAATAGTTGCGTTAAATATTTTGTCTCCATGTGAATTTTATGTGAGTTTTAGAGAATGTATTTTACTAAAATGTAATTTTAGTGGATGAGACATCATTTTGCTCTTATTGCAACAGCTCTTAGTGAACCTCACCCATGGGTATGCAACCCCTTGTTGCTGGACACTGCACAAACCAAACCAAAGACAGGTTTCTATATTGATCAACCTAGGCCAGGAAAACTCAAACAAAAATAAGTTAATGTTACAGGTTTTCTGACGTGGAAGCATGACTTCCTTTGGTATGGCTCAGTCATCAACACAAAGAATGCCACCTGCAGTGATGTGGCTCCAAAGGACACCTCACATCCCTAATGCCCTGGAGAAGTATCATCAGGCAAGAATATTTGTTTCCTTGGAGGATTTCCCAATGCTTGCCCAGACTTAACTTGCTTGACTCTGTGCTCAACTGCTGTTAAACTGGTTTTTCAAGTGTGTGTGTGTGTTCAGAGAGTCCTAACTAAATGCACAGATAATATGGCTGTTCAAAACCTTCATTTTCCATATAAACCAGAGTCCTTTTGAATTACATTTCACAAAACATGATGTGTTCTGCCTTTCAGGAGACACAAGGACAGAGACAGCCTGGAAGGTGCTGCTCATGGGGCACTACAGGAGGTACTGGCCTAGGGCAAGCCCAGGGCACAGTAGTGAATGAGTATTTAAGTTTAAATCACCAAAAGACACAAGATGAGCATTGAAAAACAAAAAGCTTCTACTTGATTTTAATAAAATCTCCAAAGCAAAAACTATACAAACCAAGAGAGTTTTCAATTAAATCTGCACAAAAGTTTCCTAAAAAAATCTACACTTATCTTTAATGTCAACCTTACGTGTTGGTTAATTTTAAAGTATAATTATCAATTAAAGCCCCCCGATCATGCGTGCTTGATCTCTTTGAAGGCCTAATCTTGAATACTATACACTGTAAGGTATCACTTGCAAATGTTTTGATTGCAGAGAGTATTCTTTGGTCTTTTTTTTTCTTTCCACCTTAATATGCAAACACACTCCTGAAAATTCCTTCAGTTAATGCTGCATGTTGGAAATTATGACACCTAAGTGAACAAAAGACTGTCAGACAAGAGTGTATTAGACATTTTCTTTGCTAATTACATGACATATTTCTACCCTATAAGCACCTTGCCCTGTTATTTTGCTTTACATTTTAATTCTCTGAATCCATCCTCTTTTTCATCTTTGTTAGAAACTGGTCTTTATTAGAATTTCTATAATTATTTCAATGTTTTTGCTTTGAACATTGCAGATGTCCTTAATCAGAATTTGACATCTTGTATTACTCTAAAAGGTGTACCCCAGAGTCCTTCAGAGAGCACCCAGGCATCATGGGGACTATAAACCAGAGTAACCAACCAAGCCTGAAAAAAAGTCTATGAACCCTGCAGAAAATTATGCCTCTACTTTAAAAGATCTAAGTAATTCACTCAACCAAGAGATTTTTAGTAGACTAAATTAACTTCATTAATTTTACCCTATAAATGCAAGCAGTAATTGGAGAGAGGGGGAGGCTATAGCTTTTTAAAATCCATCAAACAGCTTTTAGTCCCATTCTATCAGAGGTTTCTGACACATGGCTGGAAAGAGAAGAAACTCCTCTAAAGGAGATTTTCTGCCACTGGATGTAGTTTTCTGTTGTCTGGAGCCTGCCTCCACAGCTGCTCATTCCCACCCTGCTGCAGAAGGTCTCTGCGCCCCAGAGGTGGCACTGGCTCCTGAGCAGACCGTGGCCATGTTCAGAAAACCCAAACATCACTGGCAGTAACAGAACAGTCCAAACTAGCAGCAGAAATTGAGTTGGTAATAAAAAAGACATATTAATTATCATTTATAAGTGAAACAGCTGACATTATTCAACTGTTTAGCCCTCCTGTGGCTCATAACACCGTTTGCTTTATAACCTCAGCAGTCCATGCTGCATTTGCTGGGTTTTCCTTCTTTTTTAGAACTACCCCCAACCTCCTGCCACTACCCCAGATTTAACACAAACTCCCAAGCCACACTCCTCTGAACTCTCTTCTTAATGCCCTCCACCACCCACAGCCCAACACAGAAAACACGCAAAGCCCCACCACACTGGAATGTGGTCTGACACAGGAGTGGGAGGCTGTGGCTGCCAGTGGCACCCAGCTGCTCTCCAGCTCCCTCCCAGCAACACCAAGCCAGAGCATCCACTATGTGGGTGCTGCATCCCCCACAACTCTTCCAGCGTGCCTTACTTTGAGGATGCTTTTAAAAGTACATGAAAAGAAAATGTATTCCCCTACCCTCCTCAGTACTGACTTGTACTTGGTAAGTGATTTATTATGTCCAGTTTAAGAAACTTAATAAAAGACGTTGTATGGCTGTAATGAAGCCCTCATTCCAACTATTTATATATTACAGTCTGTGATTCAGAAAGAGAACATGACTAACACGTCCCTGTGCTTCCCCCAGCTTAGGCTGGTGTACTGCAGCCCTCTCTGTTCCCCAGTTATTGCTAGAGACTAATGCAAGCACCACCTTCTAGCTTGGAGCATGATCCTGTTTGGGTTTGGTTTCCCCCCTGCCTCCTAATGGAGCATTCATCTTGGGGGGAAATTCCAGTTGCGTGTGCAGAATAGAGAAGTTTTCGTCTTTCTCCTTTCTTTCAATGGAAGCTTGGCCAGAGGAAAGGCTGACAGGCTCGGTCCTCCACCTGGCATGGCAGCAGTGCATTTCCCTCATAAAGCTCACACCCACTGCTCTCAGATGCATTGACATTTGAGGGGTTTCCTTCCTTCCGCTGCAGATACTAAATCAGTTCTCACAAATACAGAGTACAACAAGGCTCTAATTAGGAATGAGTGACATCGGCCTGCTGCATATTTTCACAGTTTTTAAAGACCAGGCTGAAAGCACGAATGGTCCCTTCTGACACTGAACTGCGAGCACTTGCTTAACTACTCTATTATTTTGACTAAAACATATCTAGCTGAGAGAAAATAAACATAAAATTCTGTCTTGATCCCCACACACCAGGATATTAAAAGCTCACCAATGTCAACAGTTGTTCCAACAATTCACTGTTAAATTGTGCTTTTCCTTCCAATTTAAAGCAAATTGAGTTTTTAAACAAATTCTTGTTTTGCCTTTCTTGACAAAACAGACCACAGTTCCTGCACATTTCCTTCTGTGAAATAAACCTACAAAAAAGAACTTTTACATTTGGATTCAGTAAGCAAAGCATTGAGCCCCAAGTCTTCCACAACTTTTTTTCAGTTCAGAAATTATTTTTATGTCTTGTCTAAACACACTCCTTAGTGTTCAAGCATCCTTTTTAAATTGATTTCTTTGTGGGATACCAATTCTCTTTTTCACACGATGGGTCTGTTTCTCTCCCTTCTTGACACATCCCTTTACATTTAGCTATAATAAAAGAAAGGCTTAATTAAACAGCTCTCTTTATCATGGAACCCTGAAATCTCTGCCCAGAACTTCCTTGTTCATCACTGACTATCCTCCATAAATCTTTGGTTTCTAAATGTAATTCTAACAAAATTATACTAATGGCCATGACATTTATTCTCATAAGATCAGTTATCTTTGTCATGATTAAAATAAAAAGAAAATTTGCTAGCTTTCTACTTAACACAGTGAATAAAACTTCCATTGTGCCTGCTCTTTGCCAGATTGACTACCATCATTAAGGAGGATAAGCAGCAATCCTCTTTCAGAAGAGGCATCCTTGCATCAAGCAATACAATTCTCAAAAGAAAAGAAGCTTTTCACTGCTGTAAAAAGATTTCATAGCCAAGATGTGGTTGCAATCTTTCTGTTAACACATGGAACAAATTTGAAAAGTCAGTATATTGGGTCTGCCTCAGACTGCACAAAGGCATCTGACTGCAGAGGAGCATAAATGTTTGGAAACTCAATGGAAAATAAATACATTCCCAAACATAGCATCAACTACACTCAGAAACAAGAAAAATTGGGAACCAAATACAAAATTGCATGCGGAGGAGAACTATTAGGTCATATGTAGCTAATCCTAAATTACTCCTAGTTTGATGGTCAAGATATCATGGGGTGCTATTCAGTATAACCTGGACCTCCCTTTCCCTCTAGCTACATGATGTTGATGCTACTGTTATTGATGCCTCCTTATCAAGCTGTTTTTAAAGCAAACTGAAGCCAAGTGCTACCATACGTTCCCCTGGCTTTATGTGGCACTGCCAATATAGTATCCAAATTTCAACTGGAAAGATTTAGGACTTGAGTAGTTTTTGCTGATTGAAAACGAAGCCACACAATTTAAACATTCTGCAAGACAGGTGACAGCATCCTTCTGGCATCAAAAGGTAAGAACCAAGCTCTATCAGACAGAACCTGACTGAAATAAATTAGACCCAGAGCTACATTTCAACCCCCTGTCTTGTCTAGGATACAAAAATATCTTTTCCTGTACAAACCCACAAGACAGTTCCACCCTTTCATGAAGGACTGCAAGGGAAGGGCAGATTCCACTAACACTGTGCTCCAATTTCTGACATAAACAGCTGGTACATTGAGAAGCCCAGATAAAATATGTACTAGAAACTTCTTGAAATGTAGATGTGTTAATGATCTTCAGAAGGGCAATCTGTCCTTATAACATCTTAATGCTCTTGCAACAGAATCTGTCAGCAACAGCTGCTCAGTTAACGCCCAGGTTATCAGGAGGACTTTGAAATTTCTATATAAATTAATTTGCAAAGTTTAAATTTGAGGAAACAATCTCTGTATGTACAAATTCAGGAACTTCAAGTAAAATAGCTCCTGTGGTTTGATACAGACCTTCTCATCAGGGTCAGAAATTCAGTAGAACCCCTATCGCAGACGGGTCACCACACAATGATGCAGGGGAACCCACAGGGAAGTGCCTACCAAATCAGGAAGACAGACTAGTGTCAGGGACCAGATCTGACCCAAAGATAAAGTTATTTTTGCTGCTTGCACTTGTTGGACAGGCACAGCAAGGCTGCATGCAAAACTGTAAGTATGAGGGCAAACACTCATCCCAACCTTTGTTCAGTGTCCCTCTCAGGTGAAGAACATGCATTTTCAGCATAAAAGTCATCATGTGAGTCCTTGTAAGAAAAGCATCCCTCCCGAATTGTAAGGTTAGTTAAGAATCTTGTAAAAAAATCACAATACAACTAAGACTCAAAGCAAAAAATTTAGCCAGTCAAGTGTTTCAGAGAGGACACTCATCTTGAGGGAAGTGACTAAACACATGTAACCACCAAAGCAGATATAGTGGCTGATAGAACATAATTGTTAGAAGCAAAGCTAAATCTAAGGCAATTGAGAATTATTATGACAATCACACAACCACTCCATAAATCCTGAGCATCTTTCTTTATGTGCACTCTGACAGTAAGAAAACCAAGACACTTAAGCATTCATACTCTAATTGCGCTTCTAGTTTGTATTGTAAATACCTGTTTTACAGTATTTTCCTTCTTCTCCCTCCCTCAACATTCATTAAAGCATATGAAAGTCCTTATTTTCTGTTTACTCTAAATATAAGAATCTGACTGCACCTGTTAGAAGGAGTAACAAGCAATCACAACCAGGTCAAGAGGCTCAGGGTGCTTTCATCTCATTTGCATCAATGAGGCCAATCCCATGGGAACAGTGGACCTATCCAATTTTAACATTATCCCAGTGTACTAGGCAAGCACATAATCAATCTGTAAAAATGTGTCAAGGAAAGCATCCTTTAATTCTTCTGCTCTCTACTGCCCTACACTTAGTTATTACAAACTTAATGACCCAAGTTCTTCTATGGTGTCTTACACAGTTAGCTACACTACCAAGGATTTAACCACGGTGACAGATGACACTTGTAAATACAAAGAAAGTATTTCAGAGTTTGCACAGCAATTTAAAGGTCTGGTACTGTAAATAAAGTAGTTCTGCTTTTAAGAACTGCACAGGCTTAATCTGAGCTTTTGGATGTATGAAAAGGGAGTTTACAAGTATTGAAGCTTCCTTCCATATGTCAGAGAACGATTTTGAAGCATCCTAACAGTTTAACATCAACAATGGAAGAACAAATGGCAAAAGATGTACATTAAATCTGCATTGCAAGTCTGTACAAGTGATGTAAATTGCATTTAGCAATCCAGAGACTGACATTTTGCCTGGACAGATAAACAAAGTGCTGAGTTGAATGGTATTTGCCTGAAGATCAAAATGATGATAACAGAATCAGTTTTAGACCTTCTATTAGAGTATCTCCTATTCTTTAATACCATGTTTCTTGGCTTCAAGGAAGACCAATTGTTTTAGCCAATTATTGTTATTATATATTTTACTGCAGAAAGTATCCATTTTATCTGCAACTAATCCAAGTGTAATGAACCTTTCTTAATGCTTGCAGAGCATCTCAGAGAAGAAAGCATTGGCCTTGGGCAGTGGGACCTGCAACTCCTGACATGCTTTACGAAACTGGGCAGGTCACTTCTCCTCTGCTTCACCTTTTTCCCCTCCCTCTGCCTTGTTTATTTAGTCTGTAAACACATGGAAACAGGAGCCAGACTGACCATTAGTATTAGAAAGTCCAGTAAATCATGTTCTCTTCACTTGAGGTCAGTGCAGTGCTTGGATAAAAGAAAAGAAGAGCTATCTGAACATCTATTAAATCTGTGAAATTAACAAAACACTTTTAAGAGTTGTTCTTTTTTCCCCTCACCTCAAGAACCTGCTTTCTACTCTCAACTCCAGAATCTAATAAAACATGAAGATTCAGGTGAATCATTGAATCCACCCTTGTCATTTACTAAAATGAAACCTACATAACAGGACATGCGTGTGTGTACTCATGTGCTAGTGATAAATACAGAGAGATGCAGAGCAAGCGACAAAAACAGTCAATAATGTGGTCAGGGGCTACACCTCCTCATTAACTTTGAAGCTAAAGTATAGGTGCTTACTAACAAGTAGACTGAAAGTACAAGTCAAGAAGCTTCGCTCAAACTCTCGCTGTTGTATTTGTGGACGAACAACAGCCCTTACAGCACTGAACAAGGGGAGGGGAGCTCCTTCTTTTCTCTCTCCACTCCTTTCAAGGAGTCCAATTGCACAACGGGCTCAATTACCACACAACTAACTACAGAGCCTTACCTGTGGCAACAGGGAGGGAAAACAATCTCTCTCATACACATCTAAGAGGGAAGACATTCTGTCATTATCTTGGTGGTACTTGCCCACACCAGCCAATGGTGCACGAAATTCTTAATTTTAAGAAATACAGAGTGCATTTTGATTCACAAGACAGAGTATCAAGAAGCAACCATGCAGCAAGGATTGGCAGCTACACTAAATACTGCCTAGTGCATCCGCTAAGCTGGACACTAAGTGCAAAGTTTTTCCTTTTTATTATCCCTGCTGCGAGTTGGGGAAAAAAGAGCTGCAAGAGCCTCGTGGATGTAATATCCATGCAGGTCTTGTGACTTGTTGGAAAGGTCACTGAAGTGAGCTTTCAATTTTTCTCTGTGTGAACAGTTTCAATGTTACTTTAACATTAAAATCCATCAAGCACTATTTAGGGTACATAGTTCATCCTAAAAGACACCCTTTGCAGCACCATAATGGTTTCTAAACCCATTATATTTTTTAAGGTTCCTGGTCAATTCTTTAGGTTCATGTGATTAATTAAAAATGTAACAACTCCACATTTCTCAAGTATTCAAAAGGGATGGCACTCATCAAAAATAGCAAAATAAAACAGAAAGAGTTCCTAAATGCAGTTATACTTGGTGTCCTGTATTCCAGAAAAACACTGTCAGACTTTGCAAAAGCAGAAGACCTCTCACTTTCAAAACACATCACTCCCTCTGGCTGAGTCATACAGATCTCAGCTCTAAAACCAGGAAAAATCTAAAAATCCTCTCTTCTAAAAATCTGCATGAGAAAGCTTAATTTCCAGCTTTTGAGGAAGTTGGAGCATTGATCACAAGCTCCTGCAGCACAATTATAGCTACAGCATGGCTACAGAGTCACAATAGCAAATGCACGTGAGAAGCATTAAAAAAACAAAACCAGCAGCAGGAAGTGATGGAATAGATCTGAATATCACCACTGAGAGAAAGGCAGGGCAAGCCACAATTACCCTTACCCTGGGATTATAACTAAAAAAATTGTTAAAGAAACTCGTACCAGGTCTTTGGTCTGCTCAGCTGAGGCTACACCAGGCTGCCACTGGGAGAATTCAAATATCCTCCAAGAAAATTTGCAAAATAAGGTAACAATTACTGAAACATCATGTTTCTTAAATGTAATTCTGCTCTTCTCAGCACTGACCATGGTTTTGGGGGATTTGGGTGTTTTTAAAGAAACATTTTATATAAACCAAATATTTTTGTTTGACAGTCTCAGACTACAGATTTTTACAACAGGGAAGAATATTGCAGGACCTGTGTTATGCACTATCTACTTCTTCAGCTCTGAAAAGGCAAGCAAATACCCCTGTTTTACACACCTCCTTTCCCACAAGCAAGGCACTTCTTACCAGAACAAAAAATATACAGGTAGAAACTGGCAATGCAAAACATATCCAGATTTCATTAACAGGCAATGAGGCTTATTTTTGCATTTGTTTCAGCTTTTTTTTTTCACTCCTGAAACATAATATGAAATTAAATAGTAAAAACATCAGCCAAAAATAATGAATAAAAACTATTATGTTTCTGTAGTTCTGTGAGGCTGTTACTGGAATTCAGAAATCAGCAAAGCTGTGTTAGTTCAGTATTACCAAGTGAAAATGGTCTTTCATTGTTCATACTTAAGTTTCTTCTGATAGGAAAAATAAATGCCATGTTAATTATTTGAAGGAAAGGCTTGGTTTTCTTTAAAGAAAACAGATTCAGCTTTTGTAGCCCAACACCTCATCTACTTCTCCTTCTCTTTAATGGAGTTCTAAACTAATAGCTGGGAATTATAAATACAGTATAAACACACAACTAGCAAAACAAATTCAATACAGCTTTCCTAAGTATTTCACTACTGTCACAATAAAAATCAATGAGAAAGCCCAAGGGACTTTGATAACATTGAAATTATTGTTGTAATTTATGTTACAGAAGCTAGTATCAACTACCTTTATGTAGCATAGCTGCCACACGGTTAAAAACTTCCAAAAGAAAGGAGACTGTCAAAATTGAAATGCTTTTAAAATTCAGCAAGGCAGTGGACAATGAAATGGTATTTTAGCATTTTCTGTCTGTTCCACAGGGCTTTCCAAGAGGGGAGAGATACCAGCCACAGGGGTCACATCCACCCCAGCATCCCACATGTGCCTCCATCACGAGGCCAGACATGTGTCACCACCAAACCCACACAAGAAGGAACCGCAGGAACAGCCGCCTCCTCTGCGTCAGCAGCGCCCCGAGAGCCCGCAGGGAGCAGGCGGCCGTGGCCTGGGACACCATGGGGAAGGGGAGGGTGAAGGAAGGGCCAATTCACCCTCTGGGTGACAAAAGACAGTGCCAGGCAGAGTTCAGAGCCTGGGTTGTGAAGAGGCAAAACACAGAGGGCCTTGTTGGAGATACAAAAAGGTCAATTGTGTTCCAAGAGATTCCCTTCTCCCGGATGCAAAAGCGCCTCTCCAGGCAGTTCACAAAGCCCATGCTGCTGACCTGTGGTGCTGAGTAGCACCTGCCACCCCCACGGTTTGCTGCCGGCTACTTAAGTCACATTTCCTGCTGCCTCTTGCTCACTCCATGTCCTTTTCTCTGTGTCTCCTACTCAACTCGTTCTTCCACCTTTCCCACGCCCAGCACTCCCTGCCCTCTGGCTCCTGATCTTTCTTCAGCATCCATACCTCCCATGCTTCACCAACTACCATGTTCCATATTCTTCCCTTCTAAGTGCTTTTCTCACTCCCTGAGAAGAAGGGCCCTGAGCTTCTTCGCATCCAACCTCTCCTATTCCTCAATAATCCAGTGGGCAACTGAGGGAAAGGGGAAGGCAAGATGGGCATGCCACAACACAGGTGGGGCAGGAAGTAGAGAAGAGGACAGTCAGATTGGAAGGAACTTGGGTCAAAGGAAGGTTGTGAGGGGTAGTAAAAACACATGAGCATACAACAGGGGAGTTAGTTCACAGCTGCACTAGTATTATACTCTCTCTAGTCAACTTCTAAAAGCTACTGTTGACAAAATACCTTCCTGGCCAGAGCTGTTTTCTGACCCAGTTCTGGGATGCTTAAATGCTTTAACTCTTTAACAAAAGCTTGTGTTAACAGCTGCATAAGAAAAGAAAGGGATCATATTTTACACTAGTAAATGATTTCCCTATTCATCAGTTTGCCCACATCAAGATATATCAAGTTACATACAGAATCACAGAATTGTTAGGGTTGGGAGTGACCTCTGGAAATCACCTTGCCCAACACCCCTTGCCAAGGCTGGGTCAGCTAGAGCAGGTTACACAGGAACACATCCAGGTGGGTTTTGAATGTCTCCACTGAGGAGACACAACTCCATGACCGGCCTGGGCAGCCTGTTCCAGTGCTCTGCCACCCACAATGTAAAGAAATTCTTCTTCATGTTGATGTGGAACGTCTTGTGTTTTAGTTTGTGGCTATCACCCTCCATTCACCCATGTCTGTATGTGCAGTGCACCAGAGCGTCATCCTCAGATAACATGGCCACTACTATTCTAACAGGAGCTATGCAAACATATAAGGATTTTACTTTCCCTCATGGAAAAGTTCTTTTAAATCCAGCATGCAGCTTCCTGATATGCTTCAGCATGTGATGTTTCAAACAGCTGCCTCAGCAGCACTGCAAAGATGTGTGCAACAAGTACAAAGAGCACAGCAGCTGTGTAAAGGGTGGCAGCATGAAGGAAATGTATGTGGTACAAAGCAGATATGGGGGGTGATCCCACCCAACAGAAAGAACTAGCTCCAGAAGAGGACATCTGTCTACAGCCAGGACTGATGCTTCCAACTCAACCTGGCCCAGCAGACTGTATGGAAAGTGCTGCTAAGAATCAAGCTAGCATTGCTATGATGAATCATAGCGGCATCAAGTTAATACAACTCATCAGATCCTAATTAAACCACTCTAGGATCCTAATCATTATGTATCTCAAGTGGTCTTTTGCAGCATGCCTGACTCCAGCAAGGGTGGGCCAGTCAATTCTCCAGTGAGTCCTCACTTCTGCAAGCACTTGCACAAATGCTGTGTGGACTTTCATGTAGCCACAGTATATGAAATTAAGCAAAAAAAAAAAAAAAAAAA